>JACMZG010001911.1:67161267-67264011 GCA_018340805.1 Microvelia longipes
GGCCTAGGGGGAGGAGTGGGGGTGCTCCAAGTCGCTGCATTACCTACTGATATATGGTAAAATTATATGTAAAAATAAATACTAAAATAAATACAACTTTGTGGACTTGAAAAGGACATAGCTAGGTGACGAAAATTTGCTAAATACATGGCAAAATGCCATTCACAGCAAATAATTCTAAACAACGTGGCCGTGAAGCGGCCACAAGGAGGCCCCCGGGCTGCGAAGTGGCCCGAGTGCCCAAAGCTGCGTAGAGGCTACGGGTCGAAGGCCCTTATTATGTTTTAGAACTTATTTCTGACAAAGATAGCAAGATGTGAAACTCCTCGCAGAGGTGATCATTCCCTATATTGAACACTGATGTTAAATATCTTGAATAGCATCATAACAAAATAATTCTGCAGGGGTTCCCAAAACTGCATCTAAAGGGGCCGATAAACTGCATCTAAGTACCATCCAAATAAATTTTAGCGTATCTTGTCACAGGTGTAAGAATTAAACATTTCTTTTTTGATGTACCCCATTGCGGTTTAAGCATATTTAATAATTATTTCTAGTTATAATTACATAAAATAGAAGGTTTTTTAATTAACAAGTAACAAACTGTGCGAGCGAAGCGAGCTAAAGAAAATTTTTCTCTTTTTAAATTGAATATTTTTCTAAAATTTAACATTTATTTCTTAAAAAGTTGGATTATAGTAAAAAAATTGCCGGCGTCACCTAAGTTTTCTCCTTTTCCCTTATTTTTCCTCCATTTTTCGGCTCTTGGGGGGGGGGAGCGATCGCCCCCTTTACCCCCTCCCCCTTGTATCCGCGCCTGATTGGTAGGCAACATTCATATCCTCATATATATTGAGACATTTGGTTGGCTATCCCAAAGAGGAATTAATTGACCATCAATTAAAATTAAATTATTAAATGAACTGGCATAAATTTTAAGACTACTTTCCTGTCAACATTTTCCTGCAAAGGTTTATAAACTGTTTCAAAACTTTAAGATCTAATGTTATTATTGGTATTACTCTTATGGGAATTCATAGAGATATATTACTAGAGCAAAAGCCACAAAGTGTCTGTCTATTGGTATAAAATGTCTATTGGTTACATTTTGTAACATCGAAAAAATAACCTGACTATACCTTCAAGTATTATAATCAAATGAAAACAGAACAAATTACAGTAACTTATACAGTAGAACGTTTAAAACACAAATCAAAGCACAAACAATGTGCTGGAAGACGAAAATAGTTGATTTATAATAACCTTAACTCACTCTTGGAAGAAGGTTTCAATGAGGTTACAGAGAGCCCCTGAGAGCCCTAAAAAGATGTTTCAGGTCTCGCAATGTATTGAGATAGGCTATGCCCCCTCTAGTATATATCTTTAGGTTAGAATTAGTATGATTGGAGTTAATATTCAAGACAATTGTTTTAGGTTTTTGAACTTCAAAGATGAAGCAGAAGATGTATTAGTAGCTTATTTACTCGATTATGGCAATTCAACGGCAAAAGCTGTTCAAAATAAAACTAAAAGTGCCCATAAATCCGTGCTGGAAGCATCAGGGTTTGATGTGGGAACTCACTGCTCTGCTCTTATCAAAGTATTACCGGGAAATTCTGATGTTTTTATCGCACACGATACGTGGTCAGGGTAAGATAACTTTATATGTTTATTTCATTTTCTTTTAGGGACTGTCCACAATGGACTATGATTTCAATTTTCGTTAAATTTATAGCTAATATATATATATATATATATATATATATAAATATATGGCAAAATGTAGGACCCGCATTATAATAGTATGGTGTGTCCGCCTTGTAGTTTAAAGTGCATAGAGGTTTGGTTTAACAGTGTGGGCACGTATTGTTCCGAGTTTCCTCAAGACTATATGTATAATTGCTTGAAAAAGCATGAGAGGAACCATAGAAATTCACAGCTCTTCAGTCTAGATTAAATTTAATATACCTACACTTGAAATTAAAAGGGGTAGAACACTATCTGTGGGCGATCATATTTATATGATCACTGTGCAATTTTAGATTGCATGTTATGTATTGTAAAACCTGACTCAGTAAGTCCTTTTTGTTTTTTCTTCGTGTTGTTACATGCTGTCTCTGTTTTTCACCTCCTTTTCAGATTTAATACAATGAACAGAGTATTGAAAAGGTTTAAACTCCCTATAGGAATGGCCAAAGCAGGTAACAGCAAACAACTGATCCCAGGGATGAGCGTTGCTTTCAGCTCCTACCCGGGTGTATTGGCTTCAGTAGACGATTTCTACGTTATTAACTCAGGGTTGATAGTCATGGAAACCACTAACGAAATATACAATAATACTATGTATAAAGAATTCGTTCATCCTGACGGTGTGGTGAGTCATTTAATTCGCTCTGAGTTCAAGTACCTTTGCCAAAGTATTAAGGGATAGTATTAGTGATAGTATGATAGTGATGGTAATGAGAAAGTGGTGATAGATTAAATCACCTAGATATCAAGCCTCTTTGGAAACCTTTTTGCTTATTTCCTTAGATAGACGATAGCAGGGGGTCTATCTTCAGCGATTTGGTTGTTCCATAGCAGGGACGTTCCCCTAAACTAGGAAAGAGAAAAGGAAGCTTGTCGGTTAGAATCAAGGAAAATATATTAAAGGGAAGGAACATATCAGGCCTTCAAAGCGTAAAAAGGTGTCGCCAACCACTACTCCCCGTCGCCAACCCCATCGCTACTCCTTCTGGGACTCGTAGCACTGCTACATTCTTCTTATCGTCAAGTTATAAACATGTCGAGTAAAGTTTTAGTTGTTTATTATTATGTAGTAGTTAATAGTACATATGTAATGTTATTCTTACCTTGTTTAAGATTACAAAGTACGAATCCTAAGAATTACTACAATTAAAGTCTGTTGAAATTAAGCGTGTTAGATCTTAGAGTGAAAAAAACCTTATTCGCTTTTCCAATACTATTAAGCTCTATGTGAGACAACTTGTCCAACGCCCATCTATTTTTCTTAAAAACGGTGGCGACACTTTTTTGCCACTATGCTCCCATAATAAACGTTCTATCGCTTGTCCATTGAGGTTGAAAATGTATTTAACTGTCAATTGCCAATTTAATTACGATAAAAAGCAAACTTAGCTTAGCTTTATCCATAGAGATATTATTACTAGAGGGGACCTATTAGTTGAATTTTGTAAAGATTTTTTGTAAAAAATTTTGTAAAGAATTTTTGGAAAGATTAACTTGACCACCATCGCTTATAAATATAATCAAATAATCATTACAAAATTATAATACCTTATATAGTAAAATTTTAAAATACCAATCAAAACACAAAAAAAGTGTGGGAAACCGAAATAAATTTATTAATTATAACCTTGACTCTCTCTTGAAGGAGGTTTCAATGAGGTTACACAGAGCCCCTGAGAGCCCAATAAGATGTTTCAGGTCTCACAATGTATTTAGATAGACTATGTTCCTTCTAGTATATATCTCTATGGCTTTATCCATCATTCTTGGACTTGTTTTATTAATAGGCATAGATTAAAGAACTATGACAGTTTACGTTTGTCAAATTTAAAAAAATGCGCCTCAAAATCAACGGAATGTAAAGGAACTAAACCTGATATTGGCCAATAGAAATATATGCAGCATAGTGCTATTCCTAACGTTTTAATTGGGTCTCTATAATTATAATCTTTATTTTTTCTATGACCATTTTGTCACAAATTTGTCACAGATTTTACTTTAACAATGTTGAGGGCATGTTTAAAATTACTAAATTTCAATTCCAAATAAAAAAGGTGTATTTATTTAAACCAATTTTGATCAATATTATTGAATTAAATTTTTTTTAAGAAATTGTAACGTTTCAATAATATAATATAAATAGTATTTATTCAAATATTCTAAATTTAAAAAAACCCTCCTAAAAATATACTGCCTCCGTCTACAATTACAAATCACCGTTCAGTTACTAGTTTGTCCCTGCCTCCTTAATATTTTTTGTTTACTCGCGTTTTCTGTCCTTTATTCTAAATTATTTTCAATTTTATAAGTTGCGATTTAAAAAAGTGTTTAATTCTTATATTTGGTAGTAGTTATTACAAATTTTGCATTACAATTTTCGATTTTAGTTTTATTTTGGATTCAATCACCTGAAGATGTTGAGCTTTGCTCAACGAAACGTATGTTGTAACATTATTAAAACAAATTTTATTTATTTAGGACTGCAGTCTTTCAAAAAGAATTTTAATTAAATATATACCAGTCCAAAAAAGTTTACCCTTTTATAATATTATTTAAGTAGCTTAAATCAGTGGCGTAGCCAGGATTTAATTTCGGGAGGCTGAATGTTAAAAATTTGTATATGTCATATATATATATATATATTATATATATATATATATATATATATATATATATATATATATATATATATATAATTATATTATATTACATATTATATATATATATATATTAAATTATATATTTATATATATATATATATATATATATATATACTATATTACATATATATATATATACTATATATATATATATATATATATATATTTATATATATATATATTATTATATGTATTATATATATATTTGTAATATATTTATTGTTTATGTTTTCAATTATTTTTTATATTTTTCAATTTTTTATTTAATGTTAAGTAATTTATTTTTTACATATTTTTTATAGGTTTTATTTTTTTCACATATTTATTGTGGGTTTAGGTTATGTAAAAATTTCGGGGGGGGGCTGAAGCCCCCTCAGCCCCCCCCCCTGGCTACGCCATGGCTTAAATATATTCGAGGGAGGTCGAGGGTTCAAATCCAGCCGGGGAGGATTCAATATGAGGTTATCCTTTACTGCACACTGGGAGGTCTGAATTCAAGGCCGGCCAACCCAGCGCAGGTTTTACGTGGTTTCCTTGGCTACTAATACGCAAATGCGGGGTTGGATCTAGTTTCTCTGAGACAGTCTGGATCCACGTTTCCGTTTGTCTCCAGCTCACGAAAGTTAATGTTCTGCGGGCTGGGGAGATGAAGGTCGGAAGATATACTGAGCCTTTGTATGCCCGAAAACTTAGTCAGTGAAAGTGATGGCGGCGACACGAGTAACGTAAGTGACTAGGAACAAAGTGCTCGGTTCTTGAAGACAGACGTCTCCTAAAAGCACTGAGGAGCTTTGACTTTCAGGTCAGGGCTATAGAATGAGTTTGTGCACGCTGACATCTGGGTGCTGGGTTCTTTGTCGGGTGGCGCTGGACTGGCCAGAGCGGTGAGCCTAGCTAGAGTCTAGTGATGCTAGAGGAACTGATGAGATTGGTGAGACTGGAAGGACGAGGCCAAGTGGAGACTAATGTGATCACCGGCGCTAGACAGAGCGGTGAGCCTAGCCAGAGGCTAGCTGGTCTAGATGAACTAGGCACACTGTGAACTAGTCGCGGGCACTAGCGGGCACAGCAGTGAGTTTGGATCGAGTCTGGTTGGGCTAGATGAACTAAACACACTGTGAACTGGTCATATGTGCTACCATGTACGGAGGAGGTGCTTCCTAGATTATTGGATGTGTACAAACTCAGGGGTTATTAGTTCAGTGAGATTTGAGAGAGGAGAAAACGCTAAAATGACCCTACGGGTTTAAGCGTAAAAAAAATTAGCTTAAGGAAAATATCGAATTTTTAATGATGTGCAGTCAACACATCATTAAAAATTCGATATTTTCTTTAGGTTGATGTTAGGGTACATAAATATTTAATCATATTTTGTTGCCAATTATTCAAAATCGTGAAGGCTACACAATTTCGAATAATTTACAAAAAATTTGATTTAATGTATGAACCCTAACATCAATCTAATGGATAAATATGCATATTAATATATCATAGGGTATCATTTCATAATTTTTTATTATTTCAAAGTATTAAAGTTGCTTTCAAAAAATATTTTTATTAAGAATAATACAACTATTAATACGAACTACAAGTATTAATATATAAATTATAAAAAAATATCAATTTACCTTAATAGCTATTATTCAATTACAAAATTGACAATTCTTTTTAAGCTTAACAGGGCTGCTGATAGGCTTGTTTCCGAAAGGAACTGAAGAGCTATTGACATAACTTACATTAGTCCGAGAGCCGGAACTGAAAAAATGTGACTCATTTTGTACTACTACAAACAACAAAATTTTTATGAAAATATATCTTAAATTATGAAGGAAAAACATAGTCTGCCTATCCAGAGTGGAGTCCTTCATATGATTGCGCATGCTCAATATTTTAGAAAATGGCACAAATTTCAGTTTTTCTTGAAATAAGTGGTTCCCTGTGGGTCGTGTGCAAAACATGAAGAGAACATTTTTTGAAGTTGATTTAATGTTCTATAAAACGAGCGTTTAATAATCAAAATCGGATAACTGCAACAAAAGTTGCAGTTATCCGAACTTCTACAGTTATCTAACTGATGAAGTTAGTTTTTGAAAGTGCCTCTTTCAAAAACACCAAAAAATGGTTAATTTATGCGAAGTCATCGAATTTCTTTGGAAAAATATTGGCATTTTTTGCATTATTACCGTAGTTGTATTTATCCGATTTTGGCGAAAAACACTCGTTTTATAGGAAATTTTATCAGATTTTAAAAAAGATGTCTTCAAGTTTTACACACGAACTACAGGGAACCACTTATTACAAGAAAACTGGAATTGAAGCGATTTTATAAAATTTTGAGCATGCGCAATCATATGAAGGGCTCCACTCTGGATAGGCGGACTATGCTTTTACTTCATAATTGAAGTATATTTTCAGAATAATTTGGTTCGAAGTAGTACAAAATGAGTCACATTTTTTCAGGTCCGGCTCTTGGACTATTAGTAAATATTAGTAATTACTCTCTATTAAAAATATTACCAAGTCTAGATTGTTATATATTGATGTACACCTTACAGGTGGGTGAAGAGATCCGTAACATTGTTGCCAACAGATTAGCAACCAACGGAGAAGAATGGATGAATTATTTTGCAAGAGACAACAGTGGAACTTATAACAACCAATGGATGATTGCTGATCTAAACAAATTTACACCTGGGTAATGAATTCCATTTGGTTTAGATCTGTAAGAAATAGTTATTTATGTCATAAGGCTGAGAAATGTGTCTTTATGTCACGGCAATTAGATTTAATTGCCGTGTATTAGATTTAATATGTCTTGGAAAAATTGCCAAGACATAAAGACATTCTCAGCGGATGGCATACACTATTTTTTTGAGGTAGCACTCATTAAATAACTGCGCTATATACTTAATTGAAAAAACAAACAAACGTCCAATTAACTCCATATTATCGTCGTCATTGAATTATCCATAGCTTCACACTCTTACTCAAAATGTAGAAGCTTTACAAATAAACACTCAAATTGTCAATCAGAACACTTTTAAAAACGAAAAAAAAATTAGTCTACGAACAAAACAGAAACAAAATGAACGTTTTTAAAGAATCCTCATGAAGGTTTTACACATATTGTTTCTTTGAACACGCTACATTACAGTCATGGCGGCAATATATGACTTACTTTTACGTCCTAGGAGTTTTTTTTTACATTATTATTGTCCTTGGAGGTGAAAAGTAAATACCTCCTATTAACAATAATGATTGGCTTCTCATCCTAAAACGGTCCAATAAAGTGCTCAATTACGTACTATCTCAAAAAAAAGTTATTTTTCATCAGGAAATGACTCTTAGGAGGTTGTTTTATTAATATCAAGGTCAATAACTATATAAGTAAATTCTTACACAGAGTAAAAAATAATTCACTCTTCCGTACTATCTTGTTCGGTGACTTTAAAGCAATAAGTTTTGAATTTCTAGCTTTACTGACTTATTTTTTTATTATTAATTTTACTTCTCCTCATGTATAACGTAGGTATGTAGGTCAAGTTTTGTGTTAGCGGAAAAAACCGAAACCGTGGTTCTACCTGAATTTCGTGTATTTTTTAAGTCCTGAGTAGTTTATAATAAGTTCTCTTTGTGTTTGTGTTATTAATGTAGCTCCCTGTGTATTTTTCAAGGATGTTGAATAAAGGGGATGACGCATTAAGGAACATTTCTGACCCCATGGAAGTTGTATGAGATAGAGAAATAGGAGCAAACTTACCTCCCCTTAGGTTATAATTAAAAAAGGCGCCAAACGCAGGTTATGTAGCTAAGTTATCATACAATTCTTGGTTGTCGAGTTTGCTTCTCAACTTTCTTCAGTGCTTTCGTTATTGTTACATTTGGTGCTTGTCAAGTCATTTGTGCTTATATTTTACATTTTGGACTCTAGGTAGCCACTTTAGTGAGAGTAATTGAAGCTTTACCGTTTACTTTTCGTAGAGAGTAAGTTAAATGTGTTAATATTTTGTCTTTTTTTAGCTTAGTGAAATGTTTTGCTAGTTTTCAAGATTCAATTTTGGTTGTAATGTACTTAATTTTCTTTAATGTTGTTAATTTTAAGCAATATTAACAAAAACAGTTTAAAAGTATGAACTTTTTTCAATTTGTTTATAACCTTCGCAAGCAAAACAATGGGAAACCCATTGAGAGTTAAGTTTGCCTCTAAATTTTAAGACCTACGCTGTTATAAGGATCATAAGCATGCGCAGTTCGTACCAAGCATGTGCAGTTGGTTTTTGACGTGTGTTTCGTGTTGCATTCATCTCTATGTTTTGATTTTCGATGGGTTCACTTTGTTGAATCGCAATTCGACTTAGTGCGACATCCCCTTCATTCAACATTCTTGGTATTTATGGTAGAGGCTTGAACAAGGATACAATAATCAATCTTAAAGTCTAGTTACGCTATCCGCCGCATGACGTTATTAACCGGAAGGAATGGCGTTAAAACAGGGAAAAACTAACTACAAACAAAGTATCCTATGTCTAACGGTTCCAAATTAAGAAGAAGAAGAAGGAGCCTTTTTGTCCACCTTAAATATTTATATTTGTATACCTTTAAATGCTAATTTTAAGCCATAAAAGAATTTTTCGTAATATTATTTTTGCGTTGAATGATTGGCATACGGGGTGTTTTTTTCTAAAAAGTCACTCTATATTTTTTTCGGAAACTAATAAAAATCCGATTTTAGAGTTGTTTTACTTGTTACAATAAGTATAATAGCAAGATAACTTTTTTAAGCTTGGATAAAGAGGGCATCAAATATTAATTTTAGGTAGAGATCCGATCCGATCTAAATCTGAATTCATGAAGTTAGAAAGAGATTTGTCCCGACAAATCTTTCTGTAAAGTGATTTTTGACCAAATCCCATCCCAGAAGACTGCATCTCGATATCTTTATTAGTTTCCAAGAATAATATAGAGAGAATTTCTAGTAAAAATGGCGTTTCTATTTGTTGACATTACGTCAACCTTTCACTTTTATTGATTGACATATATAGCTTACATGACGTCAACCTTTCACATATATTGATTGGCATACATTTGTTAGCATAACGTCAACCTTTCACATTTATTGATTGACATATATATGTTGACATGACGTCAACCTTTCACATTCATTGATTTCATATATTTGATTACATGACGTCAACCTTTCACATTTATTGAATGACATATATTTGTTGACATGATGTCAACCTTTCACATTTATTGATTGTCATATATTTGATTACATGACGTCAACCTTTCACATTTTACCTTTCATTTTTTTATATGTCATTTTTGATTGACATATGTTTGTTTGCATGCTCACAAAGTTACAAGACTTAGCATATGTAAAGTACTGAAGCAGTTTAAAATATTGCATTGTTTAAAACGTTGTTGTAAGTTTATTCTTTTATTTCCAGGTTTGATCCGACTCCAGGATTCTTATCAATACTAGAACAAGCTCCTGGTAAAACGATTGCGGGTGATCAGACTGATCATATTCTACAGTATGGTTTTTGGTCTAGCTACAACATACCATTTTATCCACAAATGTATCAGGAAACTGGCAATAGTGCGGCAGCTAAGAATAATTCCTGGTGATTTTTTGAAATTATACAACTCTTTATTGCTTATTATTATCAAAGAAAGAAGCACACAATATAATTTACATTAGATATGTTTGTGGCCTCAACAGCGACCGTTAATAATAACAATAATAACTATTTATTGCTATCATAAATAAATACATACTTACATGTATAATATTTTTTACAATCGTAAATCAGAGAAATCTGTGGATGCCCTAAGGCAGAGTTCAACTCGTGGATAATAATCATTACTATATAATTCTATTTTTATAAGTTTTAAGATGTTTAACATTTTGTAAACTTTATCATGAAATTACATCGGATTTAAATTTTAATAAAATTACAATTTTACGTGATTTCATTATAGGAGTTATGTTTATTTATTTATTTTTTTAATATTTCTTATTCATATTATTAATTATTTCTGCCTCCGTGGCCGTTTCATTTCACTTCGTTCGTTTCATTTCTATTTTCATTTCATTTCATTTCATTTCATTAATTATTTACTTATTAACTACTTATTACATTTTATTTACCTTCTTTGATGATTTTTTTCTTGTTATTTCTTTGTTATTACTTTTGTAAAGTCTATTTTGATAAGTATATATCATTAAAAATATCTCACATTCTTTTCCAGGCTTCTCTTGCTATTCTTTGCCAAGTAGTACTGTCTTCACATGTTCTCTTCATATATCATCCCATTTTTTAACGGGTATACCCCTCTTTCTTTTTAGGGAATTTTCTTTGAAAAAAAAATCTCTAATTAGAAGGCTCGTGTGGTGGGGGAGGGGGCGCCCAGGAGTTGGTCCAAAATAAGTTTTAGGGGTCCCCTAACACGAAATACGTTTCGCGAATCTATATATATATATATATATATATATATTATATATATATATATATATATATATATATATATATATTTGTGTGTGTGTGTGTGTGTGTGTGTGTGTGTGTGTGTCTGTTTCTATAAATTTATGTATTTCTGTCGTATCATGTAAGCACTCTACCTATCAAACGGAATATTATTTTTTAATCAAACTTGGTTTCGTAAAGCAACCTTGGGGAGGACACGAATCCTAAATCAAGGTTGTCGTGACTTCATTGATTCGGTTTGCTCGGCAAAATCGGCAAAATTCAAGGTTACATTTTTTTGGCGGGATAAGGGTTTTATATGTATTTATGTATTATTTATATATGTATTTTGGTGCTCTGAATCAAATAAAACTGGTTTAGAGTCGATACGACTAGTCTAAGTTGACCAAAATGTCAAAAAATACGAAATAACTAGTAATCGTTAAAAAATTTAATTATGTTTTAATTTTGTTTATTATATTTCAGGAACTCTTACAGCGAGTGTCCTCGATGTAAAATCTTTAAGAAAGAACAGAGTAAAGTTATAGATTTAGACTCTATGATTTGGATGATGAGATATAACTATTTTGAAACTGATCCTTACTCTATATGCCCTGTGTGTGATCCTAAGCCTAATGCTTGCAATTCCATCGCATCGAGGTAGACATTTATAATTTTAAGATCAAATTATATTTGATAGACGATTAAGGCGTAGTAAATACGTCATTGATAAAAACAATGAACTTATGCTGATAATGAGATGACGATTAGTACATTTGTTGGTTTGATATAGATAGATAGTGTATATATATATATATATATATATATATATATATATATATATATATATATTATATATATATATATATATTATATATATATATATATATATATATATATATATATATATATATATATATTATATATATATATATATATATTATATATATATATATATATATATATATATATATATAGTATTAGTATATAGATAGATAGATATAGATTGGTTTGATAGGACATGGGTACCGAATTCCAAAACGATTCAAACTTTTTTAGCGATTTATTCATTTTTTGAGTCATCAATGACAGTTAATTGCGTCTCATAAAAAACTAATTTCCGAATAACATAACTGTATACTTATGCTTTGCCTTGGCACAAAAAATATTTTTCGTACTGAGGTTTAACTAACACTATAACACATTTGGAGATACGATTGTTAATACTCGCAGACAAACATGTCTATCTTACCAAAAACCACTTACGTGGTAAAAAAAACTCCCCGCCAAGTCTTGGTCCATATTGGTAGGGACAATATAAATCTCAATGTAAATAAGGCCCTCAACCATTGCCAACATAGCAACTTCTCTTTGAAACGCCTATGACCGTCTCCACCTAATACGGACATGACTTAGCGGGACAGAAAAGTTGATTTCCCTACTTCTTAGGAGCAAAGACTTGGCGGGGAGAGTTTTACCACATAAGTGGTACCTATATCCATTTTACGCTATAGACCCTCAAAAACCCTACTTTGGTACGTACAGTATAATATACACTGGCAGCTTAAGTAGATTTTGACTTTTTTTTACTGACTAAGCTGGGTATTTTAACTTTACTTCTTGACTTGGCGGGGTGGAACGCAGCTGCGTTCCTAAATATTATGTTATGTATAAACTTGTATACAACTTTATGAAAATACCCAGGTGGTTTTTACACACCAGAAACGGGCTGAATAATTTAATATCCCTATTTCGGAATTCCAGTCCTAACATATTACCTTTCCTGTGTACCTGCGGTAGTATAAGTGGGGGAAATTATAGAGTATCACCTTGTTAAGTATTTCTGTTAATCTGATCAAACTAGCGACGCATGCGCAAAGTGATTGAACGAATGGTTCTCATCCCTCTCTTCCACCATATTTATTATTATTCAAGTAAAACACATATTTTGAACATTTTAATTTTTACAGATGCGATTTGAATAAACCTGATGGGAATTATACATTGATGCCTGCAGTCAGCCCAAATCTGTTCGGAGCAACAGACACTAAACTTATTAGCTACTCTTTATTTGCTAAAGGTAAGAATATGCGTTTATCATGTAAACCTCTGTGATTATTAAATTTGCTCTGAAACACTCAAAGTTACCCTATAACTGTACTATTTCAGGTGAAATGTTGGCAGTAGGTGGGCCTACCTCAACAAACGTGACGCCATTTCAATGGTCGAAAACTCTAATCAACGCATCCCAAGTAAGACATGTTGGACAGCCTGATCTTTGGAACTTTGGGCCAATAATAACAAATTGGTTGCTTCCTTACCAAGTTCAAAACCCTACTGAAAAGACCAATGATAATCCACCAACTAAAACCCTGAATAAAAACGGAGCTACACCTTCGCAACCTTTCTCCATTCTTGTAGGACTGCTTACAGCTATTGTAATAAGTCAGCATTTTAAAGAATAATTCCAATTCAAAGAAATTTTAAACTCTTAAAAGTGTGACTTAAAAAAACGCAGAGTGCTATCCTTCGTGAAGTTTGCTTACTCTTGGCTTTATGAAAACTTGACTTAACACTTCATCTCTTAATATGAGAAGTACTCCCTGTAAGCTATTAAGTCTTTAAGTGCATAGTATTTTTTAACATTTAAATTTAGCATTGTAACTTAAGTACATATAATTGTTATAAAAAGATAGTTAATTGTAACTCATTTTATAAAAATAAATGATCCACATAATATTTTTACTTTTCCTCATTTATACCGTAGGAATATAGGAAAAGTATTGTGTTTGTAACAGAATCCAAACCCGGAATGACACAGATATTATCCGTTTCAGGTGTTTTTAAGACCTCCTAAGCAGTGGCGTACCTATGGGCCCGCAATGTGTGGGGGCTCCCAGCGGTTAGGGGCCCCTAAAAAGATATAATAAAGAATAAACCTACTAATAAAATGGGTCCATGCCCCAGTAGAGATTAGTATAGTCTGACTTAACATCATTAAGTCGCGGGGCCCCTTATAAGAGATGCATACAACCTCTTCACCAAAAGAAATGGAGCACTGAGTTTAACCTTAGTATAGTCTTTCTCAAGAATAAAGTCGCGGGTCCAGAAAATATGGCCCCGTTTAATCTTATTAAACTTCAGCGGGCCCGCTGAAGGTCTTTGGGACTCATATAATTACGAACAGTTTATGACTGATATCATTAATGCTTGCAATGCGTCCATACCTATGACTAGAGGTTATAAAGCTTCTCCCTCTAAAACCAAGTTTTGGTGGTCTTCAGAGTGTCAAAATGTTTCGGATCAGAGAGAGTCTGCTGTAATGGCGTATAAAAATAATCCTAATTTACAGCACTATTTAAATTATAAAAAGTCTGAAGCTATTGGAAGAAAAACAATAAAAAGAGTTAAAAAAAAGTACATGGAAAAAATATTGTTCAAAACTAAATAATCAAACACCAGTTAAAAACGTATGGCGTACACTAAAAAACCTTGAAAATAAAAACAATAATAATAGCAATTTAAGCATTGACATAGATGAAAATATAGCGTACAATATTCTTAAAATGTTGTGTCCTGACAGTGCCGATTTCTAATCCGTTTCCTGAGGAACCGTGGGCGGGTTGGAACCGATCCCCCAATATTCTGTTGGAACCATTCACAAAGTCCGAACTTGATTTAACCATAAAAACAAATAATAACTCCTGTCCTGGATTAGATAAAATACATTATTCAATGGTAAGTAACTTACCACACCAATATAAGCAAATACTACTAAATATATTTAATAAAATATACAAAAACGAAATTGAGTTCCCTGCAACATGGTACGATGAGGTAATAATTTAATTGTTAAAACCTGGTAAAGACGCGATGTTGGCTGACTCATACCGCCCAATAGTTTTATCTTCCTGTATTAAGAAAACGTATGAACGCTTAATAAAACATCGGTTAGAATGGTGGGTTGAAAACAATGATTTACTACCAAAATCCCAGTATGGCTTCAGAAAGTTTTGCTCAGTTAACCAGCCCCATGCTATTCAAATATCAGATATTTATTCAGCATTTGCTAGCGATAAATGTGCTCCGGCTCTATTCGTTGATATTAAAGGGGCATATGACAACGTTAATATAAGTAAACTGTACAAAATTCTTATATCAATAGGTTTTCCTCCAACTCTTAACTCTAATCTCTGGGCGCAACTTATTTATCAAGATAAACGGCCGTTTAGTAGGCCCTAGAAGGACGTCTATCGGGCTGCCCCAGGGCGGGATCTTATCATGTTTACTTTACGCCTTGTATGTTTGTGACCTCGAATCATATTTTGGTAATGATGTACGAATTTTGCAGTGGGCAGATGACGTCTGTCTCTATGTTATTGCAGAATCGTTTGAAGAAGCCGTAACTATACTATCTGCTGTTGTTTATGCCTTACAGGAATGGGCTAGGGATAAAGATTTGTCCATCTCCGTCGCAAAATCTTTTGTAAGTCCTTTCTCCCTAAAACGTGCAATACCATTAGATGATTCTGTTGTTCTAAACAACACGTTATTTCCCATCTTGAGAGAACCTAAATTTTTAGGCCTTTATTTAAAGACAAAATTAACATGGTCAAACCACATCAACTATATGAAAAGAGTAGAATGTTATATCAATGTTTTAAAATTTGTTTGTCATACATATTGGGGAGCTGACGTTAACATCTCACTTCTCTATTATAGAGCTACTATTCGGTCCGTGATCGACTTTGGAGCTATTTTCTATGGCCAAGCAAGCTTTAGACTCCTAGAACCTCTGCAAAAAATTCAGAATACTTGCCTGCGTATTTGTTTAGGAGCTCTGCCTTCGTCTCCACTTTTATCACTATACTCTGAATGTGACGAACCCCCGCTTTTCATACGTCGCCAAATTTTATGCGACAGATTTTATATAAAAAACTTTTCATTTCATTTAATAGCAAGCAAAAAAATTTCAAGACTAGCGTCATCTGTCCTTACTTATCCTTTCTGGGAACGTAAAAAATCTCCTGCTTTAGTTCAGAGCTTCACAGAAACTGCCGTCTTTCGTAACGACATACATGTCTATTATAAAATTCCATATAAATCCATTAACTACCACGCAATAACTCATAGAATTACTACTTATTATATGGAAGATTTATCAAAATATCCGTTATCCGTCAAAAATAGTATGTTCTGGGATAGTGTATCATCTCAATGGCCGGATTGTCAATATATTTTTACTGATGGGTCCAAAACCCACGATAGCTGGTTGTGCTATCTATGATTATTCCCGAAATTATTTTAAAGGAGTAAAGCTGAATAAATATGTCTCTTCATACACAACAGAACAAATCGCTGTAGTCCAAGATTTAGAGTATATTAAAGAATCTATACATAATGATTTTGTTATTTTTACAGATAATCAAACTCTAGTTTCCGCTGTTCAAAATAAATCTTTCTCATCTCTTAAATAACTATTTACTATGTCAAATAATTAATTTATTCTACATTAACTCATTAAAGGATAAAAATGCTGTCTTGGTTTGGCTTAAAGGACACGCGGGTATCACGCCTAATGAAATTGTAGATAACAAAGCAAAGGAAAGCTGTGACGACGATGAGTCTGCAATTATCTATGGCAAGCCGTATAAAATTCCATTTAAAGATATTTACAGGCAAATTAAATTATCGGCTCTATCTAAATAGCAAATATGGCAAAATAACCAGCAAGCCGGCATTTTCTACAAGGAACATCAGCCTACAGTCGGTCTTGTTCCGTGGTTTAATATATGAGGCTCATGCAAATATCAAAACCTCATTTCCTTTAGGAAAGTATGCCACAGTGTTTCAGGCAGAAATATTTGCTATTAATGCCTGTCTAATAGAAAATATTAAAAAGAATCCTAATCAGACTTCTATAAATATTTTTACTGACAGCCAAGCTGCCATTAAAGCTCTTGGTTCATACAAAGTCAACTCCAAGCTTGTCTGGGAGTGCTTACAAAACCTTCTGACCTTGTCACTCAACAACGATGTAGCAATCAGATGGGTGCCTGGCCATAAGGGAATTGAAGGTAATGAGCAAGCAGACATCCTTGCAAAAAGGGGTCTGAGACCACTCCTGTGGGCCCTGAACCCATAGTAGCCATACCGAAAGCTATAGCTAAAGGTGTAATTAAAGATTGGCTCTTAACCAATCACCTGCACCACTGGAACAAATCCTCAGGCATGAGGCACAGTAAACTTATGTTAAAAGGACCCAGTCCCAAAGTAACTGAGGACCTCCTGAGTCTCAGCAGAAGGGACCTTAGAACAGTAACTGGACTACTGACTGGTCACTGTCACCTCCGAAAACATCTCCATACCATTGGTATCTTTAAAGATAACCCAGTGTGTAGGCTTTGTGAATCGGAAACTGAAACTGCATCTCACATACTTCTGAGATGTGAAGCCCTAGCCTTTCAAAG
The DNA here is from genome assembly GCA_018340805.1 of Microvelia longipes. NCBI lineage: Eukaryota > Metazoa > Arthropoda > Insecta > Hemiptera > Veliidae > Microvelia > Microvelia longipes. Next base: position 67,178,617 of record JACMZG010001911.1, read on the forward strand.
GTTCACCAACTTTGGTAGCAGCATTCTCACTAAGTTTGACTCTACCAATGAATCACTGGTCAAAAAGATCCTAGACCTAGTCCGGGAAAAAGGATTATTCTGACCTGGACCAATTGAGGGGATTGTACAATAGACTTCCAGTCGCAGTGCAAATGGGGTCTATCCTCGACTCCAACCCCAATCTTTAATAATAACTATTTACTATGTCAAATAATTAATTTATTCTACATTAACTCATTAAAGGATAAAAATACTGTCCTGGTTTGGCTTAAAGGACACGCGGGTATCACGCCTAATGAAATTGTAGATAACAAAGCAAAGGAAAACTGTGACGACGATGAGTCTGCAATTATCTATGGCAAGCCGTATAAAATTCCATTTAAAGATATTTACAGGCAAATTAAATTATCGGCTCTATCTAAATGGCAAATATGGCAAAATAACCAGCAAGCCGGAATTTTCTACAAGGAACATCAGCCTACAGTCGGTCTTGTTCCGTGGTTTAAAGGCCATACTATCAACAGCAGATATTTTACAACATTTATAACCCGACTTCGAACAAACCATGGTGTCTGTAAATACTACTTAAATAAAATTAAATAAGAGGAAAATCCGAACTGTAGTATTTGTACTGTTGTCGAGGATCTTGAGCACATTATTATGCACTGTCCTCGCTATTCAGTGCGGTGCACTGCACTATTTAACGAGTTGCATGCTACCAAATGTGTAGCTCAGCCGTTTAACTATAAGTCACTAATTGCTACAAAATCTATAAACGTTTATAAAAAAAACTATACCTTTTTGCTTTTAAGCAAAAAATAAAAATTTAGCTAAATTATAATATAAAAAAAATAAAACAATAAATAAATAAACAATATCCATACTATAATTTAATAATTAAAATCCAATAAAAAAATTGGAAATAATAGTGTTCAAACATAAACACCAAGAAGAAATAACAAAATTTTTGAGCAAGTATAAATAAATTATATATTATATGGCTGTATGGTCCAAGTGGACCAATGCCAAAAAAAAATCCATACAGTAGGGGTGGGGGGGGCAGGGCACAGTGGTTTAACTCACTAGTTTGAGGTGGTCCTAAAAAAACAGGGGCTAGTTGCATCAACTACCGCATCGAGCGGTAGTTTTCACCTTGTACCACTGTTATCAATATTGTTATCAGTTTTAAATCGAGACGTCTATATAAACTAGAATGTAAACAAGACAAATTTCCTGGACATTTCTAGTTGTTTATAAGATTATTTGTTTTGAAAATAAGATAAATTTAGCATTTTTTCCATTAAAAGAACAAATAAAAAAGCAATAAACACGAAAATTAATTTCCCATTTCTGCACGTCATGGTTAACATGATATCAAGTCTAGTTAAAAATAACAGCGTTTATATTTTTATAACATTTAAAATAATGAATAAGATTTTTGACATAGTTAAAGATCTCTTTAAATAATTTATATCCTGAAAATGAAGAACTCATTATGTTATATATGCCGTACAAGGTGAACCGACCTGCCTCTAGTGGAGAAATGGTGAACTTAAAGCAGGCCCGCATCTAAAACAGCTTATTCCGGGGGAGTTGGACCACTGTGTCCCGCATCCCCACCCCTACTGTATGAATTTCTACATCACTTTACCTTAGTCTTCTTTTTTAGCTAAGTTACGTCTCTCCAGCGGGAACACAGCGGGAGTTACATGTGTTACAGACACTCTTAGAATAATACTATATATAGAAGGAGCACATGACCGTACACAATGTAATTCCGCTGATAACACGAAAGCCAGTTGACTGGTGCAACTAAGTAATGCTGCCAACCTGACAACGAAACATTATTTTAAATATTTGTCATAAATATCTATTAATGAAGAAAGGTCGTAAAGAACAAATATAATAACTTAAAACACCTACTGAGTATTTAATAATTTAATAAAACTGGTCTTAGATGGCAAAAGGGTGGCGGAATACAAGAATCTACATTTAGTTAACGAGGACTACTTCATATATATAATTTTAATAAATACGTTAAACTACAATTTAAAATGCTTAAAAATATTGTAATGGACCGATATTTATATTAGTATTTTATGAATAATCAATCATTAATTAGTAATAGAACATAATAATTCAGCAACCGGAAGTATTGCCAACTTTTTTTAAACAAATTGTATATTGTTAGGGTGGCAGCATTACTTAGGTGCACCAGTCAACCGGCTTCCGTGTTATCAGTAGTGCTCCTTCTATATATAGTATTGTTCTAAGCAGACACTTATCCAAAAACTCTGTCAGACATATTTATGTCTTGATGAAATCCAATCAAGAGGTATTAAAAACGCCTAAAAGGATTTTAAAATTAACACAATACTTTGCCTAAATACGAAGGAGGGGAGGAGAAGTAAAAATAAAGCATAATTTTAATTAAGTTACATTTATTGGACTTAGTACGACAACCGGTGCTGGTAAAAACATAATTACGTTTGAAACTTTTACTTGTTTAATTTATTGCTTGGTTTACGTCTATAAGATGACAATGTATCAATAGAAGCATCTCTATGTAACTTATCCACAGGATCATAGTTCAGCTGCTTATATTTGTTCTTCCGAATCTGTTCTTTTTGAATAGCAAGGTTATGACGTTGCACTCGTAGTTCCAGCTCGGCATCGGATATGTATCTCCTCATTGTGTTGTAACTAAAACTTGGTTTCATTTTCGGTTTTACTGATTCGACAGAACTGTTCATCGAAATCGAACTCGATGATACTTCTGATGCTGGACTTTTATCAGAAATAATTTGCGAGGATTTGCTTGGATATGGAATTAATTGAGTTTGAGCGGTACTCATATCGTCACTTTTGGTCGGAGTTTGGTGATGGCTCGCGTTCCTTGAATTTGATATTGGTTTTTCTCTTGTTGTTTTGTCAAAGTATAAACACTTTTTTTCGATTTTCCATTTCAGCGGCGTCCACCTATAATTACACCAAGGAGCATATATACCATACCGTGTCTAACACTAATAATGTTCTATTTAGGGCCATAGTACGGACTTGGTGATGTCCCGAACGGACTTTTTTTAAATCGATTTCATATGCATATGAGTCGACTCAACAAATTATCTACTTGAAGTCGATTTGAGTCGAATTCGATTCAAATCGACTTAAGTCGCGTTGAGACAATTCAAGTCGTCTCAAGTCGATACAAGCCGACTTAAGTGGATTCAAATCGACACTAGTTATTTGAATTGACACAAGTCGATTTGAGTCGACTTGTATCGACTTGATTCGTGTTGTACCGACAAGATTGACTTGAATATACTTTCTTTATTTGAATCGACTTAAGTCTGTTTTAATCAGTCTTGAGTCAATTTTAATTAATTACCAACTCTAGTCAACTTGAATCAATTTTAGTCGACTTGAATCGACTCTAGTCAATGATTCAAGAAGACAAGAAAACTTATGGAATAATTCTATAAGAAATTCTAGAAAGACTTCTATAAGAACTTCTATAAGACTTTTATAAGAACTTCTATAAGACTTTTATAAGAACTTCTATAAGAACTTCTATAAGACTTTTATAAGAACTTCTATAAGACTTGACTATTCAAGTCTTATAGAACTTCTATAAGAACTTAATAATGACTAAATGTCTATACATTATAGTCACTCGAGTCGATTTAAGTCCAGTTAACTTGAGTCGATTTAACTAGAGTCGATTTAAATCGTCTCAACAAATTTTTGTTATATTTGTTTAAATCATAAAGATGAATTTACTAATAAATTTTACAAAATTTATTTTTGTTTATAACATTAGTTTATTTTAATTTTTAACATATTTTATTACACAATTTTTAATTAAAAAAAATACAGTTTATACGATTATGGTCTTAAACAAATAACAGGAATAACCAAAATGAGCCACGGATTAGTTCAAATTTTAGCCGCAAGATAGTCAAACTTTTTTGCTACCCATCAAATCTTTATTAAATTCAATATAAATTCACAGGTAGCTCAAATGAGCGTTTTTAAATTGTTTTTCATTTAAAAGAATAATTCAAACGCATGCAAATAATACATATAATGCATTATAACATTGTATAATGTATAAGTGTAACGTATAATTGTTATAACGTTTAATTGTTGTAACGTATAATTGTGTATAATTGTAATGTATAATTGTATGTAACGTATAATGTATTATAACATTGTAGTTCAAGAACCAGGCCTAAAAATATGACTCATTTTGTACTACTTCAAACCAAATATTTCTGAAAATATATAAATTATGTAAAATATACCTTGAAGAAAAAAAACATAGTCTGTCTCTCTAGATAGAGCCCTTCATATGATTGCGCGATGTTCAAAATTTGATTAAATCGCACTTATTTCAGTTTTCTTGAAATAAGTGGTTCCCTGTGGATCGTGTGCAAAACACGATGAGTACAATTTTTAAAGCTGGTAAAAGTTCTTACAAAACGAGTGTTCAATTATCAAAATCGGATAACTTCAACCAAAGTTAATTCATGCAAAGTCAGCGAATTTCTTTGGAAAAATATTGGCTTTTCGTGAATTTTTTGACCATTTAACAATTGTCATAACTTCAGTTGAATTTATCCGATTTTGACGAAAAAACACTCGTTTCATAGGAAATTTTATCAGCTTTAAAATTTATATTCATGTTTTGCACACGACCTACAGGGAACCACTTATTACGAGAAAACTGGAATTTGTGCGATTTTCTAATATTTTGAGGGAGCGCATCTATATGAAGGGCTCAACTCTGGATAGGCAGACTATGCTTTTCCTTCATAATTAAAGGTATATTTTCAGAAAAATTTGGTTTGAAATAATACAAAATGAGTCACATTTTTTAGGCCTGGCTCTTGGACTTCTACTAAAATTGTAGATACTTACTTGCAACTTGAATAACTCTTAGCTTTTAGATTAGATGACTCTGTTTCAAAAGCTTTCCATTTATGAATTAACTTCTGGAAGGGAGTCCTTTGCTGCGGGTCTTGTAGAGTTGCCGCCCATTCGTAAATCGATCTAAATGAACCTCTTGAAACCTTAGGACTCGATTTAAACATCTACAAGAAAAAACACGTCAAATCAGACTGGAAAACATTAAAAAAAGTTTAAAATCATCCAACCTCCTCTACGGCTTAGAGTGAAACCTCTTTAGTGGTAAGGTAATCTATTATTTATTTATTTATTGTAGATTTAATCTATTATTTATATATTTATTGTAGATTTAAGTATTAATTAGATTTGTTAATGTACCATATTATATATAAATAAAGGTATTTAAAAAAAAACCTGTTAAGATGTTTATAAGTAAATTTTATATTATTTTAAGACACTATCTATGTATAGATATCAATAAGTATCAACTATACCAATTTGATTATTGTAAAACATTAAGTATCAACTATACCAATTTGATTATAAACATTAAGTATCAATATGATTGGTAAAACATTAAGTAAATATACCAATAAGTATCAACTATACCAATTTGATTATTGTAAAAACAATAAGTATCAACTATACCAATTTGATTATTGTAAAACATTAAGTATCAACTATACCAATTTGATTATTGTAAAAACAATAAGTATCAACTATACCAATTTGATTATTGTAAAACATTAAGTATCAACTATACCAATTTGATTATTGTAAAACATTAAGTATCAACTATACCAATTTTTGATTATGTTGTAAAAACACATAAGTATCAACTATACCCAATTTGATTATTGTAAAAACAATAAGTATCAACTATACCAATTTGATTATTGCAATTAATGGATTGCAGGACATTGGTTTAGAGTATAATAAGAGACCCACTTGCAAAATCAAAATAAGTAACATCTTATTCTTAACTCGTAAGTAACATTAGAGGGAAAAAAGCCTGGAAAACCTCATAATAGGATAAAATCATATACATTTTAATTGTAATTTAATCATTAATAAAAGTTAATACTAATATCATAGCCACCTGAGCGCAATACACAGTGAAACATGCGCTTTAAAAAAATCAAAATAAAATAAAATTTCCCTACAATTTTTTTATTATTTAAGGGTGGTCCATAACCGTATAAGTAGGATACTAAGTAGTACTATATAGCGAGTATGATTCGAGACCTACCCAAACAAAATCAAGACATTTTTGAGAGACTAAAATTTATAATAAAGGTGGGTGCGTAATCGTACTATAAACAATGGGTCATGGGTAAGGAGTATTATAAAAAAACAATTCTATAAGAATATAATAATTCTTTATTGGGTTTGTAATAAGGCTTTGAGTAAAGCATATATAAGGGAGCTTAAGGTTATGGTGTATGAGTAGATTTTACTTCAAATGAAGATGGGTCCGTTATAATACTTATATTCCACTGTAGATCATATTATAATGGACCCACCCTTCATTTGTAGTTAAAGTTAAACCTGCTTATTTTATACAGCATTGCCTTAATATTCCTAATTCATTACCCCCAAAGTTTTAATACACACCCGATAAAGGATGTATTATATTCTTCTAGGCTGGGATTGTTAATACTTTTACCCCATTGTAGATAGTGCAGTAACAAACCCACCCAAAATAAGGGCAGTTTTTTGGTGTCAAATAATAGTTATTTATGCCATAAGGCTGAGAAGTGTGTCTTTATGTTACGGCAATTAGATTTACCGACGAGCGAAGCGAGTCGGGAAAAATTGCCAAGACATAAAGACATTCTCAGCCGGATGGCATACACTATTTTTTTGAGGTAGCACTCATTAAATAAACTGCGATACATACTTAATTAAGTATGTATATAACTTAATTAACGTCCAATTAACTCCATATTATCGTCGTCATTGAATTCATCCATAGCTTCACACTTTTACTCAAAAATGTAAAAGCTTTACAAATAAACACACAAAAATTGTCAATTAGAACACCTTTTAAAAACGAAAAAAATTAGTCTACGAACAACAACAGAAACAAAATGAACGTTTTTAAAGAAATCTCATGAAGGTTTTACACATATTGTTTTTTTGAACACGCTACATTACAGTAATGGCGGCAATATATGAATTACTTTTACGTCCTAGGAGTTTATACATTCATTATTGTCCTCGGATGTAAAAAGTACTAAATAACCTCCTATAACAATAATGATTGGCTTCTCATCCTAAAAACGGTCCAATAAAGTGTTCAATTACGTACTACCTAAAAAAAATGTTTTTTTGGTAGGTCTGTTATGATACTCCTACACCCTGTGAATAATACGATAAGTTACCCACCCTTCCAAAAAATCTACCTCCCCCCATTCTCCCCCTCCATGACACCAATCTCATAAGCTCTTTCTTCTAAAAAGTTGTAAGGATTTTTTTGGTAAATAACTGCTAACTGTAATTTTGGTTTCTGATGATTTATTGTTTTTTTCGTATTTTCTTGGAACTTAAAGTGGTTATGGTAAATTAGCGGAAACCAAAATTAAGGTAGATAAAAAATAAATGTAATAAAAAAAAATGAATTTAAGTTTTAATATTATATATTGCATATACTCTTTAATTTTCTGTGTTGAATAAAGTGGTTTAGTGTGACGTCATTGAAAAATGCCCGCCTTTTGTAGAGTGCATGCAACAATAGGAGTTGTGGTTAGAGTATGATAAGAGACCCACCCGCAAAATCAAAACAAATAAATTTCCCTACATTTTTGACATTATTGTAAACATAAAATAAATAAATACATCCATTCTCGGGTATGTAGAAAGGCTTTGGGGCTTTGAGTAGGGCATATATAAGGGAGATAATGTAAGAGAATACTCTTACATTACATGTAAGACAATGATTTATCCAATATGAAGGTGGGTCCCTTATTATACTATCTACAATGGGGTAAGAGTATTATAAGAGACCCACCTTAGAAGAATACATTACATCTATTCTCGGGTTTGTAAATAGGCTTTGGGCTATGAGTAGGGCATACATAAGGGAGATTAAGGCAAGAATGTATCAAGTACAATGGGTTATGTACTCTTACCCCATTGTAGATAGTATGATAAGGGACCCACCCTTTATATTGAATAGATTATTGTCTTACATCTAATGTAAGATTATTGTCTAACATTATCTCCCTTTCATATGCCCTACTCAAAGCCCCAAAGCCTTTCTAAAACCCCAAGAATAGATGTATTGTATTCTTCTAGGGTGGGTCCCTTATAATACTCTTACCCCATTGTAGATAGTACGATAAGGACCCCCCTTCATTTAAAGTAAAACATTGTTATTGGATACATCATTGCCCTAATCTCCCTTATATATGCCCTACCCAAAGCCCCAAAGCCTTTGTATTGTATTCTTTTAGGGTGGGCCCCTTATAATACTCTTACCCCATTGTAAATAGTATGATAAGGGACCCACCCTTTATTTAAAAAAAACTTTGTTATTGGATACATTTTTGCCATAATCTCCCTTATATATGCCCTACTCAAAGCCCCAAAGCCTTTCTACAAACCCGAGAATAGTTGTATTGTATTCTTTTAGGGTGGGTCCCTTATAATACTCTTACCCCATTGTAGATAGTATGATGAGGGATCCCCCCTTTATATTGGATAAATCATTCTCTTACATGTAATGTAAGAGTATTCTCTTACATGTAATGTAAGAGTATTCTCTTACATTATCTCCCTTATATATGCCCTACTCAAAGCCCCAAAGCCTTTCTACACACCCGAGAATGGATGTATTTATTTATTTTTGTGTCAAAAATTTGAAGGGAAATTTTTTTGTTTTGATTTTACGGGTGGGTCTCTTATCATACTCTAACCGGAGTGGTAGTTGTAGATGGGTGGTGGAGTATTTCTCTAGTAGACTGTGCAGGTATGGTCTTACTTCCAGACCCCTCCCTTATTACAGTCTCTTTGCTTTTATCTCATGGCATTGTCGTATCCATGTGCTGTTTAAGAGTTAAAATAATAATACAATTGTATCTTACACGCTCTTTAACTGAAGGACTGTTGACGTTTTCCGTTTTGAGCGTATTTAGTGTCAATTTCAATTTATTAAGACTACTATATAAAACGGTTCTTACATTTTTTTTATCTTGTTACATTCAACTCTTGAGTTTATCCGAAACAATTTCGTACCGAACTCGCGGATTTTTATTTTATTTTTTATTACATAAATGAATACATGTCACTGTCGTATTTCGTTGTCAAAAACAGTTGGATTAATATAAGTTAAATATATTCCCGATCATTTCCCGATGATATTGCATGAACAAGATGTTTATCCATATTTCATTCATAACCCATCTTAATTTAGAGGAATCTATTTTCTAACATTGACGAGGATTTTAGAACCATTTCCTATGTCCAAACCAGAGACTATAGATACTTAAACAGTAAGACTGTCGACTCAATGGTGGGAAAATTTGGATTCCAGTCGACACTAGCGCAGCGGGGGACCTACCTTTCAATTGAGTGGGCGTGTCTTGATTTCCCGCTTTTTGTCTACAGTCAGTTTGAAATTTAATTTTTATACTTTGTATAGTTATACTTCTAACTAACCCTTCCACTTAAATCTTACACAGAACGCTTCTGATTATTTTTAAGTTTTTCATTCAAGTAATTTATTAATTTAATTGATTCAATCAGGTAATAATGAAATAGTGGCTAAAGTTTACACGTGCTAGAAGATAGATTTTGGCATTTAATGCAGCCTGTATTTTAATTACATCAGCAAAATGCGCACATGTGATTAAATGTAATTACCTGATAAAATCGACTAAATCAATAAATTAATTAATGAAATTTACTTATCTGCCATTAGTAGCGTTCTTTGGAAGTCTTAAAAAGGTTTCTATTTTCTTTTAGTTTCTGAATTTTTTGAAATACAGAACATGCAACATGAAATTTTCCTATGGCCGCGGCCATTTTTTTTACCCTATTAATGTAAACAAAGTATTTACGGTACTCAAAATTTTTGTTTTTATTGCATTAATTTGAACAGTTTAGTTTAAAATGTTTATAATTTGTGCAAGAAATACATTTTGCCACATCCAATAGTGGATTAAATCCGAATCTTTAAATATTAGGTTTGTTTAAATTTCTTAGAACGAGCGGCTAATTAAACTTTTTTTTTCGTGTGCACTACTTAACTTAGTACATTTTTGCAAATGATAATTGTTTTTCCCCTTCAAATATTAATTGTAATTAGTAATTTAACAAATTTAACCTATATTTTTTTAATGTAATAAAAGCAATCGTAATTTTAAGGCAATACACTGTCGTCAGCATTTTCTTCAAAATCTTAATAAAAACATGTGATTTACCTTTACTATAGTTTCTCTTTTTCTTTAACTAAATTATTATAACAATTATATAACAGAATTTAATACAAAATCATTAAATTATCGCGTACATATTAAAGTACGAAAACACGATAAAATGTAAAACTCGCTTAATGTTATCAGGGTTGCCAATAAAATTAAACAAAAATACCTAAATCCGAAAAGGCGCATGCGCAGTTACTCTAATGTTTAGCTATTTATTATTTTTGAGCCCTTTGAGCCAGCTATCAGCTGATCGGGCAGGTCTGAATTTTTTTACATTTGTCAGTATAGGAGTTTCCCTACTTGGTTTATATATTACTTTAGTCCAAACTACCAAAATAAGGGCCCTTCGGTCCCTGGCCATTGTCCTGTTATTTTTATACTTAAATGGCCGTTAGCCTTGAGTGTAAGGACTTTAATAATGAAAAGGACGCCTCGCCATGACTACTTTGGGTCTTAAATAACATAGAGATATTATTACTAGAGGAGTAACCTGACAACCTTCGCTAAAAATATAATCAAACAATCAGTATAAAATTACAGTAACTTATATAGTAAAACGTTAAAAATAAAAATACAAACTAAAAAACAAACAATTGAATTATTATAACCTTAACTCACTCTTGAAGGAAGTTTCAATAAGGTTACACAGAGCCTCTAAGAGCCCTAAAACGATGTTTCAGGCCTTTTAATGTATTGAGATAGGCTATGCCCCCTCTAGTATATATCTCTATGTTAAATAATAAATAAATAATTATTTGTTTTTAACATTTAAAAAAAATAATTTCGCTAAAACCGTTTTTGCTATTGAGGGCCCTTTTTGATAGATACCCACTAATGCAAACCTATTTTGTATTTTTGAATACAAAATAAGGGTAGTCCAGAATTTGTGAAATATTACACTTTTTCTTTGCTGAAAATCACCAACATATTAATAATTTACAGGCATCATTATTCATGATTCATATCTATTTAGGGTGTTGCCCAAATTACCTTAAAGTCACTATAAAAAATTGAGATATTAAACGTTGAAGTTGGTCAATCTGAAGTTCGTTAATTTGCAGTAGCAATATTTCCTGGACCGGTGGAGCAATCACGCTGATTTGTTCGTGGTTGGGCATCTATTGCATACTAACCTATTACACAAATACCAGCTTTGAAATAAAACTGCATCCCATTTCTTATAAATTGAGACATTGAGGCAAAAAAGCGCATTTTTTTAAATAAAATAAAAAAAATGAAATATTGATTATTTTACCGAAGTGTGCATACATAAAAATGTAGTTTACAGGCAGCTGGTTTAATTAATCTACCTCAATTCAGTATGGAGATATTTACCCTAAAAAATACTTAAAAATTGGTAAAATTTGGTGTCGTTGCTAGAAAATGACGAGTCATCACGAAAAAATATTATTGGTTTTGGCGTGCCCTTAAGTGGGTAATCACTTATAAAAATTAGCGATTTTTTTATAGTAACTTTTTTGGACCACTTGATGTGGATTACTCTATAGTAATGTGAACTAAAAAAAAAAAACATTTAACTTTACCTTTTAACTTGAGTGCCTTAGGTAATTAGTAGCGTTTATTAATTTTGCGGTTAAGTTACCTATCTCGTACATGGAGTTAAATCATCTCTAGAGTCATGTAAATTTATTACATTAGAAATGTCCTAAACAACTTTGATTAAGAATATAATCAAATAAAAATATTATAAAAATACAAAATTACTGCACCTGATACTATAGATCGTTTATTATTTAAAACAAAACACAAATAGTGTGCAAAAACCCGACAAACTAGTCTATGTCATCTCTAGAAACAATTATCTCTATGATTTCCTATTTGAAATTCGAATAAAGCGTTTAGGTAACGGTTCTCTTTTGTGTACTTTTTAAACAAATTTTAATGATTTGTTTTGAAGAATTTCATTATTCTACATTCAATAATTCCTATACAAACTTTAATTATTGTTTTAGCTAAGTGTCCAGTTTTATCGAATAGCGAATAGTAAAATGAAACTCCATGTTGAAGTTATAAGAACAAGTCACAGGTTTGTTTAATTTTATTTACTTTTATAAATGTATTTTGGATTATTTCTGATAATGGCTTTAAAATGCTAGAATTGGATTAGTTTTAGGCATGATGGTGTTGGATACATGGATTAGTATAGATGGAGACATCACTATCTATAAAGTTGTGCTAATGTGCTTCTAACTACTCTGAACTTATTTATTATAAGAATAAGAAATAATGTGGAGGGTACATATTAAAGTGATGTAGAAATTAATACAGTAGGGGTGGGGGTGCGGAATACAGTGGAATGGAATAAGCTGTTTTAGTTAGGGCCGTTTTTAGTTTGCCGTTTCTCCTCTAGAGGCAGGTCGGTTCATCTTATCCCGCGCGTATAAAACAATTATTTCTTCATTTCCAAGATTAAATTTATTTGAAGGAATTTGTAATAATGTTAAAAATGTTATTACTTTTAAATATAAAAGTTTTATATAATAAAATAAAATATAAATGATGTGTTATTTTAACTAGACCTGTTATCATGATCACCATGATGTAAAGAAATGGAAATTAATTTGTGTGTTCATTGTGTTTTTTTTTATTTAACCTATTTATGGAAAAAATGCAAAATTTATCTTATTTTCTAGATAAATAATCATATACACAACTAAAAATGTTCATATATAAGTTATAGTCTTGTTTACATTCTTTATAAGCATAAATAAGACGTCTCGATTTAAAACTGATAACAATATTGCTAACGGTGGTACAAGATGAAAACTAGCACTTGGTGAGGTAGTTGATGCAGCTAGACCCTGTTTTTAGGACCACCTCAAACAGGTAGTTGACCACTGTGTCCAGCGCCCCCCACCCCTACTGTACGAATATCTACATCACTTTAGTTCATATACCATATAATTGTGCAAGAGACACTTAGGAAATTTAACAAGCAAAATGCAATGCTACATTTGGGAACTGTTCCATCATTCGTCATTATTGATGGCTCAAAATAATGTCATGTCCCACTCTGATTCGTTACCTCTAACTCATCAGAGTGCCGACAGAACTCACTCCTGACCTTCAATTAATTCCGAAGTATTTACCAGAGATGAGCGGTGCTCTCTTACCGCCAATATGCATGACAAGCAAACCTACTGAGTTTTGCAAAACATGAACAGTTGACACAATATAATTGTGCGAGAGACACCTAGGAAATGTAACATGCAAAATGCAATGCTACATCTGGGAACATTGTAATAAAGTAATGGCACTTATGAGGAAAAAAAATTTTTGTTTAATGTTCAAGTTATACCAAGACTATATTTCGCCTTCTCCTCAAGGGATAATCATGTCTCTTAATAATTACATAGATTATAGAAATCTAAAGTAAGCCAAAGGCTAGTGTCACAAGATAAAAGAAAATTAAAAATAACTACTTATCTAAAACACTTATTAAAGAAAGGACTATAACAATGACATATAATAAAGAAATCAATTCCTCAAAATCTGTTTCAGGTCAAAAGGAAGTTAGTAGCAATTATTTTTTTAGGTCGCCTCACCCTGAAAATTTATAAGGGAACCTGACCAACAATTCTTTCTATTCTTTTACTTTTTTGGGGAGTGACACCTAAATTTATAAGGGGTGTCGGACCCAAAAAAAATTAAAATAAAATACGACAAATCTCATTAATCTTTAACAAATGAACTCACTGCTCAGGATAATAATAGCATTCTTTATTACATTGGTGCATAAATAATTATTATGTATTCTTAAAAAATGTTTTTTTATATTTCTTTTTATGATCCTTAAAAATTTGTCTCTTATTATTATGCTTAAAGTGTTCAGGGATCCTATTGAAAGCACTGTGCCTTAAAAACTGAATATTTTTATTTTACCTCATAATTTTTTTGCATATTGTATATTGAAAGTATTTCTCCATTCCTATCTCCTGTCTTTTAGAAGATGGATTTCAATCCCCTATTCTTAGTTAACGCCCTATGCTGATTTAGTTTGAAGATAGGCTCAGAATCCATTCCTGCTTTATCTGACCATGCTACTCTTAAAGAAAGAGAAAGTAGAGGTTGATTTAATTTTTATGAAAATGGTCCACATCTGTATCGTTTGCTGTCGTTACTGCAAACGTAACATCTTAAGTTCAAAAATAACAACTAACTATATTATTACCTGTCAATTGTATTACATTTACTTAACTCTATGGTTAATTGTATCTGTTTGGAGGACAGCATAACATAGGTTCAAATATCAGTTGGATAACTTCATTTTTCTATTATGTTTAAGTGTAACTTAAAATATTAAGTTTAATGTACTTGAATGCTTCTGGGATTTCAGGAGTAGTCTAGTTTTATTTAGTATTTTTATTAACGGTATTGAATTATTTTACTGATAAGAGATATTACCTGAATATCTTTCTGTAATTATGCCACAAATAACATGAAATACGGTTAACTCGTGTTATTCCTAGGGTAATTCATTGGTATATAGTGAAATTATTAAATAGATAATCAATTTATTTACAGTAATATATCATCAAAGGATTTGTCAGATTTAGTGAAAACAGAATTAAAAGCTATCGGAAATTTAGCCTTAAACTCATCTATAGTTGTTTTTAATTCGGCTTTGTTAGCTGACAATATTTCTGCTATATATATCTGTGAGTTAGACAGTACTGAAGCATCTCAGGTGTGTATAATTTATTGTTTCTAAATTTGATTGTACTTTAACTTAAGAAAATATTACTTTTACGGGAATAACTTCATAAATAATAAAAGAGGAAGGAGTCTCTCCTCAAAAATATATTTCTTTATAGCAAAGCGCTTTCAACCTAACTAGAGGTTATCATCAGTGCTAGCCTAACAAACAAAATAATACAATAAATCAGAAAAATAAGAGAAAGCTATTAAAAAATACAAATTTTAGTGAACAAATTAAAAACACGAGTCAAATATTTATTTTATAAAAAAATAAATAATATTATAAAATAAATAAATAAAACAAAATAAATAAATAAATAAAAAAAAGACAATAGTAAAAATTAAAAAATACTGTTGAATAAAGAAGAGAGTGATAGATGAGTGTTACAGATCAGATATCAAAGATAAACTGACTGGCGCTGGTGTGGATGCTAGTTAAAGGATTCTCAGAATTGGCGTTCTTTCTCCCCTCTCATTAATATTATCATTGCCTTGTGCCTCCTGGCTTCTCAAAGTTTTCCCAAGAAGTCCATTTTCTTCCCTTTACTAATAAAATGGAGGTAGCCAACTTTTTGTGGTCCATCATAATGATTCTCTGCTCTTAAATGCTGGTAAAACTTGCTGTCCGATCTACGTGTATGCTCCCCAGCCCTGGTGCTTATACTTCTTCCACTCTGACCTAAGTATTCGACCTGGCAGGTACTGCACTGAACCTTGTAAATACCACTTCTAGCTCTAGGCGGAACAGGGTCTTTAAAGCTGCCTAAAATAGTTTTAAGGTTCTTATTATTTGAAAAACTAACTCTCAAGTCACTTTGATTGAAGAATCGAAGTTACACGCTGTGAAATACTGCCAATATAAAGAATAGAGCACCAAACTTTATCCACTTGACTACACTCTGCACCCATTATTTGAAGCTAAACAACGATTTTTCTTTCGTATAAGTTTATCAATCAAGTCAATCTTATAACCGTTTCCTAAAGCTATGTTATAAATTTTGTTTAGTTCCTTTTTATAAGCTTCTGAGTCGAGGGGTGTAGTTAATAACCGGTGGACCAAAGCATTGAAAGCTACCATTTTATGCATCTGCGGACACATCGAGACAACAATACCTGCATGTTTAGTTGTTGTTATGGAACTAGCCCAGTAAAATTTAACATTGATACTTGTGTGCAGTTTCAACTTTTTAAGTTTCATCTTAGAGTTTTTGTAAAAATAATTACCATGATACTTTGGTTTCATTTATAGATACTTAAAGGTTATTGGCATGATAGATTTGTGTTTGATTATCTTAAAAATTGTTTAAAATGAACTAATAGGTTTTGATAAATATTGGTGAGTTGTTGCCTCCCCCATCCCACATGTTAAGTTTGTGGAGAATAGTTGTATTATGCCTTGCTAAAACCTTGCTTCTTTTATTTTAATTGTAATTGTAAAAATCATGAATAGATATTAAACATTGTATTAAATGTAATTATGTTCATGAGATGAGTTTGAATACTAAATATAAGGGACAATTTTGATTTTGGATGTTAACAAGAAACCTACTTGCTAGATGAGATCATCTAGAAAGTAGGCCACATTTTTGGGCCCTTTTTGCTAACTCCTTAGATAGAGGATAGTGTTCTACTTTGTGAGCCCTAGTGCAGGCATTTGACATCTAATTTACAGAAGAGCAGTGACTTTACAATAAGTTTCTATAGCTTTAACTTGGAACAACATGTACCCCATTGCCTGATTAGCTTATCTACTCTCAAACCTATAAGGCAGAAACATATATATTTTATATAACCTACTATTGAGGGTCCTTATATTTTGCCTTAACCCAGGTGCATTTAGTGTTAGGGATCTTTTACGAGTACCTGACATTGCTCAGACGAATTCGTGCAGGAACCACCGGATTAACGTCCCATTCGAAAGGACCGCACGTGAAAGGATTTTCAACTCGACCAAAACCATGATGGATTTGGCCCTAAATCTAATCAATTTCTTCTCACCATGTTTCATCTAGATCAGTTGACCTGTAATGTCTGTACTATGTTTACAAGAACAGTTTACATTCATGCTTACAGACACTCAACTTAATTTTTATTTTTTTTAGTTGTCTTGGTGCTTGACGTTTGGTAAAAAAAAAGTGGATGTCATCTCCCACATGTTTTCTTATCACAATCCATCCCTCTCCTGTTATTAGAGATAAGAGAGTAAAATTGATTTTATGATTCTTATTGCAGGTTATAGATAAAGACATAGATTCAGTACGAGTTAGTGATGTAAAACTAAGTTTACATGTATATAGATTCTATGAAGGAGGAAGTCATGCTGACCTTCTAGATGGGGGTGAACTAGGAGACGAAGAAAACCAGTCGAGTGGTTCAGCTATTTACTGGACTCTGCCGACAAAAGAGTTTCATGGATATTGGGATTCATTGATTTTTGATTCTAATATAAAAGAAAGAGTAAGTATGTCTTAGTTTTTTTTAGTGATTTTTTATCAGAAAATAATGCATTTGAGATTTCTCGGATTATGGATCATATATTCTGGGGGAACGTAGGAACTTTTCACTTTCATCCATTGAAGCAGGCAGTTTAACAAGGATGAAGTAGTTAAGATATAGTGATATGTATATGTGGATGATTTCGGGGGTTTAAAGGCATCATCAACTCACTAGGCTTGACCTCTTCATTCTTTCTACTACAGTCTATCGTTTAGTTTAAAAATCTTGACAGGTCAGTTTAGACACCACTGAATCTTGAGACAAAAATTCCTGCAAGAAGGGAGCGGGAAAAACCTATGTAAACAAATCAGGTTATTTTACCCGTATTTTCGTGGCGATGTTTTTTTACATTTCTTTTGTGTAGTTTTATTTTAAAATATCATTTTTAAGATTAATTTGAAAGTAGTTTTCAAAACGATTTAATCAAAAGAAGAACCACAAACAAAGTGAACGATTGCCGGGAAGAAGGTTTTTTCCCTACAGCGGTTATTGTGGTAGGGATTTTTTCCTCTTTTTAATGAGTGAGAGGTTGGCAGCAGCTTCTCTGATTGGTCAATCCCCAAAATACTTATGACCTTGGGGATTTTTAAACTAAACGAGAGACTGTACTACCAGTCTTATTGCTTCAATAACAACCTAAGCTTTAGTGATAATCATGAGCGAAGTGAGTCCAAAGTTGTGAGGAAAAGTAACACGGTATCCTGTACCCTTTTTTACTATTCAGGAAAAGTGTTGTGTTTGCAAAAAATCCATACCAGGATATCACCGGAATTATTCATGGCAGGTGTTTTTAAAGCTTACTGAATGGTTTTCACAAATTTGTCTGTTATCATTGTAGCTCCTAGTATATTTATGCTAAAGAATTGAAACTTTGTACACAAATCATTCTTTTGAAAAATACTTTTTTCGACGCTGCAAAAATTTCAAAAAATCATGAAACGCGGAAAAATGATGCGATCGGATTGAGATTTAGCACGTGTAGCCATGTATAAGACTAACATATGTGTCAAGTTTCATCTCATTATCAGCATTACAGTCTATTGTTTAGTTTAAAAATGCCCTAGATCATAAGTATTTTGGGGATTGACCAATCAGAGAAGCCGCTGCCAACCTCTCACTTAAAAAGAGGAAAAAATCCCTACCACAATAACCGCTGTAGGGAAAAAACCTTCTTCCCAGCAATCGTTCACTTTGTTTGTGGTTCTTCTTTTGATTACATCGTTTTGAAAACTACTTTCAAATTTATCTTAAAAATGACATTTTAAAATATAACTACACCAAAGAAATGTAAAAAAACATCGCCAAGAAAATACGGGTAAAATAAACTGATGGGTTTACCTAGTTTTTTCCCGCTCCTTTCTTGCAGGGATTTTTTTTTCTTAAGAATCAGTGGTGTCTAAACTGACCTGTCAAGATTTTTAAACTAAACGATGGACTGTAGTTCAATTTTTATTTAATGACTGTGTACATTTTTTTAAAAAATAAATTGTAAAAAAAAAACAGAAGATAATCTAATTGAGTTGAAATTCAATAAAATTGTACACCTTTATGTAATAAATTAGTGCACTAAGTTTTGTTTCAATACAATAAAAATATGTATTATTTTTGTTTCATCATAAAAGTTAAACAGCATCGAGCTTGGTCAGTGCCTGGATGTGTGACCGCTGTGAATGAAACGGAGTTATATACTATTTAAGGACGAGTGAAGCTAGTCTGAAGCCATATTGCAGAACAGACTTGCATATTCTGAGTCCAAAGCAGAAAGGATGAGTGTATGAATCGGATGCCGTACCCAATTATTTTAAATTAATGCTAAAACAATTTGTTTAATTTTATGATACATTGTAATTTTGTATAATACAAAATATAATAAGTTAATAATAAATAATCACCTGCTTAAAGTCTTTTTTGATGGGTGGCACATGTGAGGATTTGCATCCACCCCATAAAAATCCAGTTCCAAGCTGGGATTGAATCCGCATTGTCTTTGTGACAAGTTCTCATGCTAACAAGAACCCCTAGGACCCTTGAAAAATTGGTTTCTGATTTTTAAGATTTTATTATGAATAATCTATATTTTTGATTTTTTTTTTTTAGTTACTTAAGTATGCGTGGACAATGTTACAATATTCTATTGCTCGAGTTGATTGTTCTATAATATCGTGTAACCGGATCGTTCTGCTCCACGGACCCCCCGGTACAGGGAAAACAACATTGTGTAAAGCTATTGCTCAGAAATTATCCATCAGATTAGCACAGAATTTCAGGCATACTGTCCTTGTTGAGATAAATGCTCATTCCTTGTTTTCTAAATACTTCTCAGAGGTAAGATGCAGAAAGTTTTATTAATACAAATTATACCTTTTCAAAATTTTCTTTCCTCGTTTATACTGTTGGTACAAAAGAAAAGTATTTTGTTAACTATCCAAAACCAAGTTTCCACCAGCAGATGTTTTAAGACCTCCTTAGTGATTTTTTTCCAAGTTGTCTGTCTCTAGGTGCTAAAAGTTGAAACTTGGAACATAAATCAAACTTTAGGTTGATGTGTTTTCTAGAAAATATTTTGTGTGATTTCATTAACGCCTAAGAAAAAATGCACAATTAACAGAACAATTATATATTCAAGCTTTTGATAATTTAATCTTTTTCAAGGCTTAACATATTATATCGAAAGCTCGGCAAAATTAGTTTTTTTGTATTAATTAGGACCTATTCCTCCTCAAAAGCTTGAATATTTAAAATTGAGGTCCCAGAACAATTATGTTATCTATCATTAATCTCTATCCCTCCAGAGATAATAAATATTATTTTTCTGGATTTCACTAAGCGTAGGGAATCCGATGTGGTGAGGAAAATTTCCGAGTTACCCAGTATACAATTTGTTGATTTTTTTTCACGTAACATAAATGTAAGTAGTATTGTTGGCCTTTGTTAGAGTATTACACTCAATTATCAGTTGATGGGAAAATAAGTTGGGGGAGTCAGTGAAATTAGTCCTAGATGTTAAACCAAACCCACAAATTCATATCAGGCCAACCTTATTGGTTCCTTAACACTATTTTCCTTAAGCTGTCAACTGATTTTAACCGTGTACTATAATAATAATAATAAGTCTTTATTTTTCATTAAATTTTACAAAGTAAAACAATAGAAATCTGTCATACATTAAAATATACACATATACATACAACATCTTTTTATATAAATACAGTTAAGGAAGATTTCCTAAAATAGCGTCAAGTTACTAAATCTATTTCTATATCTAATTAATTCTATTTCTTAAATTTTTATTTATTTACTATTTCGTGAAAAAATTCATCCTTTGAATAGAATGGATTGTCTATTAAGAAGTTTTTTATATATTTTCGAAAATCATTTTCAGACATGTTTTTAACTTGGTCATTAAGAGAGTTGTACATTTTTATTCCAAATATAGTATGACCAACTTTGGATTTAGACAATCGATGCGGTGGAACCATTAATGTTTTTTTATTTTTTGTATTGTAATTGTGTGTTGCATTAATTTTATCAAATTTTTGAATATTATTTTTAACATATGTTAACAAGTTATAGATAAATAAATTTGTCACTGTCATAATTTAAAATTTATTAAGTATTCCTTGCAATGGTCATCATATTTTGCTCCTGAAATTAAACAAATTATTTTTTTCTGGACTAATAATATGTCATTTGTGTTTACATGTCCCCAAAGTATTATATTATACTATAATATTTGTATGTAATCTGGATATTTCTAGAGTGGAAAACTAGTAAGCCGTATGTTTATGAAGCTGAAGGAAGTAGTTAGTGATTTAAACACATTAGTTTGTATTTTGCTTGATGAAGTTGAGAGTTTAGCACATTCTAGACAAGCAGCTGCTTCCAGCGCTGAGCCATCTGATTCTGTCAGAGTTGTTAATGCTTTACTTACACATCTTGATCATCTAAAACAGTGAGTAAATGGAATGTAGTACTTAAATTAGAACTAAGGATACGTTTTAATACTGATAGTGATTGTTGTTAGAGAGAGGTGTGTATCGCTTATAGTCCAAGAGCTAGGCCTAAAAAATGTGACTCATTTTGTACTACTTCATACCAAATTTTTCTGAAAATGCAACTTGAATAATGACGGAAAAACATAGTCTGCCTATTTAAAGTGGAGCCCTTAATATGAATGCGCTCACTCAAAATATTAGAAAATGGCACAAATTCCAAATTTCTTGCAATAAGTGGTTCCCTGTTGGTCATGTGCAAAACATGAAGAGAACATTTTTTAAAGCTGATAAAATTTCCTATAAAACAAGTGTTTTTTGTAAAAACAGATAACTACAATTAAAGTAATGTCATTTCTTAAATGGCCATATAAATGCACAAAAGCAAATATTTTTTCAAAGAAATTCACTGACTTTGCATAACTTGAAAGAGTCATAACTTTAATAATAATAATAATAATAGAGTAATTGCTGTTAAGACTTTAACAAAAAGGCAAGGTCTTTTAGCAAACGTCAGACAAACATTAAAAAACAAAAGCATTAAAGATTACATTCTTTAAAGAACTCAGTTAGAGAGTAAAAGGCTTTTGAAAGCAAGTAGTTTTTAAGCTCAGAATTAAACTGTTTGGAGTTAAGACTTTTAACTCCGTCGCTCAGTAGGTTGTATCCTTTAACCGCCAGGATGCTAGGTGAGTTAGCAGTAGTAAACAATCGGTGGCTGGGAAGAACAAGGTTGTTGCGATGCCTGGTGTCGTACTGATGGTCATGCCGCTTAACTTGGTTATCCAAGGCTTGCTTGTGGATCTCTGGAAGGATGAGGTAGATGAATAGCGAAGGAAGAGTGAGGATCCTGAACTTGATGAAAAGAGGACGGCAATGCTCTCTACTGTTGGTTTTGCCAAGTATTCTTACAGCCTGCTTCTGGAGTCAAATTTAGTTTAATTTAGTCAAATTTAGTTGTAGTTATCCGATTTTGATGATTAAACACTTGTTTTATAGAACATTTTATCACCTTTAAAAAAAATTGTCTCTTCATGTTTTGTACACGACCCACATGGAATCACTTATTTCAAGAAAACTGGAATTTGTGCAATGTTCTAAAATTTTGAGAATGCGCAATCATATGAAGGGCTTTGGATAGGCAGACAATGTTTTTTTCATCATAATTTAAGGTTTGAAGAAGTACAAAATGAGTCACATTTTTTCAAGTCCAGCTCTTCAGGTCGACTAGTAGCTGGTAGGCCGTGTTGTTGGTCCCTTTTTGCTAACTCCCATAGAAGAAAGGTAATTTGTGTCAGGTTAACTGAAGAGCTTTGACTTTACTGTTTCCTTAGTTTTAATTTAAAACACCCCACTGCAAGACTGACCTTTCATGCTCTTAAGCACATCCGAAATGTGCTAAAACCTTTAAAAAATTCTGGCGCGGTGGTCCACATGTTGGGCGAATTTCATTTAGAATGCGTGTTTCCGTGCTAAACAACCCATTTCTTACTTATGCAAGAACCATGCCCATAGCGTGGTTCCGTTTCATGCTTTAGAACCTAAGCAGTTACTCAATTGTCAAGCACTGCTCGTAACTCATTTTGTCTGTATTTTTCAAAGAAAAAAAGTGGTAAAACCTTGAAAGATAAGAAACTAAACTTTAAACTATTGCAAAAAATAGTGCGTACTGCTAATTATAGAGGCATAGTTTTGTTTAACCAATTTGATAATTACGTGCATTTCCTTTGAAAAGCACAGACAAAATGAGTTACGAGCAGTGCTTGACAATTGAGTAACTGCTTAGGTTTTAAAGCATCAACCAGAACCTTAAGCAAGAAATGGGTTGTTAAGCACGGAAACACCCATTCTAAATTAAATTTGCTCGACAGTGGACCACCGCGCCAGAATTATTTAGTAGTTATAAACTTATATAAATTTTAAAAAAATTTAAAAAATCATCATTCCAACCAGGATTGTTGTTAAGCACGGAAACACGCATCCAAAGGAAATTCACCCGACATGCGGACCACCGCGCCAGAATTATATAATAATAATAATGCCTGTTTAGAGGCTTGCGGCTCATCAGGGATAACCCCTGCGGGAACCACCTCGGGTGGTAGTAGCAACCGTTACTCTCAAAGTGTATTCTAAAGCTGGCGATTTTATCTAAACAATAATCTTCTATAAACTGAGAGCGTAACCTGGGATGCGAACCCCAGACCTCCTTGGGTGTCAAAGGTCAGTGTAAAGACTAATGCCTTAACGACCTCGGCCGCGGAGGCGGCCAGAATTATATATATATATAATATATATATATATATATATATATATATATATATAATATATATAATAATAAATATATATATACATATATATATATATATATATAATATATATATATATATAATATATATATATATATATATAAATATTAATTACTAGTTTGGGTCCTAAATTTAGCCAAAACACAGGTTCATTTGGATTTAGGGATCTTTTTCTCGAAACCAATGGCATTTATTATTATTTACTGTACCCTGTCTACTTGTGAAGTTATATAAATTTAAAATAAAATGGGCTTTCGGCCTTTGGCCACTTAATGGCCACAGGCTTATGACCTGCTTCAAAGTCCCTTTTATATTACTTATTGTTTTATTAATTATATTCTTAAAATATTTATAAGGTCTTAACTGAGGAGGTCTTAAAAGCACCTGAAACGGATAATTCAAAAAGTAAAAACCTGGTTTAAGATTTTTTCGACAAACACAATACTTTTCCTATAAAATAAAAAGTAAAAAATGATATTTAAGTTTAAAATATTATTTACACTTAAATAATATCTCTTAAATAATCTCTTTTATTTATTCCAATGAGAATTTCTAATACTTTAATACAACACACGGATAAAATCAGTTGACTGCTTGGGAGCCAATGAGGTTAGTCCTGAATGTCAAACCATGCCCCTCAATTTCAAATCAGGCCAACCTTATTGGCTCCTCAACACAATTTTCCTGAGCTGTCAACTAATTTTAGCCATATGTCGTTCTAAAAATGTTTATCACTGTTTCAGATCACCTAATGTTCTAATATTAAGTACATCCAACATATCAGGTGTAGTGGACAGTGCTTTCTTGGACAGGGCTGATATATCTTTCTATGTTCCTAATCCAAGTGCTTATGCTATATATTGTATATATTATTCATGTCTCAAAGAGCTAATTAGAGTGAGTCGCCATTTAGTTTATTATTTAAATGAAAATAATTGACACCGATGTATGTTAGTGCTTTTAGCTTGAATAATTGACACCTATGTATGTTTGTGTTTAGCTTGAATAATTGACACCTATGTATGTTTGTGTTTAGCTTGAATAATTGACTGCTAATGTATGTTAGTGTTTAGCTTGAATAATTGACTGCTAATGTATGTTAGTGTTTAGCTTGATAATTGACTGCTAATGTATGTTAGTGTTAGCTTGAATAATTGACTGCTAATGTATGTTAGGTGTTTAGCTTGAATAATTGAGACCTATGTATGTTTGTGTTTAGCTTGAATAATTGACACCTATGTATGTTTGTGTTTAGCTTGAATAATTGACACCTATGTATGTTTGTGTTTAGCTTGAATAATTGATACCTATGTTATTATTTGTTTAATTGTTAAACAGGTTGGGATGGTTGGTTTAGAAGGTCCAATACTGAAAAGAATAAAAAATCATAAAGAATTTGACTCAATATCAACCTCCAGTGAATGTCCTATATCTTTAGTCAAGTCTCTTTCTCTGTAAGTATAGTTATTTATGCAAGCTTTAAGAGGAAACTTCATTAGCTCTCAATGCCGAAAGTCGAGGGAGATTTCTAACTTTTTTGCTCCTGAGGCTCTATCAAGCGAAAATAAAAAAAACTGAAATTTATTGCATATTAATAGTTATTATGTACCAAGAGAATGCTGTTGATTTTATTTTAACATGTTTTGTTGTATTTTATTCTTATTTTTTTGGGTCAGACCCCCTTATAAATTTAGGGGGGCTGCCACCAAAAAAATTGTTTTTTCCACACAACTTCTATTGACCTGAAACGGATCTTGAGCCAATAAAAAAAAATTTTTTTTGGTCGTGTCCCCCTTATGAATTTATGCCACCCCCGGGAATAATACAAAAAATTGATTGGTCACCTGTATAAATTTAAAGAATACCACTCCCCTAAAAAATTGGTATAATTGGCTGTAATAACCCAATAATAGTAAACAGTTTTCTCCCTTGAGAGTGAAAAGTGCTTTCTTTACTAGTATGACAGTCAATAAACTTTACATTATACACTGTCTGGAGATAAATTGTATTCACGACCAGACTAATACAAACCGATGTTTAAAAAAAAAATAAAAATATTGTTAATTTCAATGGAAACTGTGACTTTAAGGAAACAAGTTTTATAATAGTTATAGATAATTGTATTTAATAATGAAAGGAATGAAGAAAAGAGTCTCTCCACAAAACTATAATTTATTCAAAGAGCTTTCAACCTGCATGAGGCCATCATCAGTGCCTGTAAAAATAATAAAAAAATTAAAAACAGTTATAAATGTATTAAAATCAAGTCACAAAACAGTAAAGACAATAAAATTAAAATTAAATAAATAAATTAAAATCAAATGAAATTACCAGAGAAGAAAACAGCTAAAAGAAAGACATTACTTTACTGTTTTGTGACTTGATTTTTATACATTTATAACTGTTTTTAATTTTTTATTATTATTACTTATTTGTATAGGCACTGATGATGGCCTTATGTTAGGTTGAAATCGCTTTGAATAACTTACTAGTTTTGTGGAGAGACTCTTTTCTTCGTTCCTTTCATTATGAACAACTCCACTGGTGCTCATTCAAAATCATGTATTTAATGAGTTTATGAAATAATTAATACAATATACCATTAAATATTCAGATAGAGTAGACTAGATAGATAGATAGATATGTCTGAGAGGTTTTGAGTTATGAAGTCAGTTAAACAGACAAAAGTATCCCTGTTTAACCAATATAATTATCAATCTGACTTTTGTCTGCTGATGCAGTATGCTGGTACTTACACTCCTCAGTGAGGGAAGTAGCATTTACTGTGCGAGTTAACATGATGATCTGTCTGGTGATTTGAACGACCCAGGGGAACATAGTGATTCCCACCTTTGGAAATTAAATACATCTTATTTTTAATTTATTTAAAGACACTGGATGGGACTGAATTAACAACTTCTTACTTCTTTAAATGACTATATTTTGCCTGACCCTAGGCATACTCATGTCTACAAACCTAAAATACAAATGAAAGT
Organism: Microvelia longipes; assembly: GCA_018340805.1. Taxonomy (NCBI): domain Eukaryota; kingdom Metazoa; phylum Arthropoda; class Insecta; order Hemiptera; family Veliidae; genus Microvelia; species Microvelia longipes. The sequence goes on from JACMZG010001911.1 coordinate 67,205,460, forward strand.
ATTAATTCATGGACGACTTATATATAATATCACAATTAAAATAATTATAAAAGGCTAAAATAAATAAAGTACTTACAAAATAAATAATTTAAAATATCGTTAGGATAATCTAACTTAGTCTAAAAATCCTACTTCTACACATAAATTTTAAACCTCTGAATTAAACCCAATCTCAGTATGACAGTTTACAAATAAAATGAAATTTAACTCACTGTAATGGTAATATCCCAGTGCATAATAAATAAAAAGAATAAGTACAAAATTAATTTCCAAACCGGGTTAATTAAAACAACTAATAAAACCATAAAACAAGCAAGCTAACTACTTGGACAGCAAAACCTTACTTAAAACTAATTATAACCTGGTGGAGTATACATTATGTTAATAATTAATACTTATGTGTGGAACTGAATCAAATAAAGGGGCAAAAAAATTTTACATCATGCTAAAACGTTAATACTTATATGTATATGAGTATGCCTAGGGTCAGGCGAAATATAGTAATTTAAAGAAGTAAGAAGTTGTTAATTCAGTCCTATCCAGTGTCTTTAAATAAATTAAAAATTATATACAATGGTGACGAATGCTAATAATATTATCATCTTATTTATTATTTATTTGTTTCTTATATTTCAGATTAAGCGTTGGTTTAAGTGGGAGAACACTACGTAAAGTACCTATATTAGCTCACTCTTATCATTTATCTGCTTGTGATATAGTACCGTTATCTACTTATATTAAAGCTATGACAGCTATAGTCACAGAAATGAAAACTAAAGATGACAGTTCGTCTTTTACATGCCATAATTCATAATTTATTATTTTTTTTTTATTATTAATTGTATTAAATAATTTAAATTAATATATTATTGATGTAAATATATTATTATTAATATATTATTTAATATATTAATTTATTGATATATTATTGATATAAATTATTATTAATATAAATTAATATATTTATTATATATTAATTAATTATTATGTATTGTAAATACATAATTACATAAATCTGTTAAATTAAAATGATTGTAGTTAATGTGGGTTACGTGAAACCATTAACATAAAATCAGAAAGAATTATATTTTTCTTAATTTGACTCAGCCTTCACACTTTTAACAAGAGATAACATGATATCACTGAATATTATATTCCTCCCGCTCTGACTTTCGAGTTGAAAAGACAGCTGTTTTAATAGGAGCAGCTGATGTCTAACTTCGGAAAGAGAAAAATACCTACAGGTACTTGTACTAGTAGAATGAGCGTGAATGGAGTCCGTCATAAATAATAAAAGAAAAGAAGTCTCTCCACCAAACAAAACTTTATTGGCAAAGCGCTTTCAACCTAACTAGAGGCCATCATCAGTGCAAAACCGTTGAGATGTTAAAGAAGTAGAGAAGTGAGTATTTTTTCTTATTAGGTATTAGAGTCAGACTCTCAACGGTTTTGCTCTGATGATGGCCTCTGGTTAGGTTAAAAGCACTTTGCCAATAAAGTTTTATTTTGTGGAAGGACTTCTTTTCTTTTATTATTACAGGTACTTGGGTGACGTTACAGGATAACCATAATACACCATACCTAGTTTTAAACCAATCAAGTTACTTTTTCCAATAAAGAACTTGATTGAAAAAAATGATCTCTTTGTAGGAAAAAATGAGTTTTTAATGTTGTAGAAACTAAGAAAGTTTATTTATAAACTAAGAAAATAAATGTGCAGTTGCTTTTAATATATTTTGTATCAAAGGTTTGTTAAAGTCAATAAAGTTTGTTGTCATTATTTATTTATAATTTGATTTGAACTTAACTTATACTTATAGGTTGTGATTTCAGTAAACTTGATACAACTCGTTATTTGTAGTCTTGTTTAACCACCTGTAATTTTGAAATATCAAATTTGATTTATTTATTATTGAAGTCCTAATAAAATATGTGAATAATACTTTAAATTTGTTTTTTTACTTCCTGTTCCTTATGAGATTGTGCCGATCACAAAGGGGAAGTGTATGTTTATTGAGCTTTAAATGAGTGAGAATAACGATGTGCAATAACTATTTGGTATAATAAACATAAGCATTTCTTTAAAAAATCCATGATAATGGATAATCCAGGAAAGCATGCTTGTCCAAGAGCCAGGCCTAAAAAATGTGACTCATTTTGTACTACTTCAAACCAGTTTTTCTGAAAATATACCTTAAATTATGAAGGAACATCATTGTCTGGCTATCCAGTGTGTAGCCCTTCATATAAATGCGCTTGCTCAAATGTAAAGTAGACACTTAAGACCCTCCCTCAAAAAATATATCTTACCGAGCCTAATAATACAAATAGTTAACAAAAGGACACAGCATAAAAACAATAAAAGAAATGTACAAAATGTTTTTTTTTATTTATTTTTTTTAACAATTAGAACTAGTTATTTTAGCATAGTTGAGATACAATCAATATTTTTATTTAATGTATATTTTTTTACTCCTTTTAAATGTGGAAGTAATAACTTAAAACTTTTTAAAATTAATTTTTAGCAATTGTTTCATTTAATTTTATGCAATTTTTTATATATATATATATTTGCATAGATAAACAAATTAAATTATCAAAAGAGGCACATTGAATTTTAAGATATTGCTTGAATTATAAAAAAAAAATTGAGCATTATTTATTCCTTAAGTTTTAGAAAGTTGTTTCTTTAGAAATTTTAGATTAGTACAAGTAATGAAGATGAGCAGTTTTGATGATTTGTGCCAAACAATTGACATATTAGTAGAGTTACAGGCTGACAAATATAACATAAATCGGAAAAAAACAGCTTTGTGAAAGATGAAGCTTCCAGAAAGACAAAACTGAACATTAATGAAGCCTGTAAAGTTGAGAAGCATGTAAAATGTTTCATGATTACAATGAATTAAATACAAAACTGTCTAGAGCCAGATCAAGAAGTTTGAAAATGGAGGAAAGAGTATATGAGAATGACTGTATATGGTATGTCTCTAGAGCAGGCTTGGGCAAAACTACGGCCCGCGGGCAAATTAAAAATGTTTTGGAAAAAAAGGTAAAATAAATTAAAAATAACAAAAAATATTAGGTAATATAAGCAAATAAATTGTTAATTCAAAATTATTATGAAAAGTTAGATATCAAGATAAGGAAATAATGGATTGTTACTTTAACTTTAAAGTTTGGAGAAACAAAATCTAGTAAGATAAGAAACAATTACATAAAGAGCGGCCGCCTTTCATATCAATTCTCATTGTCAGATTTGGGGAATTTTTTATTTTCACAATAATAAGATAAAAAAAGCTATTTGCCTTCTGTGAATTGCCGAAAAGGAGTTGATAAATACAATCCCTTTGATCTTTTATTTCATAGGAATACTTTTTAAAATTATTTTACATCTAGTTTCTAGCAAAATTTGTCTTCAGTTTATATTTCAAGATCTGACAAAGATACTCAGTTTTTTTTTTCGTTTAGTGCTAAAGTTCCCCAATTCTTATTCTTTGAGAATAAATTTGACTTATTCTCTAACTCTATTCTAGAATAATATAGACTTATTCTCTCTACGCTGATGAAAACACCAGCGTAACTGCAATTTATTGCGGGTTTAGCATGCTTTAAAATTTAAGGATTGCGGCCCGCGACTGGCTGTAAAAAGACTAAGCGGCCCTTTCCTAGAAAAGTTTGCCCAGGCCTGCTCTAGAGTGTATGTCTATGGACAACGTTGTTGGAAAGGTTTTGTATTGTGCTCATTTGATTAGTTCCTTTTCCATTTGTTTGGCATTATTACCGATATTCATATTAATCTTAATAAACTAAATCTTACGAATTATTAGTTTAAATTATTCTTAATAATAAAGGCATCAAATATGAGATATAATATGCTATAGATTGTAAAATTTAGGATCTTAGCTTCCCTTTGTTTTCAAATTTTGCACCTTACACTGATGAGAGAGTTTGGTCAGTTCAATAGGGAAAGGATGTGAAGATAGTATAAGTTTACATTAATTAAATAAATTGTGCTGTCGAGTCCCTCAATAAAAGGAATTGAAAGAAAGAGTGTTTGTTGGTGAGACACTGATGATGTTTTGTTAAAACCAAGTCATTATGACTTTCTCTTTTAACTCCTTTTATAATTTTAGTTTTTTATCCAATTTGTATAAAAAAATATTATGGAACAGGTGACATAAGAGGGTTTGTCTAGAGCTTAGAATAATACTATATATAGAAGGAGCACTACTGATAACACGAAAGCCGGTTCACTGGTGCAACTAAGTAATGCTGCCACCCAAACAATATACAATTTTCTAAAAAAAAAAAGTTGGCAATACTTCCGGTTGCTGAATTATTATGTTCTATTATTAATTAATGATTAATTATTCATAAAATACTAATATAAATATCGGTGCATTACAATATTTTAAAGCATTTTAAATTGTAGTTTAACGTATTTATTAAATTATATATAAAATGTAGTCCTCGTCAACTAAATGTAGATTCTTGTATTCCGCCACCCTTTTGCCATCTAAGACCAGTTTTGATCTTTATGATCTTTCTTCATTAACAGATATTTATGACAAATATTTAAAATAATGTTTTGTTGTCAGGTTGGCAGCATTACTTAGGTGCACCAGTCAACCGGCTTTCGTGTTATCAGTGGAATTACATTGTGTTTATGGTCCTGTGCTCCTTCTATATATAGTATTATTCTAAGGTCTAGAGAGACTATGGGGGAATGACAACTAACTATTGGTCAGTGACTTTGCATTTTGATATAAATGCCAACAACATACTGCACTGTTTTTCAGTCCTCATTCTGAGAGATTATCTGCAACAGGTTATAAAAGTGTGAATACAACCTGTTGAAGAGTTTTGACAAATAGATAAATTAAAATCGAAACAACATGTTAACTGGTTCCCATTTAATTTAACATTAGCCCCTTCTGATTTTCTCCAATTTTGCCATCCTGTAGCATTGATTTTATTACACAACATCATCAAAATCACAATATGACACACAACTAAAATGAGTTGATAGCTTTGGAAAATAATGAGGTTAGTCCTGATGTTAAACCACGCCCTCAATTTCAAAATCAGGTCAACCTTATTGGTTCCTCAACACTATTTTCCACACTGTCAACTGATTTTAGCCGTGTGTCGTACTATAAATATTTTTAAAAAAATAGATGAAGAATACATTATTTACACATCTAATGATTCCAATTTACTACCCACACTCTCAATTTCATTCTTTAGTCAACTCTTAATTAAATTCAATTAGGAGGAGGAGACCGGATAAATTGTTTTATTTTTGGAAGGTGTGCTCACAGCTGTTTTCATCTGTCAGATTTGATCAATTTTATTGACTTTTAAGAAATAATAACAACAAAGTGATGTAAAAATGAGGGGTCAGCAGTAGACACAGTGTTCCAACTCTCATCCTTCACAGGAACAAATTCTCACTTATAGTTCCTCCAAATATCTGCATTACAGTGCCACATATCCTACTATGAGATATATTACTAGAAAGGACATAGCCTATCTTAATACATTGAAAGGCCATCATTTCAGGACTTTCAGGGGCTCTGTTTAACCTCCTTCAAGAGTTAATTAAGGTTATAATGAATCAATTGTTTTCGGCTTCCCGCACATTTTATGTGTTTGATGTGTATTTTAAACGTTCACTATATAAGTTGTATTTTGTTCTGATTATTTGATTATATTAACAAAGGCACTCTTCGTTGACCATTGCATGGCAATGGATAGTGCCGGCTTTTTTTTTTTTTTGCTTATCTTGAGAAATCAACAAAGCGAGATGTAAGAATAAGTGGCGCTGACTTGCAGTAATGTAGTAGAACTAGACTACCCTTGGTTAAAAGCTGGTCCATCTCACCCGTAGGGAAAGAGTGGGAGTCGGAACACTCTCTCTACTTGACCTCTCATTTTTTAAATAACAAACATTCAATCATTTTCATATGATTACAACAAAATTTTACAGAGTGGTTAGAAATTAAAAATATGCGCTCAATAGAGTTAGGTTTGTTCCTGTATTTCTCAATAGTGAGTAGACTTCAGCTTTTCCTTCCACTCTCATCCCTCAAAATAACTTTACTCTTAACTATTAATTTTATACAATATTTTAAAATACTAGAATGTTCACGTACGAGGGTTGTTCAATAAATTTCTAAAATTGGTACAACTAACACAAAAAAAGTTTCAATGTACAGGACAACTATTAAGTGGAGTAAATCTTCAGACCATCATGTGCTAAAAGACTATCTCTTTAAATTTTTGGTGATAGTCGTTGGTTTATTTTTATCTTTTTTAAAACTGAAAATGCCTGACTTCACCCGGCGAAACGTCTGTAATGTAAATAAAAAAGAAAATTCTAAAGGACTGAAGTCTTCATTATTTTACTTATAATTTTAAAATTATTTCTATGGTTTCATCACTTGACTGTACTTAACACTTATTCACATTTTATATACACGATAAAAAGATATTAATGGACTGTACAATTTTCTCATCATTTTATATTTATTTTACAAGAATTCAATTTTTTTTTCTGAGAATGGAAAAATGGATCTGTCCATAGATTATACTGATGGGAAGCGGTTTCCACCTTAAACCATAGTAATTACTGCTTGAATCACAATTTTCAGACTAATCATAAGCTTGGTGAGTTAGATTGATGTAACCACAGAGATAATCTTTCACTAACATTGGTCGGAGGGCTTATTCTAAAAAGTCATTCTGTATTTTGAAAATATATTTTCAAATCGAAGCAATAGTTGTTAGGTTGGTAGCAGTGAATGACCTTGAAACCGAAAGGGAGATCAAAGTTGTTTTAAGCATGAGAAAATGTAGTTATTATACATTTTTTTAAAAAATCATCTATTATGTATGCTAACTAGTTTTTTCAAAATAAAGTAAAAACTAAATTGTCAAAAATTAGAAAAAAAATCAACTTCTATCTATAAGAGCTTTAAGGTGAATTACCTTCTTGTTATCACTATATAAGGTACCCCACTCTATCCAGTTTTAATTTGGGAATAATCATCCGTCATATTTATTTCAGAAACTTACCAATCAGTAAATGTATAGCTTATATAATTTAAACATAGATTTTTATACAGCTATTAGGTATATTATTTTTTGTACTAAGTTTTAACTTATATTACAATAAGATTGCCAATGTACCGTTGCTTAGTTTTTAGATTTATAATAAAATATAAGATAAAATTACAACATAAAAAGTTTTTCTTGTTTTTTTTTCTTTAATTATAATTGATTTTATTAATGAAATAAAAACATTTATAAATTAATGAAATTATTCACACCACGTGGCATAGGTTTTTGACATTCTCAATCAAAAGGAATGGTTGGATTCGATCATAACTGACTCTGAATTTCAAAAACTTGGCACATATATGGCAATAAGAAAAAACAGGCTATGAAATCAGAAATAATCCAAGAATTTATAAAAGTAATTTTTAAAAGAACTAAACACCACATCTAAACATCAAAAATATATCAATTATATACATTTATTCACTTAATTAATTATAAAAATAAAATTTCAACTTAAGTTACAAATTAACAAAATTAATATAATATTCACAATATATCTTAAAAAATAAACAGAACAAATAGAGTGTATATTAAGAACTAACTAGAAGAACCAGAGACCCGACTATCTGAAAATAAATTATAATGATAAATTGCCTTGAATTTTTAATTGTGTGTGCGTATATGCGTGTATATATATACAGGATGTTTCATATAAAGTGTCCACCAAAAAAGGAGGTGATAGCACTCCTCAAGGAGAACATAAAATATTCTATAATATAAACCCCGATCTCCAACCGTTTTCCCATAAGGTTAAATTTAATATTTTTAAAAAATATTTGACCTCACATCATAAAATTGTTAATAGCGTTTAAACTGTTCAAGCTATAAAGGTGAAATTGATCTTTAATGATCTCGTTAGAAATCTGAGTAAATTTCCTAAAGGACAAACTATTAACTATGTCAAATATTTTGGAACTACTGGCCAAAAATTTGCATGAAAAACAATTTTTTGAAAAAAATTGATTTTATGGAATTTTTATGGTAGGACATAAGAGGAAGTAAGGGATGAGCAGAAGTTTAGCCAAGAACGGAAACATGTTCTTTTAGCCTTAGTAAGTGAATACATATACTGTGAAACAATGAAAAATATTTTATACCAATTTGGTAAGTATATACATACACTGTGTCATAATGATGCAGTAAAATTTTAATCAATCATTGTAAAATTTACAACAAATTATCACGCAAATACTGAAACTGTGATACTGTGTTATACTGAATTCTTAATTCCAAATACAGATTTTACACACACACATTTTTTTTAAATATATTTCATTTATTAAAAAATTACAAAAGTCAATTGCTTTTTATTTAACTTACTTTAAGAACCAAAATTAAAGAAATCAGGGATTCTATATGAATCTATAAGCATTTTAATTTCACTCCTAAAAAAATAATTCAAAATAAAAAAAATTAAATAAAAATAATATCAATTACATGGCTTTTTTGGTTTACAGCACTTTTTCAGCCCAAATTTACTCTTCACAAATATAATGTTTTTTTTTTCTTTACATCTAAGGAAGTCATAATCAGTACATATAATATACAAATAAACTAATTAAAAATAAACTCTTAAAATACTTGCAAAATAATACAGAATAATATAAAAACTATTTATCATAAATAATTTATCAGAATCATTATATAAATGAGTTATGGACTATGAAGACTTCACTCCGAAAAGATTTATTTAATTATAAAATAAAATAAAAAGTGTGGTTTTTGGTATTTCGTTCTATTACAGCTTTTGACAAAGACTTGGTTCCCTAGACAAAGCTAGGGAATTATTAATTATTAATATTATGAATTAAAATATTAATTCATATTTAAAGAAATATTTTCAGACTGAAGTCTTTTTTTTATAAATTACTAAATATTTTTTAAAATAATAATAATAAAATATAATTTGAGTCTAACTCATAAAGGCATGATGGTCTTTTGTAAAAAAAAATGTATTTTTTACTGTACGTAAATTTTTGTCAAATTAATCTTTGTTAAAATGTTGGTTTTGTTTTATATCAATTGACAGCTCGTTAAAAATTAGTGAGGGGGGAAATTGAAATGGCATTGACATCAACAAACAAAAACAACATTAATAATATTTTTTACGTACAATATTTTTTTCATTTTATACTCAATATTTAAAGTTTCTATATTTTAGTTTCTTTTTACTTTAATTTCAATAATAACTAATGAATAATAATTTAAATTAGGTACTTCAATTAGAAATAATATCTAGAAAGTTTCACTTAAGTTTTAAAATTTTAACCAATGGTAAGCAACCTTTGGATTGTTGGCCAAATGTTTAGTAGACAGCTATTGATTTGCTGGCCAAATTTCTGGTAGACAACCTTTGGTTTGCTGCAAATTGCTTGGTAGGCAAACTTAACTTTGTTGGCCAAATTTTTGGTAGGCAATCTTTAGTTTGCTGGCCGAATATTTAGTATGCAACTTTTGATTTGCTAGCCAATTGTTTTTTGTTAAAGTATATTAAATATCATTCCAACATAGATTCCAATAATTTTTAAGAACACTTAATCAGAGAATTTTTTTTTAATTAATCAGAGTTATAAACACCAAAATTTAATAAAAACAAATTTTTACTACTATTTTTAAACTGGAGGAAATAAAATTTTAACAAATACACTTACTTAAAACTGTATTTTTTAAGTTTAGCCACCTCCTTAGTTTTAGCAAGCTTAGATTTAACTTACAATATTATAATTGTATTGGATAATTTATTAATTGCAATGCATAAGTGAATTCTTTTTTAATTCAAATAAAAAACAAGTAATGAATCACTTAGCTAAGTTTAAGCAATTTTTTGGAAGCTCAATTAAGTTTGCCAAAGTTATATATTTATAAACTATATATATTTTATTATATATATTTTATTGCTTAATTTGAACTTTTATAAATAATTTTACAACTACAGTCGGACCTCCATATAACGAACTTCTATACAACGAAAGTCTCTATGTAACGAATTTTTTCACGTTCCCTTGAATTTTTTGTTTAAAAGTGTTTCTATTTAACGAAAAAAATTGCTATATAACGAACAAAATTTCCAGAAATAAAGATAAAGACAAGACCCGCAAACTTTCAAGGAATTTACCAAAACGGCACTTCTGTTTTTCTGTAATTTCCCAGAACAATTATTTATTGATTCTTGCCCTGCCTCATTTAATTTTGCGAACTCTCTCTTTACAATTTTCTATGAAATTAGGATTAACACAGCATAGAACTAAAAATCTTTCAGTTTTAATTTGGTATTCGATCTGACCAGTTCGTTTGTGAAACTTTTTATTTGTTTGTAAATCGAGTTTATTAAAATGTCAAAACGGAAATCGCTGTCCCTTTCCAAAAAAATCAATTTATTAAAAGATTCTGACGATGAAGTCAAAAACAAAGACTTGTCTCTGAAGTATAAAATCGCTCCTATTTCTATATCAACAATTTTAAAAAATCAGAAAACTATACTTAGGTTATACGAAACGAGTGGCGATTAAAAAAAAAAGTTCTCGATTATGCAAGTATGAAGACATTGATGACGCAATTTCACAGAAAGTGACAATTTTGAGGGACAAAAATATGCCTGTGACAGGACCGCTAATAAAAGAAAAAGCTGATTTTCTTTGCAACTGCGAGGTTATTATTCATCCTATATATCCATTAAAATATCATAAAATAGTACAGAGTTATTTATTTTTTCAATTTCTACACAACGAAATTTCTATATAACGAATTTTTTCACTTGAACCTTTAAGTTCGTAATATAGAGGTCCGACTGTATTATAAAAAGAAAGAAACAATTCAAACATTTAGGAAGATCTAAAATAGGTAATTAACAAAATCTTAAAATACTATTATTGTTACAAAAAACTGAAATTTCAAATTTCCAAACTGGCAATATATACGTCCATAGAATTATAATAAATAGATACCACTCTTGTGACCTAAAATTATTAATTGTTTATTTGGTAGGTTTCACCCTAGATAAACAAGAGATAAAGATAAAATAAATAATAGTCTAACTCAGTGATTCTACAAAAAAATAAACAAATAAAAAAGATTTAATACCTGTCTTTCAGTTATTTCCAAAAGACAAATAACATTAAGTTAAAATTTGTAAAAATATAATACTCAAGATCATAATAAATATTAGATCATCTGGATGGAAACTGATGTCATCTGGATGAATCATGGCATCTGAATGCAATGAATAAAGTTTTATCTTTGTATTAATTTTACAAATAATTATAAATATTTTAGCAGAATTTTATTTGTACTAACACAAAAAAAACTAAATTTGTTTTTATTTAGTTTTTTTTTGTTTTGTCTTTATATGACATAGTCTTTTAAATATGTAAAATAAAATGATTTAGTATCAGAAAATATTATTAGAATGCGATAATTGAAATTTTTATTTTGGTTATGATTTTACAAAAAAATAATACAAATTCTAGCTGATTTTTATTTTGAATTATCACATAAACAAAAACTGTTCAATAATTTTGTTTTATTGTTTAATAATTTAGTAATTTCAACGTATAAGTAAATTCTTTTTTAATTCAAATTAAAAATAAGAATGAATCACTCAGCAAAGTTTAAGCAATTTATTGGAAGCTCAATTAAGTTTGCCAAAGTTATATAAACTATATATATTTTATCGCTCCATTATGCTTAATTCGAAATTTTATAAAATAATTTTACATTAAATTAACCATTATAAAAATAAAGAAAGTGTGCAGTTTCAAAAATCATATATATAAGCACAATTTAACTTGGAAAATGCAAGTGCTCATTACAGCAACTGCTATTACAGCAGATTTCATAACTGCAACTTGGAACTATTTGTGCTGTTTTCTGGAAACCTGAACTGCACCCACAGATAACTAGTTAAGTTTTCACAACTCTTCCCACTGAAAACTAGTGCAGTTTTTAGAACTTCACACAGATAAATAGTGCAGTTTTTAGAACTACAACCATAGATAACTTAAATATTTTTAGAATTATACCAAGCATCTTTACTATATAGATTTGAACAAAACAAAAAATACACTAAATTTGAGCCAACCATTTCTAGATATAAACAAAGATAATTTACAATTATTTTATCATATTTAAATAAAACTAATACCACATTGGCTGCACTCAAAAGATAAAAGAAAGCACAAAATTATTATATAAAGATATTAGAATAATACTAATGAGGAAGATGCATACATTTTAACCTTTTTTTGTTTTTTGGTTTCTTATGTTTTGTTGTTGGTTAATCGAGATTAAGCATTTTATTAATATGCACCATCTTGTGTAAAAAATCACGTGGATTTTAATTGTTAGTTTTGAATTATTTTTGTTCAAATTAAGTACGCACATCATATAATTGGGATGTGTGAATCCAATTTCGGGCAGTTTACGGCGTTGAGATTACTAGAAGAGGAGCTCTATTGATGCTTTTTTTATTAGTTAGTACATATAATTAAAAGAATAACTATTTCCTCAAATTCAATAAAATCATTACATACATTAAACAAAATCAAAGGTGAACAACAAGCACTTGAAAATTTATCACTGATTTCATTTTATGTGCACAAAACATTTTAAAAAACAAAAATCACCACCAATATTTCGTTTTAATAATTTAAAATAACATAAATATAATTATATCACATGTGATAAGAGTGATTTCCCGCCAGAACTTGAAAAAATGTTAAGCGGTTTGGCAATAGAATAAAGCAGCTATTCTGCAAATAAAAAGTACGTTAAGCAACAAATGGAACCCACAAATAGTTCTAAATAAATCCACTGTAGTGCGATACCGGTCCTGCTTTGAACAAACTACCCCAACAACAACAGTATTCTTTAAAAATTACACATTAAAAAAGATTTGAAAGTGCTATTATTACTTAAATGTAGTATACTTTTAAATAAAAATATATTTGGCAAACATGCATCTTCCTCATTGTACCAGAAGGATTTTAATGAACATTCCAAGTTATCTATCGGGAAATAATGTTTCATAGGCTGGTGGCAGATCTTTATCACTGTTTGTTGGCGGTGGTGCCGACGGGGACTGTGATGTGTCTTCTGGAGGCGGTGTCATCTCTACTGTAGTGACAGGAGGCGGTTGATGCCATTGTCTAAATAATAAGAAATACCTACATAACATCATACAACCTAAGAATAAGAAAAATGAAAGAAATATCGATGTAACCGCTGTTACTGTCACTTTAGTGTTTAATTCTGGATCACCTCCTAAAAAAAAAAAAAAAAAAACAATAAATAAAATTAGGAATAGAGTACCTCAGTACATTCCCTAACATCTTTGGGCTCACTTTACTTGTTCTAAAAGTCTGACCTGAAAAAATGTGACTCGTTTTGTACTACTTCAAACCAAATTTTACTGTAAATATACTTTAAAGTATGAAGAAAGAACATAGTCTGCCTATCCAGAGTGGAGCCTTTTATATGATTGAGCATGCTCAACATTTTAGAAAATGGCACAAATTTCAATCTACTAGAAATAAGTGATTCCCTGATGGTTGTGTGCAAAAACAAAGTGAAAATTTTTTAAAGCTGATAAAATGTCCTATGAAACGAGTGTTTTTTCGTCAAAATCGGATGACTACAACCAAAGTTATGGTTCTTTGAAAAAAACAAAAAAATAGTTTTTTGCAAAGTCAGCAAATTTCTTTGAAAAAATATTGTCTTTTTGTGCATTTTTTTGCCATTTAACATATGTCATAACTTTAGTTGTAGTTATCCGATTTTGATGTTTGTTTTATTTGTCTCCCACATGAAATCAGTTTAGGAAAGTAGTTATCTATCATATTACATGTAATATCTTATTATTGATTTAAGTTATGATTGTCCATGTGCCAATCCTGAAAACTTGACTATATTTACTGCTTCAAAATGTTTTTTTCTTTCCCTCATTTGTACTGTAGATATATAGGAAAAGTAATGTGTTGAAAAAATTATATGTGTTGCATTAAAAAATCCCAAACTGAGTTTGCAATGGACTTATCAATTTCATAAACTGCGTAGGCTTCCACAGTTATTGTCATGAATTTTAGGTCAAAGATTCAGTTCAGCTTAGTAGAGCATTCCATGATGACCTACATCCCTGAAGATGCCTCCTACAGTGGAAGCGAAACGTCGGATTCTTCATCTACATTGGCGCGGTCACCACCGGAAGACCTTATCAATTTCAGTTGTTTTAGAACCCCAAAAGTGGTTTATACCAAATTGTTTGTCTGTAGGTATGTGTGTTTGTTGTCATTGTAACTCCCAGTGGGTTTAAACTAGAGCAGTGGTTCCCAACTAGTGGTCCGTGGACCACTGGTGGTCCATGAGAAGATACTAATAGTCCCTACAACATTTTTAATTCTATTAAGATAAGAATAAATAAAATATGTATTTAATCAAATAAAAGAACTTTACAATAGATAATCTCTTTACTTGTTAGAAACCTCTTATTTAATACTAAACATATTTTTGGTTCTATTACTTTGGAACAGAATAAAAGACGGTAAAATATCTGTTTAGTTAAGAACAAATTACAAAAATCTAACATATTTTCTGCCACAAATTTATTAGAAGAGATCAGAGGATCTTTTTGGAAATTTTCTTTTCAAAAAAGATGAACAAGATGTCTCAAATAAGCCTATTAATTACTTTTTTTAATTAAAGATTAATGGTCACAGGGAGAGTAGATGGTTGATAGAAAATGCTTAGATTAATTCAATGAAAGCACCAATGTTGTCCTCTGATAATATAAAAGGAATTAGCAGGAAAACTTAAGGCCACCTATTCTACCAAGTTAAAAGAGCTAGAATAATAATAATATATATTTATTTGATAGAATATACATACACATATTTGTTTTTAAATAAGTGCAACAGTTTGTTTACTTTACTTGTCTCTACAACAATATCAGCACACCTATCTCACATTGTATCAAAAGTTATCCCTTAAAAGCCAGTGGCTTGAGTCAGGGATAAGAGTCGAATCAACCTTGATCAGTCTTGCATAAAAAGTGAATTTTTAAAGATAAAAAAATTAGTGCAAGCTTATTAATTATTAAAGTATTTTCATAGTAACTTTAATTTATTGTTTTCACTAAAGACTATAGTATACACATACATACACACACACATATATACATACATACACACACATACATACATACATGTACACGTATATACACATACACGGAATATTTAGGTATATTTGAAAATCATTCTGTTCTTGGTCTTTCATAGAATTTGTTTACTTTAAAAGATAAGCCATAAAGCCCCCATAAGTGATACGCTAGCTTTCCTGGGTTGGGGACCCCAGTGCTAGAATTAAAACTGGGTACAGAAAGCTATCAGTAAGTCCAGTAGTGCTATCTGAAAAAAATCTATTACGTTTTTAACCATCATCGACTCTGCAAACTTTAAAAAAAAAACAGAAAAAAATAACCGAGTCTATTTCAAAATACAAATTTTCATTCAAAGTTCATTCTATGCACAAGTTTGAATTTGTGTTGCAAAGTACCCAATTTTTAAAATTTTTCCGCATTTCTTCTTAACTTTGGTTTTATTTGTCTGATTTTTATTAATAAACACTTAGTCTGTCGGCGCCCTGATGAGTTAGACTTAATGAAACAGAGTGGGACATGACATTATGTCGAGCCATCAATGATGACGAATGTCCAATGATGAAACAGTTCCCAGATGTAGCATTGCATTTTGCTTGTTACATTTCCTAGGTGTCTCTCGCACAATTTACCTTGTGTCAACTATTCATGTTTTGCAAAACTCGGTAGTCTCAAATGATATATGTTTTGCTTGCCATGCATGATGGCAGTAAGAGAGCACCGCTCATCTCTGGTAAGTACTTCACATTATATTCTTCGGAATTAATTGAAGGTCAAATTTAAGAAATTGTATTAACTACAAAAATGACCTCATTAAATTGTGCACACAACAAGCAGGGAACCACTTTTCCCTGTTTTTAAAGCACCCTCGTACTTTTAAAGCACAAGTCATGCTTTATCAGGTCAAAATCATGCACTATAAGTAAGAAGTAGATCGTAGAGTAATATAAATGTCTACTCAATAAAGTATAACAACTTTATAACAAAACTAAACAAAAACGTTAAAAACAAAAATAACTTGGTTATTTTTGTTAAAACAACTATTCATGTTTTG
The DNA here is from genome assembly GCA_018340805.1 of Microvelia longipes. Taxonomy (NCBI): domain Eukaryota; kingdom Metazoa; phylum Arthropoda; class Insecta; order Hemiptera; family Veliidae; genus Microvelia; species Microvelia longipes. The sequence goes on from JACMZG010001911.1 coordinate 67,221,785, forward strand.
CAAAACTCGGTAGTATCAAATAATACAAAAATAACTTATAAATAAAATAGTACTACTAAAAAGTCTAACGATTCTCTCTAATTATTATTTAAGTAAACAAAACTCACTAATTAAACATTTATAAGATAGGAGAGAGATTACAAGGTTAATTAACAGGTCCCCAGCACTACACACACATTAAATATACATAAAATAAAATTTACACAATTAAATTTTGCACAATATGTTACTTCAGAGTTTCATAATATAATAATAATAATGCCCGTTCAGAGCCTTGCGGCTCATCAGGGATAACCCCTGCGGGAATCAACTCAGGTCGTAGTAGCAACCGTTACGTTAAAAGTGTATTCTAAAGTTGGTAATAATTTATCTTAACAATAATCTTCTATGAACTGAGAGCGTAACCTGGGGTGTGAACCCCAGACCTCCGTGGTGTCAAAGTTCAGTGTAAAGACTAACGCCTTAACGACCTCGGCCACGGAGGCGACTAACACAGAGTTTCATAATACTAATAGGAATAAGTCATAGGACGAGAACATAATATGACACAATTTTCTGGACTCAAGAGAATTCGCTTAAAATCACCCATCCTAGCAGAATTCATCAGAATAAGATGTTTATGAGGGCGAGTGGGGAGAAGATCAATTTTTTGAACGGCTAGGAGCCTAGAATAATACTGTGTAAAGTACTCTTCTTACCAGTTTGTGGTTCGGGAAAGCAGGAAGTCTCATCATCACAAGCTGGACAGTTAACAACAAAGTCATTCATATAATTCTTGTTTATACAGATATTATCTTGACACATCCTAAAACTTCCTTCACTGAATCTACATTCTGAAATTTTATGCAATATAACATGTCTTAGAAATCAACACACATTTTATCTTTTATAATTTTTAGGTCATTATTAAAATTGCTTAACATTAAATGATCTAATTTTAGTAGTAAATTGATCTATATTCTTGAAACAACCTTATTTCAGCTGTAGAATAGTAGAATATGCATACAATTAAAGACTACCAGTTTCCAAAAAATGTTTTTTTTTATTTTTTATTTAATTTATTTTATAGTTACACTGAATTCTATCACATACATAGATGCTACAAGTAACAGAGATGATAGGGTTGTTGTGGCTTGTTAGTCTTGACAGAGAGGCTACCCATTGGTAGAACTCCTTCCAAAAAATGTCAAATAAAATCAAGGTCCCCTTGCTGTAGAGCAGTGTTAGCCTCTTTCTGTTGTAGGTTGTCAGCCCCTTGGGCTTGATTGTGCCTTAAAATTGGTCAAATCATTCATCAGTGTTTCATGAATTTGTAGCAGTCATTATTGACAGGTAATGACATCATAAAACAATTATTTATGAATAGACTTAAAGGTTGATGTTGGTGGGATCACACTGGAAGCTAGGTGATAAGACACACAACTTGGTAAAAACCACTGGGGAGGTCTTAAAAACACATGAAACTGATACTTCCGGAGAAATCTCAGGTGGATTGTTAGTGAGAACACAGTACTTATCTACATACATTAAGTATAAACAATAACAAGTAAAAATTATAGTAAAAAATAAAATTCGAATGTAAAATAATGAAAAATAAGATAAAATGACAAAAGTAAACAGATAACAGGTGAGACAAGAGAGTGAAATTGTGTGATGCTGTAAAACACAGGCTGATGTAAGAGAGCTTTCAAGGTAAACAAACCCAGATAACACTAATAGCAAAATAAATATGCTGGGTGTCCAGGTCATAAAACTTAAGGACCTGTTTCATAGCAAGAATTCTTATATCACTGAACACCTAAGCCATCATAAGGAAGCCAGAATAAGTTGGGTATAACATAGCTTCAGGATTCTTCAATCAAGTTTTTGAATTTGAATTTTTTTTTAATTTGAATAAGAGTTTAAAGTGCTATGTTAAACTGTTCCTAACTAGTTAATCTACTTAAACTATGTTAGAAGTGGATGTAAAACTATGTTTTACATCCTTCACCATTAATTCATAATCCAAATTTGCCTTAATGCTGATAAAAATTAAGCCCTTGGTGTGGGGAATAGTTTTTGTACGATAAAAATTAAGATAACGCCAAAAAAAAACTTGCTGGGTAAACAATAACAAAATAACATAGATGTTCCAAGAGTATTTGATTTTATATTCGTTTTTTTTTTGCAAATGTAATTGCAAAAATACAGCATAGAATTAAAAATAAGTTTGTTGTATGCTAAGAAGATCTAATAATTTTTTTAGAAGAAAATACATTTTTCCCATTTTAAATGTAATTAAATAAGACAAGATATATAATAATAATAATAATAATACTAATAATGTCCGTTTAGAGCCTTGGGGCTCATCAGGGATAACCCCTGCGGGAACCACCAAGGGTGGTAGTAGCAACCGTTACGCTCAAAGTGTATTCTAAAGTTGGCGATAATTTATCTAATCAATAATCTTCTATAAACTGAGAGCGTAACCTGGGATGCGAACCCCAGACCTCATTGGGTGTCAAAGGTCAGTGTTAAGACTAACGCCTTAACGACCTCGGCCACTGAGGTGGCTAATAAGACAAGCATAGTATTAAAAATAAGTTTATTGAATTCTAAGAAGATCTAATAATTTTATAGAAGAAAATACATTTTCCCCATTTTAAATGTTATTAAATAAGACAAGATATATGTTTAAAATATTTACCTTTGTAAGCAGTGAACGCCATATTTAAATTTAGAGTCATGTTTATTGGAATTGGTTTTCTTTCAATGTGAATCTTGACATATATGACTCCCTTTTTACTTTTATAAGAGTACGGATGCAAATCATCAGGCATGGATATGGCATCCTCCCAGTCATACTTGGAAAGGGATCCGCATAGCTTAGGATCATCCCATTTATCTCTGTATATATCCATGTTCAGGAAATTTTCTAAATTTAATAATTTATGTTTGGGGGATCCAAACTGAAAAAAAAAAACAAATTTAAGGTTAATACAAAATATTTTTATTATTGCCAAAAAAAATCAAAAAAAATAAAAATACAAATTATTTTACCTGAAAATACAAGAAAAAGTTACACCAAAGGTGAGAACTTTGAGTAAGAAGAGTATTTGTAGTTCCAGTCTACGGATTCTGGTTGGTTAGTACTCTTTATACTAAAATTCTGGTATGTATATAACCATGCATTTCAGACATATATTTTAGGGATCAGAAGAACAATTGGAATCACTCCCCCTCTCTCAGCCACTTTTACACAGACAACCTTATTACAGTCTATCGTTTAGTTTAAAATCTTGACAGGTCAGTTTAGAAACCACTGATTCTTAAGAAAAAAAATCCCTGCAAGAAGGGAGCGGGAAAAATCTATGTACACAAATCAGGTTATTTTACCCGTATTTTCTTGGCGATGTTTTTTTTTTACATTTCTTTTGTGTAGTTTTATTTTAAAATATCATTGTTAAGATTAATTTGAAAGTAGCTCAAAATATTTTTTAAAAAAGAGCCAAAAGTTCAGTATTTATGTCTGTCATAAAAACGCTGACAATTTTTAATTTTTATTAGCATTTATCTAAAGTGACAGTTGGAAAGCAAATATTATTTTTATTAGTGTCGTAAAATGGCTTTATAGCTAATGAGGGCCAATGAAAAAAAAATCTTATTAGTATAATTTTCTAATAAAGGTTTGAAAAAATAATATTTTGAAAAATGCATCACACAGTTAAAACATAAAAATAATCTTTCAATTATAAAATGAATTTCCAATCATTGACTGTTTCTTATCTACGGTTTAGTAATACATTTAATTTTCAAACTTACAGAAATGAAATACAAATAGATAAAACTAGAAGAACATCACTATCAGGTCAGATACCTCACAACTCAGGTGAGTCATAGTATTTTCAAAATTTATTTGGTTTTGTCTTCAAATATCATTTAAAAGATATGCTACTTGTCAACTAAAATTTTTAACTTAAGGTTTTCTAACTTAAGATAGAGTAATCTAGAGTAAGAACTGTGTACAGGTGCGTCCTATGTTGTACCACAACACAATGTTTTGTAACGAAGAATCTTGATCTAAGCTGAACTTTTTATTCCTCCTAAAAGACTGAGTAAAGTAGAGTAAAATAACATATCAGGCGGGAAATCATTCTTATCACATTTTATAACAACATTATGTTATCAATATATTTGGAGGACATTAAATAAATTTTAACTCTATATAATTTTAATAAAACCAAATGTTAGCGGTAATTTGCATGCTTTAAAATGTTTGTGTACATAATAAACATCTGTTGTATATTTTTAAGTGCTTGTTCCTCATCTTTCTTGTTTAAATTATAAAATTACTGTGTGGAATTTGAGCAAACAGATATTCTGTTACTAATAATAGAGGGTGCCCACCTTGCAGAATTTGCTATACTAATCCTGGCTACTTTGGACTCACTTTGCTCATTCCAAGACAACAAAGATCAGTTTTAATCCAACTGACTACTTGTATTCACATAAAACTTTAGCATACTCGTGTATTAAATAAAGACACACTCATGCCAACTTTTCAACTTAATTGGTCTTTTCAATAATATAAAACTTAGAACATTAACTGGTATTTTTTAGTACTAGATGTGTGCAAAATTTCACACAGACTCAATAATTTTCCCGTGTTTTATTGAAAGAATATTAGTTTAATTGGTATAACTGGGAGCACAACAAGACCTGAAAAGTTGATTTTTGTATTCAACTTTCTCAAATTAAACACAGTAGGCATTATGGGTGACACAGACATTATGATGATACCTTAACATCGATGATTCTGATGAAATCTAGGTTTTGGTTATTTTAGGTGAACAAAATACTTTTACAACATAAATACAGCAGTAGGTGAGGAAAAAGTAAAGGAAAAGTTTTGGGTTACAAGGAAGATAAGAAGAAAAAAATATATGTAATTAAGTTGTGATCTTTGCATACTAAGAGAGTTCCACAAAAAATATTTGAACAGTTATTTTGAGAAAAATCGTATTATTTAAGTGAAATAAATTAATTAAACCCCCCCCCCCTAATATTTAGATACTTTACTTCGTTCATACGCGGGTTTGGCAGGGGGTTCAACCCCAACTGTTCACACGTTATTTTTCACCGTAAAAAAATGAGTTTCAGGGTTGACCCCCCAAGTTTAATCGTAGTCCCATGACAACTGCCGGGGGGATTGAACCCCCTTGGAGATTAAACACAGGGTTAAACCCCCCGCCTAACTCCGCGTGTGAGCAAAGTAACTATAAGCTACAGGTTAAATCTTAACACACCACTTGTCAAGCCTTAATCAAAGCAATATGAAATGGTTACATTCTGAAAACATTTTTACCCATATAAAAAATAAATTGAATCACATAATAGAAATGAAACTGTTTTTGTTTGATTTGCATTTGTAATAAAAATAAAAGTTAATGACGTTAGTCCAGTTTTATTGTTAATATGTGACTTGACTCATTTCCAAGAAATAAAAAAGTAGAAGGTCACAAAATGCTGCAAAATATTTACCTGGATATAATCAATGCATTCTCCACTGTTTTCATCTTTTCTTAAATTCATATTTTGAATTACACTGATTAAGCTCAATCCAAATCCAGTTCTGATGATGAATTTACATTCGAACTTAGTTTCACCAGTCCATTTTTTAAAATAATTCCCATCGTGAACGATAACTGAGGATTGTTCGTCTTTCCCAACACGAATTTCAGGTACATTAAATGTGAGAGGACATATTTCAGCTCTATCTAAAGAAACTGAAAACACAATAAAACATTTAATAATAAAAACACATTAAAGAATAATTATTAAACAAGAAATATGGAAGATACTTACAATTTTTATACGTTACTGATGCAACGAAACTTCGAAATAAACTTAAAATACATATTAAATATAAATAAATACAACTACTATTGGCCATTATAATATATCACACGAATACATTATTAATTTAAAAATTATTTAAAGTATTTTAAATGAAAATATATTTTATTTAATAAAAATAAAAAATAAATATTGATAACTGGGTTGATTTGATGATTTTATAGAGTTAAATGAGAATTGGAGGTTGGATGTGCGTACGTACGACCATTTCTAAGGCAACTAATAAACAATAAACGTATTGTAGAAAGTGTATTATAGCTCATTTTTATTGCTGTTGTAATGCACCAATACGTTGGTGCATTCACTAAATGCACGCTCATCCTCCCTGCTTCAAATTCGCTTCGCTCGTCCTCAGAAATACTGTTCATCAAATTTATACTGCAACATTGACTTTGGACTCGCTTCGCTCGTCATCAGATAGTAAATGCATCTGTTTCTCATAGTGCACTGACCATGCTCAATGCTTCTTAATTTTCATGATACAACAAAAATCAAGGATAAACTTGTCGTCTTTAAACGAAACAGTGTACTATAGTTTATAGGTTAGGACACTGAAGAGACTTTTATGGGTTGTTAAATTATTTTATTTTCATACAATAAAAAAGAAGTATCATGGAGACCAATAATCAAATTAATAATAAACAGTGTACTTATTTATTAGATTATAATATACACTTGTACCAAATTTCAACTCAATTAAACCATTTCCGAATTTGTAACAATTGTTTAAAAGACATACACATAACATATACACACTCACGCACATAGACACACACACACACATATATATATATATATATATATATATATATTATATATATATATAATATATATATATATATATATACTTAATTATAAAGAAATATAAAGAAACATTTAGAAAACTTACAATAAAAACGTAACGTTTCGAACTGTTTAAGTTCTTCCACAGACGAAGAGAGACTCTTATATATATATATATATATATATATATATATATATATTATATATATATATATATATTATACTATAAATTTATGTCAAATTGTTTTTTTTATTGGTAATTTAGTATAAATAACATATATATATATATATATATATATATATATATATATATATATATATATATATATATATATATTATAATATATATATATATATATATATATTATGCTCTTCAAAAAAGATTGACTGCTAAGAAAGGTAAAAACAAAAAACAGGCTTTTTAAAGAGTGTAGTGTAAGAAATATTGATTTAATGACAAAAAAGGAGAAACAAGAAAAATAACTGAACAAAGTTCAGTTTTAAAATTTCTGAGGTCTGTGTTTTGCCATGTAATAACTCTATGTTAATTTTTAAGTCGTAGTGCATTGAATTTTAATATATTTTGTTGTAAATTTATTAGAGTTCATGTATGTTGTGGAGTTATAATTAACAAAATGAGCATAACTCCGAGTGAAGTATCCTTGAAGTATTTCTGTGTTTGTAACGTTTCACTAGGACAAAAGGAAGGCGAAGAGGAAAAGAAAATCTTGTATTATTTTCCTAAAGGCACTAACATAGATATCCAAGTCAAAGAGGTCGGTCTTTGTCAAGCTATCATTAAATTTTCTCAAACATTCTCATCAGAGCAATGCGACTCAGTATTTACAGAGAAAACTAAACGTATTTTTCATCAGGTAGAACCAGATTATTGGTTTATAATGAGCGTTAATGGTGGTAAGAACGTCGAAGGATTGAAATCAGTTTTAATACAGTGCTATGAAAGCGTCAGGTTATTTTTAGGACCTTTAGAACGCTTGGCTCAGAAATCACCTGATACACTTCGACGATCTCTTGAACCTCTGTTGACTAAGTATCTAGTTAGTACAGTAGTAGGAAGGCTAGTAACTCGTAAACCATGTGAAGTATTCCGCGGTCTTCAATTCCTTCCTTTAGACCGAACTCCGTTTCTACAAGTTATATCAGTTTTAAACCGAATTGAATCCATACATGATGATATTCAGTACTCTCTTATTCTTCACAACGATTCACTTATTTGGTAATTATTTATATATATTTGTTTTAGTATGAATGAATTGGCACTTCTTCAGTTTAGGTCAGAGACTATAGATACTTAAACAGAAAGACTGCAGACTCAATGGTTGGAAAATTTGGATTCCGGTCAACTGAGTGGGTGTAGGCTTATTTTCTATTTTTTGCCCACATTCAGATTGAAATTAATTTTTTACACTATGTATAGTTATTCTTCTGACTGGTTGTCTTCTGGCTTTGCGCCATGTTCGTTGCTTTTAAACTTCTATAGAACGCTCCTGATGGCAGGTAAGTTTACAAAATAAAAATAAACAAAGAGAAGAATAATTTTATTACAATAAATATAGCTCCTGTCAACCATTTTTGCCATGGTGTTCATAAATTAAAATATATAAATATAGTTAATTAGTTTTGGAAAGCTACCAGGGTTAGTTCATGAGTTGTCCGCACCGGTTCTTGCAGAGCTGGTTTTTAATAGCTTGAGATATTCTTATCCAATCTTTTCTTCTTTTAAGTTAACCCATTGTTATTTTAACCCCACAGATAAATATAACCCTATACGGCAAGATTGCCAACTTCCCTCTTAGTCCAAGAGGTGGACCTGAAAAATGTGACTGATTTTGTACTCTTTCAAACCTAATTTTTCTGAAAATGTACCTTAAATTATGTAGAAAAAACACAGTCTGCCCATTCACAGTGGAGCCCCTCATATGATTGCCCATGCTCAACATTTTAGAAAATCGCACAAATTTCAGTTTTCTTAAAAGAAATGGTTCCCTTCTTCTTATACTTAATCAATTTAACTTTGACTACAGGGTGTTTTCTAGAGGTTTTAAAGAAAAGCTAAGTGGTCTGTGCATAAATGAACCTGGGAACTTTGGGCCCATGTCGCTTATACCAGTATAATTATAATTTAATCATTAATTACCAGTATAATATAATTTTTACATAAAATGGTTAAATGTGTTTAAAAAAATATATTAAGCTGTAAAATAAATATTTAATTTTATTTTAAATAGTCGAAATAAGAATTTAAAGATGAGAAGAGGTGGAATGGGTGAGAAAGTGGGGTGAAAACGGAACGTTCTAAAGGTTGGAGCGTTTAAGTTACAGATGGGAGTTTTAGTTTGAAATATCATCAGGTCAACAGTTGCTTACAGCTCAATAGAATGTAAAAAAGACTGAAACGAAACAATTCTGTGATCCAGGTAATACAATGCCTAAGGAATGTGATGACTACAGCTGTCAGTATCATCTTGTTGACAGTATAGAAAAAACTCTTATGAGTGTTGCTCTAGTGAATATTGAACTACACGGGGGTATTCTTACGTCTGACATCACACAAGCAGTCGAGGCTATTTTTTTCCACCAAAAGAACATGTTTAAATATATTTTTTTGCTGTATCATCAAAAGTATAATTTTTTCACTCTAATATTTTACAGGGTGTTCTTTTATATGACGTACTTAAAGATAATGTAATAAAAAAATGTGCAAATACTCTATTGTATGTTTTCTTAAGAAAAATAACATTTTAAATAAAAATCAATATGGATGTAAGAAAAGCAGAACAACAGCTAATGGCATGCAATCACAAAATATATTTATGATGCCTCTGAAAACAAAGAAGAAGCTTTGTTTTCATCTCATGACCTTAGGCATTTGATTGTGTGTGCCATAAGTTTCTTCAAGAAAACTTTACAATTATGGCATTAGAGGTCTAATGCTGGTTTTAATAGCTTTCTATTTAAAAAATAGATATCAGGTGACAGTTTTTAATGACAAGAACACGTGAACTAAAATATGGAGTACCTCAAGGCTCTGTGCTTAGCCCTCTTTTTTCATTTTATATATTAATGATATACCAGACTATGGATGTTTGTGTATAATATATTGTGATGACACGTCTTATATCATCAAAGGAGCTAACAGAGAAGATCTTGCATACAGATTAGAAACCATTACATCAAATTGTAATCATGGCAGTCACCTTCATACCAGCTCAAACACAAAATTTATTGGCTGAAAATAATTTATTTATATTTTTTTTATATAAGCTAATTAAAATAATAAAAAAGAGTTGGTTCTTGGAAACCGCATCTCAAATTCAAAAATAAATCGTAAACACATTTATTGATTATAATTGTGGATGTACATTGGTGGTTCACCTTACTCAGATGAACTATTCCTGATAATTATGTTATTAGTTATTTTTGTGTTTAGGAGTGGACTGCCAGCTGAAGACACTCAGGTTGTATTTAGATATCTAACTATAAGTTTATTGCCAACATTCCTCATTCAAGAGAAACAGAGCAGATCTCCTCTGGATCCTGATTCTTCCACTACCAATGGAAGGTGACTATTGATTTAATTAATTTTTTACCAAAAGTACTTCACTTGAAACATTAGAAGTAAGTAAGAATAGGTCACTTAAGGAGTGTAGACCAAAAAGTTGCATACGGTATTAAAAATTGACATCGGAACCGTTTGCGACTTTAATTCTCCCACTTGCGGCTTCAAAAGTCAAACTTTCTTTTCTGTTAATAATCTTTTTGTCAGTACTTTATCCTCAATGCCACAAACCAACTTATCTCTTAATGCTTGGTCTCAAAGAAACGCATCAAAGTTGCAGTTTATACTTACCTTTTTAATTACTGCGATATAATCTAATATTATCTTGCCTGATTGTTAGTTTCTCTTAAAGAAGTAAAATCTCTCCGCAATGACTCTCTTTTGGGTAAAAAACTTATTTTTGAGCACTGCTATCAAATCAAAATTTGGGCTTACTGCCTCTTGTAACAAAGTTTATATTTAGCACCAATTAGCCTGCAAAGCTTAGTTTCTTTTTCTTAATCAGGAATTTTATTAAATCCACATTAAGATTTAAACAATTTAAACAATATTAAAAAACTCATTTCTTTCATCATACTCAGGTACCAGACGATCAACTACCTTCACTGAATCAGTAACCATTTTGTATCCATTTATCCCTGAAAAATGTATCTGATTTTTCTTGTTGCCAGTTTGTTGTATACAAGAATTAAAGAAAACACAATTAATTATATAGTTAATTATATAATTAGGTAGGGAATGATTAGAAACTTAGGAGACAGCGTAAACATGTGTTTAAGGTAACAGTGCTGTGAACCAAAGTTGAAGAACGTTTTAAAGGTCTCATTTAGTGATGTTAATGTTTCTGACCACACCTAAGGATGGTGAAAACTATTCCATTTTGGTTTCACACTTATGTGACATGTTGACCATGTGGTTTCAGATTTGTTTGTGGTCCAAAGAGCCAGAACGACATGGTGAATGTGAGAAGAGTACCGAGACTTTATTTACAGGGTACAGCTAAATCAGATTCAGCTAGTACTGGTTTCTTTTACATGGTTGTGTATAGACTCCCTTTGACAACTATTGCTTGGTTTTTACATGACAAGGCTGATTTGCATATGGATCTTTTCCGTAGCCTTGAAAAGGTATTTCCATATTTTGATTTACCAAAATGTTTAGCGAATTTTCAGTAGGCTCCTTCGCGGCGGCCTGCTACTGGACAAAAATCTAGTGTAACTATAACGCGTTGGCGCCATACGCTTTAAGTGTTAATGTATTAATAATTCTAAAAGTGTTAGAAAAGCTAGGGTTAATGTTTTGCTTGTGTTGAGTTATGTGAGAGGCTGTTATTTAAAAATTTGATTTTAAATTAACTAGTGATTATTAAAATAGCCCTCGATTTAATCAGAATTTGATGACATTTAAGTGAAACAATGCTAATGGTGGGTTACAGAAACTGTTTGGATAAGGCTGTGGATAAAACTATTTCTTCACTATAGGCTACAGACAATACTCATAAATTAACCAAGACATTATTTCCTTATATTGTCAAATCTAAAGAGCCGTAAAACGACATTAGTGTTACCTAAACCAACTAAATTTTTTCACATGTAGCCTTGCCATGGCCTCTTTGGGGTCACTTATTTATACCCGAGATTCCTCTAAGAGGTCATCGAGGGGCTTTTTATAAACATGCTAGGATAAATCAGTTGGGATATTTGGATTCAGTATCAAAAACTACGTAAGAATATACTTTTAGTTTTTAAAAAAGTGAAATTTAGTATTTATCAAAATTTTGTTCTAGCCGTGTGTAGTCAAATTTTGTTATTGATTTTTCTATTACAAAACTAAGAGTTGTGTTGTATTCAGGGAGTATAACTTAATAAGAAACGCAAAAAAAATGTTTAGGTAGTGCAATTTTCATCAAAAACGCGTACATAGTAAAATATTTGATTACATTTTTCTCGACAAGTAAATGTGCTAGGATAAATCGGTCGGAATATTTGGATTCAGCGTTGAAAACTACGTAAGAGTATACTTTTCGCTTTTTAAAAAAGAGTGAAATTTAGTTTATAGCAAAATTTTGTTCTAGCCGTGTGTAGTCAAATGTTGATATTGACTTTTTCTGAACAAGTAAACATGGCAAAGTAAAAGAAGTGTTGTATTCAGGGAGAGAATTTATTTTGTATTCTAAAGGCTTTATCCTCTTTTATAAAATTAAAAGACAATTTAAATTGTCTTTGTTTGCTGAACATACCCTTTTTTAACCCCTTACAGTTAATGCTCAGTAAACTAGGAACCCAAAACCAATTTTTGAAGACGTAATTTAAAAAAACTGACTTAAATTTAAGAACTCCAAGATGAAAGAAAATCTTGGCAGATGAAGTTCTTTGTTGGAAAAGATAAAATGGTCCGACCTGTTAACGGGTCTCAAGTTGGAATACCAAACTGCTTCTTTGATTAGTAAGAAGTAAGTAAAATTTATAAAACATTGATGTTTTTTAAAGGCATGCAGAGAAGAAGTTGGTCCTTTAGTCGATACTATTAAACTAGACATCGAAGGAGGTTGCGTTGCTGGTAGTTCCATAGGAAGCAATACATCTGCTGCTAATGATGACGTTAGATATGTGTATTTCAATAAAATGAATTTGGCTGTGAAATCCCAGCCGCAGCAGAGCCATGTCAGTGGGCTGGTGTTGGCTTTACATGCTCATCAGGATAGGTTTGACCATTTGTCTTATTTTTATGCCGATTTAGTATTGTACTTTTATGTTTTATCTGTAAATTTAAAGTTTTATTTAATATAAGGATGTAAATAAAAGTCTATCCACATTTCAACCAATGTAAAAAAATTAACAAATTACATTGGTTGAAATTTATTTGTGGATAGACTTTTATTTACATCCTTATGGTAAAAAATTCACTAGCGCTTATAATTTAAATATGTGTATTTAATAATCTGGGACGGGTATATTAGAAATTGTCCTCGCCTTAGCAGATTTGATAGACTTTCCTCACCATTTTAGACTTGCTTCTCTCGTTCTAAGAATATAAAAATCACCTGTATTAATATTGCAGCACAAAAGGACGTCTTCGGACTCTATAATACGTTTTAATTTCTAGCAATCATCTATCTGTGTACTGATCTTTCTGGATGCTGATTATCATCTACTTCGGATCTATTATGTTCAGAGTAGACAGAATAGCATTTGGCATAATGATTTAACCTCACTGGTAACTTAATCGTCTTTTTTGGGTGGTCTTGTCAGATTAATTTAGGAACGCAGCAGCTTTCCGCCCCGCCAAGTCATGAAGAAAAGTTTAAATACCCCGCTTAGTCAGTAAAAAAAATCAAAAACCTATGAAAGCTGCCAGTGTATATTATACTGTACACAACAAAGTAGGGTTTTTGATCGTTTCCAGCAGTGTTGTCGTATGCCTTTGTTTCTTGTCTTTCTGGCAGGGAATTCAATTCCTTGCTCATGCTGTCGTGTTGTTCCTCATACCAGGCCAATAGAACCTTTGCGAGTTTCCTTGAGAATAACCCTTGGATGCCTTAAGTTTTGTAGACATCGAATGTTAGTTTTCTGAAACAAGGTGGTAGGTAAGGACGATTTATCTCCTTTAAATAATGACACAATATTGTTGTTCCAACTCAGGAATACATGTAGTTTCAATGTTTTTGTTGCTTTAAGGGTACCGAGGTACCCTGTACCCGATTTTGTTATATTTTTAAAATTATTTCTTTGAACTGTTAACAGATTAGTTGAAGAAGGTTGCAGTTGTGTGGAGAGTATAGCAAAAACATCTAAAGACACGTGGGTATGCGGACGCAGTTCCAACGCCAGGCATTTCTTTCTCAGCTCGTCTGAAAAGAAGAGATACAGTCTGGATGATTTCAATAGAGAAGTCAATAAGATCTGTGATAGACAATTATCTACCATATTCTTTCATGTATAAGAATTGACTACAAACTATTTTATGGCATTAATTTAATACTGCCGACTATCTATTCTTTTAAATATACATGTTTAATTGATAATAGTCCTGACATCTCTATCTGTTAGGAAAACTCGTCCTGAGTTTGATTAGAAAAAATAAAATTGTGATTCCATAGATGGCTGTGGTTTTGTAACATGAAAGTGGTTGAGCTAAATTTATGAGGATACTAGATTAAGACTGAGGTTGCTTATTACCAGAATCAATTGATTGAGTTCCAATATGCATCAAGCTTTACAACAGGAACTATAAATAGAAGTTGCTAAAGTATAAGTTGATTGTTTTTGGAAGATGACTGGATGGCTATTGCAATGAGTGCAATTCAGTAAATCACAGAGTTTAGGTCAAAATACCCTTAATATATTTTAGGCATTCCTGTTCTGACTAGGAGGTGTGGTGTTTTACTTAAAATAATATTATATATGTTACCGAGTCCGGTAGCTCAGTGGTAGAGCACTCGCCTTTCGACCTGGAGGTCGAGGGTTCAAAACCAGCCGGAGGAGGACCTCAATATGAGTTATCCCTTGTACCGTACCCTCGGGAGGTCTTGAATTCAAGGCCGGCCAACCCAGCCAGGGTTTTACGTGGTTTCCTTGGCTACTAATACGCAAATGCGGGGTTGGATCTAGTTTCATCTGAGACAAGTCTGGATCCACGTTTCCGTTGTCTCCAGCTCACGAAAAGTTAATGTTCTGCGGGCTGGGGGAGATGAAGGTCGGAAAGATATACTGGAGCCTTTGTATGTCCGAAAACTTAGTCAGTGAAAGTGATGGCGGCGACACGGTAACGTAAGTGACTAGGAACAAAGTGCTCGGTTCTTGAAAGACAGACGTCTCCTAATAGCACTGCGGAGCTTTGACTTTCAGGTCAGGGCTATAGAATGAGTTTGTGCACGCTGACATCTGGGTGCTGGGTTCTTTGTTGGGTGGCGCTGGACTGGCCAGAGCGGTGAGCCTAGCTTAGAGTCTGGTGATGCTAGTGGAACTGATAAGATTGGTGAGACTGGAAGGACGAGGTCAAGTGAGACTAATGTGATCAGAGGAGCTAGTAAGACTAGATGAAACAAGCACACAGTGAACTAGTAGTCGGCGCTAGCCAGAGCGGTGAGCCTAGCCAGAGTCTAGCTGGTCTAGATGAACTAGGCACACGGTGAACTAGTCGCAGACACTAGCCAGAGCAGTGAGTTTTGATAGAGTCTGGTTGGGCTGGATGAACTAGACACACTGAACTGGTTATATGTGCTACCATGTACGGAGGGGGTGCTTCCTAGATGATTGGATGTGCACAAACTCAGGGGCTAATGTTGAGTGAGGGGAAAACGCTAAATGACCCTACGGGTTAAAGCGTAAAAAAAAAAAATATTATATATGTTATGATGAACTAATACTAGGCATAGGTTGAGGACCATACAACACTCATTAGATCGAGCAGGTCTAAGAAACATCAGAATAATAAAAATAAAAATTGTCAAAAAAGAAGAGTACAAAATAGACAATTGAGCTTCAATTTCGGGTGGTTGCCTGGATTATAGATGAAATTGCGAGAAGAAATGAATTAAGGGGGACCCTTTACAATAATTATCTATTCAGAGAATACATAAAATATTTCCTAAATTTAAATTTATAAATACATAAGAAATAAGTCTTTAAAAAGTATAGATTGAAATATTTTATAATAGAATCTAATAATAATGTAAATATAATTAATATTTTTATAAAAATACAAAAATTTTAAACAGGATTATCTATATTTATTGATTATTATACTATTCAATTAAATTATTTTATTTATTAACAAATTCAGTAGATCTACCAAAAATGTTATTCACAAAGAAAATAATTTAGACATTTTAATGGTTATTATTATTTATATTATGCAGTGTACATTGTATTTATTTTATTTATTTAAAAGCAAAATTAGCTTCCTCTTGTATATTAGTGAGAGTTATTAGTTATAATGAAGAGAAAATATAAATGGTTAAAATTCAATTAAATTATTTAAATGATTAAAAATACTAAGTTTTTTTTCAATTATTTTTAGCATAAAAATTGACATCTTTTCTTTTTATATTATATAATTTTTTATAGTCAGCTTAAGCTGTATTAATTAATTGAGGTACTTTTGAACGTACTTCAGGTAAAATTTTAATTTGATCTAAAATCCCCTCTGCAAGGGAAGACTAAACCCTGGGTTTGAGCTCTATAGGCAGTTACAAAGATAAAAAACCTAAACGGAAAGAGGTATAACTTTCTGTAGAAAGAATGTTACAGAAAGGCTAGTGGCGCTATTTTTGTGGCAAACTAACCTGTGCCAGCGGGAACTTTGAATTGAAAACTATTTATCTCTTCTCTTCCACTAATCCATTCCTTATAACCCTTATAGAAATTATTTTCAGTTTTATTACATTTAACAGTATTTGCTAATAATATTTCTTTATTTTAATTTAAGTAAAAATTACTTATATATAATAAAGTAAAATATTAATGAAATAACATATAAAAAATAATAAAATTAATAGTTATTTATGCAACAAGGGATGAAAGTAAGTTTTACAGCTCAAGTTAAAGTTTGGTCCTAAGGCAGCGCTGAGGGAGGAAACTTCATTAGCTCACGAGGCCGGTAGGCCGAGAGAGATAAACTAGTTAGTTCCCGAGGCTTGCCGAGGTAGTTAACTAACATTTTGGCTCCCGAGGCTTGACGAGGGAGATAATACGAGAGCTGAAAACTTTCATCCCTTGTTGCATATTAAATTTTATCTACGACTAGAGAACTAATACTAACAACTATTAATATATTCTTCAGCTCCTTAACTGTTATTGTGTTAGTTTAGTTCATTCTTACCATGTCAATTACTCTGATGAAGAGAGAATAAAGCCACTATCTTCATATTATTTTATTGTAAGCTGTCCATAGAATAATGTGTAATACTATATTTGTAATTTAAACATTAGCGTGTGTATATTGTATATTCTACCCGTAGTACCAACATAACACCGAAAAAAATCCTAATCATTTCCTAAAATTCATAAAAATTTTACAAAAAAATTCTGTCAAGTTGGCAACACTTTCATTTTTCCTCCCTAGGGAGTAAAAGTACATTTACAGTGTGAGATAACAAGACTGTAAGTAGAACTTACAATACAAGGAGTAGATAAAAGGATTTAAATAAGGCTAAGGAGGAAAAAATCTAAGATTTTTTATTATGTTATACTAATTACAGAATTCAATGAATTATTGTCTATAACGACAATAATTTCGAAGAGTTATTAAAGAATAAAAAAAATGTTTATTTTTTATGGAATTATTATTTTCTTAAACAAATTTCCTAAAAAAGAAAATACGTGTCAAATCAAATTATAAAATGAATACAAAAATAATCAGAACTTTATAAATTATATTCTAAAGTATAGTGGAATAGGATTAACAAGTGATTAGTCATGTATTTCAAGCTTTTGGTATGGCTAGACTTGTCAAAACAGCGAGTAACCACTTTTCAAAAATCCACCGCCCACCCCTACCATGACCCCAACCTCATAAGTTCATTTTTTCTTTGAAAATTTGCTAAAAAAGAAAATTTTGGCTGCTAGGGCTACTTTTGTAGCAACTATGAGGTTACTTTTTATGATGTTTCCCACTCGAAGTAATAGACTGACCTTCTAGTAATCAAATAGTTTCAGTTTACTGTTTTGACTTTTCCCAAGCATTTGATGGAATTAAACTTCTTAAGAGAGAAACGTCTTTTTTGTAGAATTCCATAATTACTATTAGGAAAAAAACCACTTTAACTCTACAATGGTTTTTTTAACAGGAACAATATATTTTAATCCATTTAGATCATCTTCAGGAAAGATTAAAAAACAAAAGTACAAAAATATTACTAAAAACATACAAAAGTACATAATAATAAGACAGGAACATAACATTAAATTCAAGTATTAAACTTGACAAATAATACTTACTAAAGTGATGTAGAAATTCTTACAGTAGGGGCGGGGGCGCGGGACACAGTGGTCTAACTCCCCCGAAATAAGCCTTTTTATATGGACCTGCCTTAAGTTCACCCTTTCTCCACTAGTGGCGGGTCAGTTGACCTTGTACCCTATATATAAAATAATTATTTCTTCAATTCTAAGGTTAAAATTATTTAAAAGGGTCTTTAACAATGTTAAAAATTGTATTAATTATTTAAAGGTATAATTTTCATAAAATGTTATAAAAAATATAAACCCTGTGTTAATTTTAAGTAGACCTGATATCGTGATAACCATGATTTGTAAACAAACATCAAACTGGGAAATTATAAATTTAATTTACGTCTTCGTTGTCTCATTGGTAACACACGTTATCCTATTTTCTAAAAAAATTGTCATATAAGCTACTAAAAAAGAAAAAAAGGCAATGAATAAGATAAAAATCGTCTTGTTTACATTTTTATAAACATAAATAGAAGTATCGATTTAAAACTGATAACAATAGTGATAAGAAAACAAGGTGAAAACTAGTGCTCGGTGCTGTAGTTGATGCAACTAATTCCTGTTTTTCTCGGAACCACCTAAAACCAGGGAGTTAGACCACTGTGTCCCCCCGCCCCGACCCAAACTGTATGAATTTCTACATCACTTTAATACTTACTATAAAGCTACATTAACAATAAATTAAAAACTAAGAACAAATTAACAGAAATAAACTTAAAAGCCTATAACCTCAGAATAATACTAATAAAGAAGGAGCATAGGACCGTAAACACAATGTAATTCTACTGATAACATGAAAGCCGGTTGACTGGTGGTACCCAAGTAGGGGTACCACTCTAACAACAAAACATTATTTTATAAATGTGTTATAAATATCCACTAATGAAAATTTTAATTAAAAACGTTAAAATAGATTTTAAAATGCTAAAAATGTTTTGTAATGTACCAATATTTATATTATTTTTTATGAATAATCATCTTATAAGTCTGCCTCCGTGGCCGTGATCGTAAAAGCGTTCGATTTCGGCACCGGAGGTCCGGGGTTCGCAGCCCGGGCTATGCTCTAAGATTATATGAATAGCATTTGTTTTAAAATGATTTCGGCAACTTTAATTAATTCTTAGAGTGTAGTAGATGCAACCCACCTGAGGTGGTTCCCGCAGGGTGAATACCCTGATGGGCCGAAAGGCCCTAAAACGGGCATTTTATTTTTTTTTTTTTTTCTTTTCATCTTATAAATTTTCATTTATATATATAAATATATATATATATATATATTTTTAAACATATTATATTATATGTTTTTAGTAATATTTTTGTACTTTTGCTTTTTTAGTCTTTCCTGAAGATGATCCAAATGGATTGAAATATATTGTTTAAAAAAAAACATTGTAGAATTAAAGTCGTTCCCTTTTTTCTTTTATAAATTCTTTATTTTAACAGAATGATAATTCAATACAATACATAGTAATAAGAAATTTAGACCTGCACTTTAGATTAATAAATAATCTTTGCTGTGCAGGTTGTAATAGTTTTGTTTGAATATTTATTGGTTCTTATTCATATGGATTATATAAAAAAAATTTATTAATATTTTTTTAACGAAAGCATGCAAAAAAATAATTAAAAATCTTTTCCTAATAAGTAAGTACAGATTAAGGTATTAAGGGTGAAATTAGCTTACTATGGATTAGACGAGACATAAATAAATTTCCTGATATCATACTTACAAGGGCGACAACAATACACAGACATAGGTGGCTCCTGTTCAACCCTGCAAAGCATCATAAACGGTGTTAAACAGGGTTCTATATTACTTCTTATTTATATTAATTTCTTGCCCTACCTTGTGAGTTTATTAGTATCTGCTGTTATTCTTTTCGCTGATGGTTATGGGGTAATTTTTTCATCCAAAACTAATTCCGACTTGCTTGAGCTACAATCTATAGCTCTTGATATTCATAAAAATCTTCTATCCGTGCAGGCAGACCGAATGTACTGTATTTTAAATTGATTGAAGAGTTAATTTAGATGTAATTCATGATGATTTCAGTCATTTAGTGGCCCGAAATAAGGATATAAGAGTTTGGTCTGTCAAAGAATAATTCTGATTGCCGAGTAGACAGACCGACAACAAGTAACAAGATGTGACCGCTTAGGGCAAAGTTGTTGAAGCGGTTGACCTGGGTAAAAAGAATATACCATAGAGACATTATTACTAGAGACCCTATAGGTGGAATTTTGATTTTGAAACATTGAAAAGTAGCCTGAACACCTCCGACTATAAAATAAAATCACATTAAGACGACAAAATTCAGTAGCTTATTCAGTAAAATGTTTAAAATACAAATCAACACAAACAATGTAAGGGAAGCCAAAAACAATTGATTTATTTTAACCTCAACTCACTCTTGGAGGAGGTTTCAATAAGGTTACTCAGAGCCCCAAAATGATGTTTCAGGCCTCTAAATGTATTGAGTTTATATCTCTATGGCATACACCGAAAACTTATGCAAGAAGATTGATAAGAAAGCACACATTTCAAAAAAATGCGCACGGAGGTTCGCCCGGCTTGTGGACCTCTCGGCCAAAATTATTTCACATCATCTTCGCTCTGCTCTGATTAGTCGACTTTCTGGAATTATTTATATTGTTTTGCTCAAGTAAAATTGGTGCGGAAATAGCGAATAGGACTGTATGTAAGCGATAGCGAGTAGCGTAATAAAAAAGAGGGCTTGAAATTAAAAGAATAATTATTAAAAAATAAATTAAGCTTAAAATACAACTCACCAGTTTTTATATTGATGGTAGAAATAATGAATTATAAACCAGATGATTTGTGTGTGTATATGTAAGGTGTGAAATGTGAAAATGCTATTATAAATGTTAGGCCTGTGTAATAAAATTTGGTAAATTATAATTATACTCATCTGGGGCTGGAACAGAGGTTGAAGCAGGTGACTTAAATTTTGAAGCAGCAAGTTTGGTGTAAATAGGCACGGCGTTTGAGATAGATATTTATGAGAATAGATAGATAATTGGTACAGATTTCGAAATAAACGTAATTAATATTAGATTTAACAATATGGCGGGTTTACGAAAAGCGTATGAGAGAATAGAAATTTTAATAAATTTAAGTAGCGGCGTCTTACGTACAACTAACTAGAAAAGCGAGAGAAAATACTCTCCCCACTCACACACAGACAATTTCATTGGTTAAACGTAAGAGCGAGGAATATATATTAATGAAAAAGGGCAGCGCGCCCTATCTGTTGATAATAATACGAACTAACAATTAAAGTAAAATAATTAATAACTTCTTCTTCATTAAAATATAAAATAAATCTATAAACTGCACAAACATACTCCCCCGGCTCAGGAGAGAAAATCCTGAGGAGTACATAAGAGAAAAGAAAAGTACTCGGAAAAAAAAGTTAATAGAACTTAAGTTCTTTCAAAACAAAATTAAGTATAAATCTTATTGTTTATGGAAAACCATAAACTTATAGTAAGAAAAGTTATATTAAAATGAAATAGTGAACTTCTAAAAAATTATAAGTTGAACCTTAAATATGAAAAAAAAATATTTATTGGATAGGCAAGGGGCATAACTTGACCACTGGCCTACGATATAACTTTCCTTTAGATCGGATTGTGGCAACTCGCACGATTCCGTCAGGTCCTGGATGGACTTCCTCAACTATAGCAAGTGGCCACCGGAGAGGGGGCAGTTGTCCTGCTTGACGACTACAACTGTACCTATAGTTATAGGTTTTGACAAAGTATTCCATTTTTCACGAGATTGGAGGGTGTGAAGATATTCTTTATGCCATCTTTTCCAAAAATCTTGGACTATTTTCTCAATTAATTGGTACCTAGTCAATCTATTGATGGGTACATCATCATACTCAGGGGATGGAAAGTGGTCAATATTGTCCTGTAAAAGAAAACTAGAGGGCGTTAGCGCCTTTAAATCGTGAGGATCGGAACTCAGAACACAGAGAGGTCTAGAATTCATTATGCCTCGACCTGTGTAAAGACTGTACTAAGTTCTTCATAAGAGTAAATATTGTTACCAACAATTTTTGATATCAAAGATTTGGCACTTTTAATGTTGCTCTCCCAAATTCCGGCCATGTGGGGAGCGAAAGGAACTAGAGTTTTCCAAGTTATACGATTATCAGAGAGGGTGTTACCAAAATCAGAGCGGAACTCTGATGACGTAAGAAATTCATAAACTCTATCTAAATGATTGCGTGCACCTAAAAAATTGGTGCCACCGTCCGAATGAATAGTGTTAATAGGACCTCTACGAGAAATAAACCGTTTCAGAGCATTAAGAAAAGTGGGTGTAGTTAGGTCTGATGCAAGCTCGAGATGCACCGCCTTGGTTGTCAGGCAAATAAATAAACATAAATAAGCCTTGTGAGTGCGAACACCTCTTCTTTTTGAAAAGACAATATTATAAGGGCCAGCGTAATCAACTCCAGTCTGGAGGAAGGGTTTACATTGGACTACTCTCTTTAGGTAGAGAACCCATTAGCGGAAAGGTTGGGCGCGGTTTATGTCGAAAACAAAAGTTACACAAACTAATACGTTTCCTAACTAAACTTCGTCCACCACATATCCAATATTTTTGGCGTAAAATAGCTAGTGTGGTGTTAGCACCGGTATGAAAATGAGTAGCGTGAACTCTGTCAACTAACAAGTGGACTAAACGATTGTTAGAAGGCAATAATATTTGGTGTTTTTGCTGATAGCTCAGGTCAGAGTGGGCTAATCTACCTCCTACTACATATAGACCGTGTTTTCCTTTGAAAGGTTGAAGTTTACGAAATCTCGTAGAAAGACGATTGTCGTTTTCTAAATCATAAATTTCCTCTTTGAAATGTTGATTTTGAATAAATTTTAAAACTAAGATTTCTGCGGTATTATATTCAGCGGCGGTAAAGTAAGGCAAAGTAGGTTCAGATCTCTGATAGCGTAACCATCTGAGTATTATTGCGATTACTCTTAATATAAAGTCAAAACTAGAGCAATTATTTATAAGATCGATAAGAACATTTTCTTCCTCTTTAGATTGAGTTATGGCATGAACCATTTTCTTTTCTTCTACCAGTTCTTCTTCTCCCCCGGGTAAAGGGATAGAAACAGGCCAATCATTACTATCTAAAGTAACCATTCTGGACCAGAGCACCATAATGAATGTGATAAAAATGCCTTTGGAGTGATACCTCTAGAAAGGCAATCAGCGGGATTGGATACACCGGGAACATGACGCCAATCAACGTTTGGCGCAGTTCATTAATAATTTTGACTCGGTTAGCGATAAAAACCTTCCAACGTGAAGGTGGCGAAGAAATCCAATGAAGTGTTACAGACGAGTCTGTAAAAGCGAAAATTTTATTAACTTTAACGCTATCTCTAAATTTAATAATAAACTCAATGAGCCTGGCTAACAGAACCGCGGCACATAACTCTAGCCTAGGAATACTAATATTCTTTTGAGGGGCTACTCGAGTCTTAGCGCAAAGTAATGATATGACAGGGGTATTGTTTACAATCACTTTAGAATACACTAAACAACCGTAGGCCTTGCCAGAAGCGTCAGCAAAACCTATCAAATCAATATAAGAGACAGAATCGAGACCTATGTGGCGCGGTATTTTTAATTGCGATAAAAGTGGAAGTTGACCTTGTATTTGAGACCAAGTATTTATCAATTTAGGGTCAGAGGGCACTTGGTCCCAGTCTAAATTTGAAATCCAAAATTGTTTAATTAATATTTTTATAGTAACTGTGACAGGGGCAAGAAATCCAATGGATCAAAAATCTCGCATAAGTTGATAAAATATTTCTTTTAGTGCACTTCTGTTCGAAATAATCGAAAGAAAACATAAAACTGTCACTAGAAGCGTTGTATTGAAGACCTAAAATTTTTGTTGTATCTGAGTCACTAAAATCTACGATTTTATTAAGACGTATTTCAGAAGGAATAGTTTCTAAAAAGGGTTGCGAATTGGAATTCCACTTAACTAAATCGAATCCTGCATTTTTAAGTACATGAACTAATTGAGCGTGAGCGGTTTGAGCGTGAGCGATGGATGGACAGCTATAAGCCAAGTCATCAATAAAAAAGCAATTTTTTATAATACTAGACGCTTCAGGGTAAAACTCTTTACAGTCGAGAGATATCTGAGAAAGTACTCTCAAAGCGAGGTAGGGAGCGGGTTTTACACCAAAAGTTACTGTATTCAAAGTATAAACTAGTACTTCGTCTTGAGTAGAAAATCGCCACAATATTTTTTGGTATTTTCTATGATCAGAATTAACTAAAATCTGCCGATACATCTGTTTAATATCAGCAGTCATAGCTACTTCGTATAAGCGAAAGTTTATTAAAATAGAGACCAAGTCATTATGTAATTTTGGCCCCGTACTTAAAAATATCGTTCAATGAATAGCCGCTTGAAGTTTTGCAGCTCGCGTCCCATACTACTCTTAATTTAGTCGAAGTGCTATCTGGCTTTACGACACAGTGATGTGGCAGATAACAGCCATCAGTACTTTCTTCCCCGGGAGTCATATGACCCTGAGAGGCATAGTCATTCATAAATTATTATACTCTTCTCTTAATTGAAGGTTAGAGTCTAAGCGTTTTTCTAAAGAATATAGTCTGCGTAGAGCGATGTCTTTTGAATTTTCTAGCAAGGAAGGTCTTTGGAAAAAGGCAAACTTACACTGTAACGGCCTTCAGACGTTCGTATAGTAGTTTTAGAAAATAAATGTTCACAATTTTCGTCTTCAGAGGTTAACTGTGTATTTGAAGAACAACAATGTATCTCCTCTAACTCCCACATACGCGCAACTAGCTTATCTAAAGGCTGAGAAACAAAGCTACAAAAGCTTTGACTATTACTAATAGCATTGTTAGTTAATTTAATATCTACAGGACCCGTTACAACATAACCTAGACTTGTTTCTATAGCACTAGGTAGATCAGGGGACCGGTAATATTTCCTGGCTTCATGAGCCTAGCAAACAGCGATGCTCCAATTATTAAATCTATCTTTCCTGGTATATGATAGGACTTATCAGCTAAAGTTAAATTTCGAAGATGCGTTAAAAAACTGAAGGTATTTCACAAGAAGGGAGTTCAATATCTTGATCTATTATCAAAGTTTTAGGTAATTCATACTTAATATTTTGATCAAAATGCGGAGAGAACACGACAGTGCATTCATTTTCGACTTTAGTCAGAGCGCCTCCAATACCTTGAACATTTGTTATTACGGTCTCTTAGACAAATTAAGTTTATTACAAAAAGATTTAGTTATGGTATTTGGCTGAGAGGCTGAGTCCAAAAGGGCACGACATAAATGCGGTTGATTTGCGAATCGTAAACTATTACTTCAGCGGTGGTTAAGAGAACGGTGTTAACCTGAGGCGAGCGATTAAAATCAGTAGCAGCGACAAACGATACGTTTTCAGAATCTTCCTTATTAATAGATTTCTTATCATTGTTTTTATTATCACACAACATAGTATGGTGCGAGGGCAACTTGCAACTTAGACATGAACTCTTAGAGCGGCAGTTCCTGTCTAAATGTACGTGAGATAAACAAAATTTACAAATATTTACTTAGCGACTGCGGCTTTACGATCTCTTACGGACATGTTTTTAAAATCATCACAATAATAAACATGTTTATGATCAGGTTTTGAACAAGCGGACACTTATAGGTTCCAGAATAAGTAGAAAACTTTTCCCTAGTAACATAGGAGTGCGAATTCTGTGAAGTAGCGTGAGAATTTTGCGAATTAGCGTTAGAGTGAATTTTGAGAATTCTGAACAGAAGCTTGAGAATTTTGAGCAGTAGATTGAGAATTTGAGCGTTACGGTGACTCGAGCGAGGCGTATAAGGAAGCGCGGTTCCAGACCGGTTTGACCATGACCGATTGTTTGGAGGTCGAATATTAGGTCTATAAACATCGTGTCCTTTAGCGTTATTATTATTAGAAGTATTGTTAGAAATACTATTAGAAGTATTGCTACTATTAGTAGAAGCGCTATGCGTCAATACTTTAACATAGCCTTGGAGAAAAGTATACAGTTCTTGAAAACCCGGCAAGTCCTTATTATTAGCATCGATATTAGGTTCAGCGGCTTCCGAAGTCTTCACTAGAGTTAACTCGAATTGACGAACTGTTATAGCGGGCAAGCGAGATGCTGCGATGTGGTATAAAACAAAATTTACCGGGTCTTTAAGTTTTAAATTTAAAAAGGCCTGAGCCGGTGCGGCGAACTCTTGTAAAAAACTATCAATAGTTTCGGGCGATTCTTTATGAGCTTTGGAATATTTTAAAATATTATTTAAATATTTTGAAGCTAGCACTCTAGGATCAGCAAAGCGTCTANCAAGGGGCAAGAAATCCAATAGGATCAAAAATCCTCGCATAAGTTGATAAAATATTTCTTTTAGTGCACTTCTGTTTCGAAATAATCGAAAAGAAACATAAAACTGTCACTAGAAACGTTTGTATTGAAGACCTAAAATTTTTGTTGATCTGAGTCACTAAAATCTACGATTTTATTAAGACGTATTTCAGAAGGAATAGTTTCTAAAAAGGGTTGCGAATTGGAATTCCACTTAACTAAATCGAATCCGCATTTTTAAGTACATAAACTAATTGAGCGTGAGCGGTTTGAGCGTCGAGCGATGGATGACAGCTATAAGCCAAGTCATCAATAAAAAAGCAATTTTTATATACTAGACGCTTCGGGTAAAACTCTTTACAGTCGAGAGATATCTGAGAAAGTACTCTCAAGCGAGGTAGGGAGCGGGTTTTACACCAAAAGTGACTGTATTCAAAGTATAAACTAGTACTTCGTCTTGAGTAGAAAATCGCCACAATATTTTTTGGTATTTTCTATGATCAGAATTAACTAAAATCTGCCGATACATCTGTTTAATATCAGCAGTCATAGCTACTTCGTATAAGCGAAAGTTTATTAAAATAGAGACCAAGTCATTATGTAATTTTGGCCCCGTACTTAAAATATCGTTCAATGAATAGCCGCTTGAAGTTTTTGCAGCTCGCGTCCCATACTACTCTTAATTTAGTCGAAGTGCTATCTGGCTTTACGACACAGTGATGTGGCAGATAACAGCCATCAGTACTTTCTTCCCCGGGAGTCATATGACCCTGAGAGGCATAGTCATTCATAAATTTATTATACTCTTCTCTTAATTGAAGGTTAAGTCTAAGCGTTTTTCTAAAGAATATAGTCTGCGTAGAGCGATGTCTTTTGAATTTTCTAGCAAGGAAGGGTCTTTGGAAAAAGGCAAATTACACTGTAACGGCCTTCAGCGTTCGTATAGTAGTTTTAGAAAATAAATTTTCACAATTTTCGTCTTCAGAGGTTAACTGTGTATTTGAAGAACAACAATGTTCTCCTCTAACTCCCACATACGCGCAACTAGCTTATCTAAAGGCTGAGAAACAAAGCTACAAAAGCTTTGACTATTACTAATAGCATTGTTAGTTAATTTAATATCCACAGGACCCGTTACAACATAACCTAGACTTGTTTCTATAGCACTAGGTAGATCAGGGGACCGGTAATATTTCCTGGCTTCATGAGCCTAGCAAACAGCGATGCTCCAATTATTAAATCTATCTTTCCTGGTATATGATAGGACTTATCAGCTAAAGTTAAATTTCGAAGATGCGTTAAAAAACTCAAAGGTATTTCACAAGAAGGGAGTTCAATATCTTGATCTATTATCAAAGTTTTAGGTAATTCATACTTAATATTTTGATCAAAATGCGGAGAGAACACGACAGTGCATTCATTTTCGACTTTAGTCAGAGCGCCTCCAATACCTTGAACATTTGTTATTAACGGTCTCTTAGACAAATTAAGTTTATTACAAAAAGATTTAGTTATGGTATTTGGCTGAGAGGCTGAGTCCAAAAGGGCACGACATAAATGCGGTTGATTTTGCGAATCGTAAACTATTACTTGAGCGGTGGTTAAGAGAACGGTGTTAACCTGAGGCGAGCGATTAAAATCAGTAGCAGCGACAAACGATACGTTTTCAGAATCTTCCTTATTAATAGATTTCTTATCATTGTTTTTTATTATCCACAAACATAGTATGGTGCGAGGGCAACTTGCAACTTAGACATGAACTCTTAGAGCGGCAGTTCCTGTCTAAATGTACGTGAGATAAACAAAATTTACAAATATTATACTTAGCGACTGCGGCTTTACGATCTCTTACGGACATGTTTTTAAAATCATCACAATAATAACATGTTTATGATCAGGTTTTGAACAAGGGACACTTATAGGTTCCAGAATAAGTAGAAAACTTTTCCCTAGTAACATAGGAGTGCGTATTCTGTGAAGTAGCGTGTGAATTTTGCGAATTAGCGTTAGAGTGAGAATTTTGAGAATTCTGACCAGAAGCTTGAGAATTTTGAGCAGTAGATTGAGAATTCTGAGCGTTACGGTGACTCGAGCGAGGCGTATAAGGAAGCGTGGTTCCAGATCGGTTTGACCAAGACCGATTGTTTGGAGGTCGAATATTAGGTCTATAAACATCGTGTCCTTTAGCGTTATTATATTAGAAGTATTGTTAGAAATACTATTAGAAGTATTGCTACTATTAGTAGAAGCGCTATGTCAATACTTTAACATAACCTTGGAGAAAAGTATACAGTTCTTGAAAACCCGGCAAGTCCTTATTATTAGCATCGATATTAGGTTCAGCGGCTTCCGAAGTCTTCACTAGAGTTAACTCGAATTGACGAACTGTTATAGCGGGCAAGCGAGATGCTGCGATGTGGTATAAAACAAAATTTACCGGGTCTTTAAGTTTTAAATTTAAAAAGGCCTGAGCCGGTGCGGCGAACTCTTGTAAAAAACTATCAATAGTTTCGGGCGATTCTTTATGAGCTTTGGAATATTTTAAAATATTATTTAAATATTTTGAAGCTAGCACTCTAGGATCAGCAAAGCGTCTACATAGCGTATCCCACATAGTTTTTAAATTTTCACCCGTTGGATTAATCCGGAGACAAGGGCCAGGGCCTTGCCTTGTAAGGCCCCTGATAAAAATCTAACTTTTCATATCATCAGAGAGTCCTTTATTATCGATAATAATTGATTTAAAGTTATAATGAAAAAAATCCCAATTAAGTTCATTCCCATCAAATTTCGGTGGGTCAAGGGGTGGTAATTTGGGACCCTTAGGCTCAAGTGAATCATATTTAAGGCTCGTGTTTGCCTGTAAACAGCCTGCAGAAGAACTGCTAGTACCCGGTTTTTCTAGAGCTTCTTGTTCTAATAAATCTTCAAGCGTTTGTTTAATAGAGCAATAAAGATTATCGAAAGCGTTAATTTCATTATAATTAGGATCTTCACCTAACTCAAGTTTATAATTATTAATCTCATCAATAGTGCTTTCAATTGACGCTTTGTCTCTTCCATAGTTTTACAACTAATTTTAAAGTTTTCTTTAATCTTTCATCGGCATCTGATTTATCGTCTTTAAATTGAGACATATCAAAAGCATTTTGAACGCGTCTAAATAAAGTTTCTTTACGTGCCGTTAGTAATTTTAATTTGGCTTCAACGTTAGCGAGATAGCGGGCTAAATTAGGATCCTCAGTGTCATCGCCTCGAGGCATTTTACTAATTTTACTTAATAAAAAAAAAAAAAAATATTAATGAAAGCACTAAGGCTTTCAAATAGAAAATAAATTAGCGGCACGAAAAATAA
Source organism: Microvelia longipes (assembly GCA_018340805.1). NCBI lineage: Eukaryota > Metazoa > Arthropoda > Insecta > Hemiptera > Veliidae > Microvelia > Microvelia longipes. The sequence goes on from JACMZG010001911.1 coordinate 67,251,790, forward strand.
TCGTTTTATGTTAAATATAAAACAAGAAAGCAATATTTATTGCAATTGATTTAAAAATAAAAATTATTATTTTGTAATTTAAAAATTAATGTAAACTTTATTACAGTGAAATTATCAAAAATAAAAAAAATATCAATAGACATATATAGGAAAAATAGACAAACATACATAGAAATATGTCAATAAAAGATAGAGGTAAAATAATAAATAAATATATAAAGACAAAGGTTACTGAAAACACACCGTGAATGTTCACACAAACGTACTGTTCGTTCATACAAACTATTACAACGAACTAGCCTGCTTTGTAGGCTAATACAAAATAGCCTAATTTTATAGAAAATAGGATTGTGAAAAATAAATAAAATATAAAAATCCGTGGCTCGAATTGACCAAAAATATGGTGCGGAAATAGCGAATAGGACTGTATGTAAGCGATAGCGAGTAGCGTAATAAAAAAGGGGCTTGAAATTAAAAGAATAATTATTAAAAAATAAATTAAGCTTAAAATACAACTCACCAGTTTTTATATTGATGGTAGAAATAATGAATTATAAACCAGATGATTTGTGTGTGTATATGTAAGGTGTGAAATGTGAAAATGCTATTATAAATGTTAGGCCTGTGTAATAAAATTTGGTAAATTATAATTATACTCATCTGGGGCTGGAACAGAGGTTGAAGCAGGTGACTTAAATTTTAAAGCAGCAAGTTTGGTGTAAATAGGCACGGCGATTGAGATAGATAGTTTATGAGAATAGATAGATAATTGGTACAGATTTCGAAATAAACGTAATTAATATTAGATTTAACAATATGGCGGGTTTACGAAAAGCGTATGAGAAGAATAGAAATTTTAATAAATTTAAGTAGCGGGCGTCTTACGTACAACTAACTAGAAAAGCGAGAGAAAATACTCTCCCACTCACACACAGACAATTTTCATTTTTAAACGTAAGAGCGGAAATATATTAATGAAAAAGGGCAGCGCGCCCTATCTGTTGATAATATACGAACTAACAATTAAAGTAAAATAATTAATAATTCTTCATTAATATAAAATAAATCTATAAACTGCACAAACAAAAATAAATTGAAAACTTCAAAAATAATTTGGCACTTATACTACCAACAGTTTTAGCATCGACTGCTCGAGTTAGCTTGTTGTATGGAGTAGCACTGTGTTTCCCTAAACTTTAACTCAATTGAAATCACTCTTTTCATATCTAGACGATGAAACATCCATTTGTTGTTCTATTTTTTTCATTGTGCGATTTATGTAATTCATACATTTAAAACCTATTATTAAAATGGGAAGCCGCTCCATCAGAGATTGGATACACATACGATATTTTGATAGACGATTTAATGTGTCCTGTGATTAGTGTCTGACATAAATCATGGTTTATATTGTTACTGACAATAGCAAAATACTTAAAGAATTTTTGATAGCAAAATAAGCAATGCACATAAATATCGAGACCTGGTTGTTGTCCAATAAAAACTTAGGATTTCATCAAGCAGTGACACCGACCAATTATCGGCAAAGCCAAAATGCAGCACAAGAATGTGCTAGCATTCTAAGACGCATCATTTTTAATGTCCAAAATTGTTTTTTTAATATAAGCAATATGATATATGAGCAAGAGCTTTTGCTATCCACTTAATGTCCAAGGAACACGTCCAATGTAAATGTTGTCTTTTCCTGCTCTCCGCCTTCCTGAATTCCAAAAAAAATTTCTTTTCTATCTCTTTGTCAACCCCACGTATTTAAAGGGTTATGCCATGTGTTCGGGAGTTATCACACTATTGCAGATAACATTTTAGAGTAGGGCACAATCCGCCTTTTGTTCAGCAAAACCTTATGTTTATTAAGTTATCGCTTACAGCAAAATGGAAAGATTGAAACACCAGAAGAAAGGGCCAGAACGCCCCTTTTCTTCCTACTGTAAGCTATCTGAAATACAAAGTAACCTATGAATTAACCGGTTGTACGAGTACATCATTGTTTTTTAAATAATTCGCGTCACTGTTATTGTTTAAATGAAGTGCCTTAGATTTACGCAAAACTGTACTCTAATTATTACAAGTTGACGAAAAATTATTTTGTCTAAATTAATTAAATTTCAATACATAGAAAAAACACTTATTTACTTAAGTGTTTTATTAGAGTGATATGCTCATAACCCGATTTAATAATACAAAGAAAATTAACTACTATGGAAAGGTGAGATAAGATGTACAAACATCTTCAAGTGCAGAGGCTTATTTGATCTGTATTCAGTACGCATCTGGCAATGGAAGACTCGATGTTGTTTCTTAAATTGTTCTGTATGCTTTTCGTATTTACGAGTTACGCTTCATCTCAACAAGCTTTACCTCATCCTCAGGTTTACGTAGTCTTTATTAAATTTATATTTTCAATTAATTACTTCATAGTCAAATAACAAAGATGGAGTGGTGTGTCGCTAGCATAACCTTATTAACCATTCATAACCTTTAGTGAAGTAGTCCGGGTGGAAAATTTCAGATGTACCAACACTAAATCCTTGAAAAATTCCGCTTTTTTTGGTGTAAATTTTCTTCGAATTTTTGTCTTTAAAATTTATAAGCGCTTTCTTGCTTATTAATCTAATTTTCGGTGTATTTTTATTTATATATATATATATATATATATATTATATATATATATATATATTATATATTATTATACTTAATTATAAGAAATATAAAGAACATTTAGAAACTTACAATAAAAACGTAACGTTTCGAACTGATTAAGTTTTTCCACAGACGAAGAGAGACTCTAAGATTATATATATATATATATATATTATATATATATATATATATATATATATATATTATATATATATATATATATATATAATCTTAGCAATAGCGTCACTACTTGAAATTTAGTTTTTCGAATTTTTTTAAGAAACTAATAATAATTTCTTTATTCCCACCAAAAATAATATGTACAAAATATTTATACCAAAGCTTGTTCCTTTTATGTTGATAATATAAGAGTAATAATAAAATTTAGTTTTCTTCAGATGGTTTTAATTAAATGTGCATACTTATCCCATAGATTAAACACTACACGGTACAACATTATTTGCACTCATTTAAAGCTCAGTTTATGCTAATTTTTAGCGTATTTCTTGTGAAATTCAAAAACAAAATAAAAAGTTGTGATGCTACTCCTCAAATTATTAAGTATATACCGAAAAGTAAAGCAAACATTGGATTGATAAGCAAGAAAGCGGATCTCTGCGAGTTTCGATTGTTAATAAATAACTAGATTTTTTAAAAAAAAGATTAAAAATTTATTCAACACTAAGTCTTAATTAAACAAACACTAACATGAACTGGACAATTACACATAGACTTTATACGGTAAAATGACAAGTGAATTGTGTACGAGGGCTTTTATATCCTCGTACTCTGTGCTTACACACGCACATTGTAATAGTACTAGTGTGCTTACTTATTAGTTTATATGATCATAACACCTCCCCCTTAAGTTGAAGATTTGGGGCAGAATGACCAAAATCTGAAATTTTTATATTTTCTCTATCCACCTTTGATTGGGGTGTTTCTCTTTCTTTTATTTTATGGTTTAAACAGTAAAGCATACTAATACTATTATCACAACTAGTATAGTTAATAACACATTATAAACATCAAATCTTATGAAGTTAATAGGTGAAGATACATAAGCTAACATTTCCTTTTGTTTTTTAAGCTCATTGTTGAAACTTTCCAAATGTAGACTTATCGGATCGAGTTGAACCGACATTTGTTTATTATTTAGGGACAACGAATTTGGAATTAAGATTTGGGGTATATCTATATTCTTAAGTTTCTCATTAGCGTTAGAGAACGTTTGTAAAATATAATTGCCAAATGAGATTTTACAGAGGTCGTTTAATTCTATCAGATAAGTACCATTTAAGTAGTACAGATTTTTGACTGAATTGCATTCTTCGGTAACGAGTGTTTTCCGAGTTGCAATTATCCATATTGACGTCTATCTTATTAACATATGTATCGGAAATATTAACTTGTGTTACATGACATAGATGATTTATATCTTTGTGTTGTATTAGATTTATTTCACAGAATTGATTTTGGCTATTAAAATATTGTTACACATATATTTTCCTTCCAAAATTTTTTTACAAATTACATTAGAGAAAGAAAAACTATCTTCATTTAATAACAAATAATTATTACTAGGAATAATGGTTCTATAAAATGTTTGTATTTTACTAATAACTGGTATAGATATAAGATGATAATAATCAAATTCTCTATTACTTAAGTGGGATTTCTAGTATAAACACTATTCTACTATTCTTAATATAAGACTTAACAGTAATTAAACTTTCTAATAACATTATATTTTCAAGAGAAGGCTTTATAGGAAATTCAGTTTCTGTTAATTGCCTTTTGGCCTTATTTAACATTGGGATAAGTTCGGTTGGTTTGATTATTGAATTATGAAAATACTCAATTTAGCAAAAGTCATTGCTACTTCTAAGTCTTCCAAGGCATCATATAAAATCTGAAAGTTATTATAGATTTGTTGCACGGCAATGTGAAAGGCGAATTGGTGGTGCATTGTTTTGGCGTTACTATTATTTAACATGTCGTTAATAACGGCTTCTAGGATTTTTTGATTGTGTGATAAGGTTTTTATATTTTTCTCAAATTCAGTTGTAATGTTTTCATAAACGGTTATCTGTGCTTTGACCATATGAAACATGTCGTTTTGATTTTTACTTAAGTCATTTAAAAGCTTATCGTATTTTAAGGCGTCGTTATCATCTAAGTTACCTGTTAATATTTTTATAACTGATCCCAGTCCATTTATCAACCTCTTTTCTGTCTGGGTCGGTTATCACTTCCATAAGATAAGTCGAGTAAGGGGTTAATTTTGAGATAATCTTTCTTTTACTTATTATGAATTATGTCTGTTTGTTTGAAAGGATTGTCGTGCTGTAGAAATGTACTATTTTCTGCTGACAACTTGATGTTTGTGTAAAAAGTTGCAAGGCTAAATTTCTTTTGTAATCTTTTCTGTCTCATAAATTCTAATAAAAGTCCAGTGGTCCTGTTGGTTACTGCTTTGCCTAATCTGATCGGTATCAGTCCTGGGTTCTGTGTCAAGTCGGTTTTTGTGAATTTACCCTCGACTTTGACGTTGAAGGCTGTTCCAATAGTTCTGTAACAGGTGGAATTTTCAACTCTTTCATGTGAACAATAATAATTTTGTTTGTTTCTTTATTTTTAACTTTTATTCTATTGTGCTCTAGCAACGCTAGGATCTCGTAGGGCCTATGAATCTATTATTCTTTTTATTTCGAGCTTTAGGGTTTTGCCTATATACTGTCTGTCCAATATGAAACCTATCATTATTATCGTCTGTTGAATTAATCTTATCGATTATTTTTCTTTTTATCTATTGTTTTGTTTTTGACTTCATCGTAAACCTTTTCGAGACGAGTTTTATGATTTTCTATGTAATTAGTGAAAAACTGTTTTGGTACAAATATTTCATTAGGATTTCTAGATTGAGAATGACCGAATGCTAGCTCGAATGGAGTGTAATCGGTGACGCTATTAATACTACTATTATATGCTATAATAGCATAGTAAATGAGGTTTGTTTCTCTCCTTTACAAGAAGGAGTTTCCTGCAGTAGTCTGAGAGGTTCTATTCCAGCGCTGTGAAATCTCTCGATTACACCATTACTCTCGTGGTGGTTTATTGTAGTAAAATGCACATTTATTTGGTGGAGTTTTAACATCTTTTACTACCTCGTTGTTGAACTCAGAACCTTGGTCTAGTGTTATTGTCTTAGGCACACCGAAGGATGCAAAGTATTTTACAAGGGCTTCACTTATGTGAATAGCCGTTTTGCCAATTATTGGTACGGCTTGTGCGAATTTAGTAAAAGCGTCGATTAATGTTAAATAGTGAAGTCCATCGAAGGTAAAAGTGTCAATATGAACGATTTCGAACGGTCTAGATGCTGTTTCAGTTAGTAATAACTGAGAGAACGGTTTCTGTCTAGAGTATTTTGCTCGATGGCATAGTTCACAGATATTTATTATGTCGGAAACAGATTTTTTCATGCCTTTCCAATAATATAATTTTTGTATGGCTTTTAGCGTTTCAGTAATACCTCTATGGTTTGATTTTGATACGTGATAATTTTGAATTATTTCGATTTGTTCGTTTTTATCTGTTATGGTGCTAACTCGCTTTGTGCATTTTATTAATTTTAATTTATTTCCAGAAAAGTATTTTAAATAAACCTTACAAAATGACCTGTATAATAAATCTTGTATGAAATATAAATAATATGTTGGGGCCGGACAGGTATATGTTTTTAAAAAGTCAAGAATAAGTTTTTCATTATTTTGTATCGGAATTTTGAGGAAAAAAATTTGTTTGTCATCGTGTTTTGTCAATTTTACGTCTACTTTGTGGTGTATATTAGGTCCTATTATTATTTGATTCTGCTTGTTATTTATGATTTCATCTAAAATAGGTATACCGTCACTTGTATTTTCTACTCTATTCGAATGTTGAGTTCTTAGATCAGATTGATCGATTTGCGGATTTTCGATTTGGTTCCGAAGTTCTGATTCGGATGGTTCGGAAGGGGTGTCAATTACTTGATTTTCTAAAATTTCTATTTCCATGTCTTCCTGTTTTGCGTCGTCTTCAAAGGTTTCACATAAATTTCTTAGATATTCGGTTACATTAAAGTTAGAGTCCCCAGGATTGTTAGTCGTACTGTCAGAAGTTTCAGCTACAGATTGCTGATCCATTGTATTGAGTTTTATTCTTGATAGTGAGTCAGCGTTTGTGTTGTATTTACCTTTTTTGTAAATAATTTCATAGTCATACTCTCCAATTTTAACCTCCACTTAGAAGTTTGGAGTTAGGTTCTTTTAAATTAAATAGCCAAACTAAGGGTCTGTGGTCAGTGTATATTTTAAACTTACGTCCGTAAATATAGTGTCGAAATGTTTTGCATGCATAAACTACTTAGGCACTCTTTCTCTATCGTACTATATCGGCACTCAGTTTCATTAAGCGTTCTTGAAGCGTAAGCGATAGGCTTGTCGTTTGGGATTGTGCCTTGGCTTAAAACTGAGCCTATGGAATAATCGCTCGCATCGGTTGTGATAATAAATTCTTTTGTAAAATCGGGATACTGTAATATAGGGTCGTTGGTTAAGACGTTTTTGCAAGTTTCGAAACACTCTACATATTCTCGGTCTTTCGTATCTATTTTGCTATTTTTCTTTAAACATTTAGTCATTGGTTTTGTGATTTTACTGAAATTTGGAATGAACTTCCGGTAATATCCTATTAACCCGAGAAATCTTTTTATCTCAGTCGCATTGCTTGGCAAAGGATAATTTTGAACAGCTTTAATTTTTTCTGGGTCAGGTTTTATACCTTCCTCAGTTACTATATGTCCTAAAAATTTAACTTCTCTTTGTACGAAATTTGATTTTTCAAGGTGCACTTTTAGATTATATTGTCTAATTCTGTCAAAGACTAATTTAATATTTTTTAATGTGCTCTTCGAGGTTCGCCGAAAAAAATTATATCATCTATATATACCATGCAGATCTTATTAATTAGACCGCCAGCACGTTGTTCATAACACGTTGGAAGGTGGCACAAGCGCTTTTAAGGCCAATGGCATGCGCAAAAATTCCATATGGGCGTTGCCAGTTGAAAATGCGGTTTTATGTACGTCTTCTGGTTCCACTTCGACCTGGTGGAATCCACTAGCGAGATCTAATGTAGAAAAATAATTCGCACGTCCCAAGCTGTCTAAAATATCCGAAATATTCGGAATTGGGTATCTATCGTCGATAGTTTTGGCGTTAAGGGCTCGATAGTCGATAACTACCCTTAGCTTCTTTTCTCCCGAAGCATCAGGCTTTTTTGATACAACCCAGATAGGACTACAGTACGGCGATGTGCTTGGCCTAATAATACCGTCTTTTAGCATTTTGTCTATCTGTCTGTCGACTTCCTCTCTATGTACAGGGGGTACCTATAAAGTTTTGAGTGTATAGGTGTATCGTCCGTTAGCCTAATCTTATGTCGAATTTCGTTAGTAAAAGTTAAAGGTATTCCGTCGCAATAAAATATATCTTTATACTCAGAACACAGTTTTGTTATGTAATTTTTTCCTCGTCATTACAATGTGCTAAGTTAAGCTTTTCTAGGTTTTTATCAAGTTTAAAGTTAGTCTCTTGGTCTAATATTTTATCTATATGCATGTTATGATTTCTTATCGCTGTTACAATGTCTTCCTTGTCTAACAACTCTACGTCTAGTGGTTTAATTAACTCTAACTCGGCCTCCTTGTCACTCGCATTGAATATACTTGTTATCGCATAATTATTGTGAATCTTTACAAGGGCCGTCGGAATATCTATATTTCTTTGATTTTTATATGATTGATTATTCCTAAACCCGATTCTTTATTTACGGGTATCCTAATTATTTTTTGGGTCTGGGCTGGTATTTTATATGTAAGAGGTTTTTCAATACTCGTGCCATATACAATGGGAATAATTTTATCTGGTGTTATTAGAAGCTTATTTTCCATATCTATCTTAGCACTTAGCTGTTTCAGTAGATTTATGCCGATCAAACCATCAAAACCGCTATCAAACTTGAATAGATAAAACTTATGAACTTGATTATCATTACACAGAGTAGGGAAAATGGGTATGACAACAGTTTCGTTATGAACGGTGGTGTCATGAGCTGATTGGATTTTAAATTTTCATTTATTATATTATTTTTATAGTATTTGTGAGCAAGTTGGGGGTCTAATAAGCTTCTAGTACTGCCTGTATCTATGAGTAATTTTATATTCATTTCCGGTATGATTACATACGGCAGTTCTTCCTTAATACAGTTTATTTTAATCGTCTCTAAGTCTTGTCCTGTGAAGAGGCTGAGTCCCGAAAAAATGAGTTCTTCGTTTCATTCGTATTTAGTTGATTCGGTTCTACTAACGGTTGAGGGTTGGAATTATTAGAGGTTATCTGAGAGTTCAGATTTAAATTATGAAGATAATTTTCAATGCCCACCTGAATGTTTTGTTGCAGGTCGGTTTCTAAATTTTGACGGTAATATTGGTCATTATAGTAATCGGAATGTCCATATTCCTCTGGTGTATAATATTCGGTATTATTATAATAGTCATAGTCAGTATTATAACAATCTGTTTCAGTATTGTGAAGGTTGTCAAAAACATTTAAAGAAAATAATCTTGAATTGGTTGATGTTTCCATCGGAGTGGGGGTATAGGGTTTCGAATTACTGTTTTGAGAGTTGAAATTTTGGTTCGAAGTACTAGGCTGGTTTTGATAGTTTATTGGTCTTTGATATATATTTGTCGGATTTCTTGGGGTAAATAATTGACTTGGTCTCACAATGTTACTTGGTTGTTGAGTATTATTGTTCTGATAACTTACCGGTCTATATGGGTTATTCATTGGGCGATAGGTGTTAAGCATAGTTTGGTGATTGAAAGGCCTTGCCATCGGTATAGCGCTTGGTCTTATTTGATTTCCAATTTTTGGAGATCTGACTATTGGTTGTTGTAAAGGGGAAAATCTTTGTGCTGGTGTAAAAATTGATTGATTAAGGAAGTTTGTTTGATTATTACATGTAGGAAATTTCCTTCTTCAATAACCAAACTCATTGCTTTTTCTAGATTGTCAGGATTGCGAAGCCTTATAGTTGTTTGCAATGGGTTAGTTAAGCCTCTAATGAATGTTTTTAAGGCAAGATCATTATAGCTTTTAATGCGTATTGACTTTTCTAGCTCACTCATATCAGAACTAAGATTTAATTTTGAAATAATAAGACATCGTAAATCTTGACACGTTGTACCAAAAGCGTAAGGAGTTTGACCTCTCGCTGGCCTTAAATTTAGTAAGTCCTGGACAAGGCAATCCAAGTCTCTTTGGTCCCCGAAACTTTGCGTCAAAACATCTTTGTACTGTTCCCATGTCGTTAAATCCGTCCTAGAGCCAATTAACATCAACGCTCTATTTGTCAATTTGGCTATAATAGCCTTAAGAACTATAGGTTTTAAAGCCTCATTAGTAACACCACTCATTTAAAGAGTCAGCACTACTAAGAAAAATTGACAAAGTATTTGGATTTCCATCGTATGATGGAATTGTCTCCAAAATAAATTTGAATAGTTGAATATCTCCTGTGGTAATAGACATTTCTGGTTGATTTTCTACTGTTAAATTATTTGTTACAGAGTTTTCTGGGTCTAGAGGATTTTGATTATTATCTTCAATACTAATATCGCCAAATAAATTTAAAAGTTCATCAACAGGCTCATTCATTAAATAAGTTTAACTATTCAGTATATCTACTTAATATCTACTAATATTTATTATGAATTATTAATTATTATGTTTATTTAATATTATATTCGCTAAAATATAAATATATTTTATTATAAAATAAATTTATTATGCTTATTTAATATTTATATTCGCTAAATATTAAATATGTTAATTATTAAATATTTTATTATAAACAGTAAATCTGTTCAATTATATATTTTACTGTGAATTTATTATTCAGTAAACAAATATAGATTATTCATAGAAAAATCGTTGATCGTTGGGAGTAATGTAGATTAATCCAAGAATAGGAAATACATATAACTTACAGTAATATTAAATTTAGGTGAAGCATATTCATTGCTGCGATTCCAATAATCAGGAAGTTCTAGTGCTGCTCATCGTCAGTGCTCATAAATCTTTATCTGTTGGATGCAGGAATTCCAGGTAGTGAATCGTTAACGAACTAAATTTCACTTTTTCGCAGTGATATTTATCTACCGATCCTACCGACTGCGCCAGTTTCGATTGTTAATAAATAACTAGATTTTTTAAAAAAAGATTAAAAATTTATTGAACACTAAGTCTTAATTAAACAAACACTAACATGAACTGGACAATTACACATAGACTTTATACGGTAAAATGACAAAGTGAATTGTGTTCGAGGGCTTTTATATCCTCGTACTCTGTGCTACACACGCACATTGTAATAGTACTAGTGTGCTTACTTATTAGTTTATATGATCATAACCCGCGCCAGAATTATTTTGAAGTTATTAACTTAAATACTATAAATAAGACGATAAAATTAACGCCGTTACCAAGATTCGAACCTGGGAATCCTAGCTTTAAATAGTCTTATGGACCCCGGACTGGTTTTATTAGATTCAGCACCCCAAAAAACATCAAAAACGTTACCCTAATCGAAAAATATTTTTTGCGATCGTTATTTTGGTTTCCTGTTATTTTCGACTTTTTTGTCACTTATAATGGTTGTATCGACTTCGGACCAGATTAATTCGATTCTGCGCCTCAATAAACATAAACAAGGACCTTTTTCACGGCGAAAATTAATAAACTTTAATTTTTATGATTTTTTTTAAAAAAAGTTGCTTAATCAGTAAATAACGTCACGACAACCTGGTTTTCAATAGAGATCGTGTCCTACCCAATATTGATTTTTGTACCAGGTTTGATAAAAAATATTTATCCCTTCGAATAAGCGAGTTTAAGAAAAACTGGTAGAAATACATATATATAGATATATAAAGTTCCACGAAACTTTATGTACATATTTTATATCTATGACCTACAATTGCCTAGCTTTCCCATTATAGATAGCCCATTGACTGATTTTTATGGTTCAACAACTCCCTGATAGCCAACAAAGGTCCAACAATATATGGCCCATTGACTTATTTCTATTGTTAAACAACCCCTTAATTATCAACTAATGCCCAGCTCTTCAATCAGTAGATGAACCATTTAATGGTTTCCTAGGTTAAACAACCTCTTTGATTTTTTTGTTGTGGCAACATTTTCTTGCGGGAAAAATGTTACCAAACAAAAGAGAGAAGTGCATTTAGGCACGAAGACAGCGGTCTATCAACAGTGTTAGGGTCTGCCTCATACCAACTAAAACTCACTCCGCAAAACCCCTTGAATCTAGGCTGGAACCGTTATTCACATTACTTCAGGCTAGGTCTTATCTTGAGCCGTCCGGCTCCTTCCCGTCTTACCCCCCTATTTTTCGGGTTCAGTACAGTCTTTAGCCTTGTGGTTTTCCGAGCCA
>JACMZG010001911.1:67265011-67310210 GCA_018340805.1 Microvelia longipes
CGCACGTCCCAAGCTGTCTAAAATATCCGAAATATTCGGAATCGGGTATCTATCGTCGATAGTTTTGGCGTTAAGGGCTCGATAATCGATAACTACCCTTAGCTTCTTTCTCCCGAAGCATCAGGCTTTTTGATACAACCCAGATAGGACTACAATACGGCGATGTGCTTGGCCTAATAATACCGTCTTTTAGCATTTTGTCTATCGTCTGTCGACTTCCTCTCTATGTACAGGGGGTACCTATATAAAGTTTTGAGTGTATAGGTGTATCGTCCGTTAGCCTAATCTTATGTCGAATTTCGTTAGTAAAAGTTAAAGGTATTCCATCGCAATAAAATATATCTTTATACTCAGAACACAGTTTTGTTATGTAATATTTTTTCCTCGTCATTACAATGTGCTAAGTTAAGCTTTTCTAGGTTTTTATCAAGTTTAAAGTTAGTCTCTTGGTCTAATATTTTATCTATATGCATGTTATGATTTCTTATCGCTGTTACAATGTCTTCCTTGTCTAACAACTCTACGTCTAGTGGTTTAATTAACTCTAACTCGGCCTCCTTGTCACTCGCATTGAATATACTTGTTATCGCATAATTATTGTGAATCTTTACAAGGGCCGTCGGAATATCTATATTTTCTTTGATTTTTATATGATTGATTATCCTAAACCCGATTCTTTATTTACGGGTATCCTAATTATTTTTTGGGTCTGGGCTGGTATTTTATATGTAAGAGGTTTTTCAATACTCGTGCCATATACAATGGGAATAATTTTATCTGGTGTTATTAAAGCTTATTTTCCATATCTATCTTTCGCACTTAGCTGTTTCAGTAGATTTATGCCGATCAAACCATCAAAACCGCTATCAAACTTGAATAGATAAAACTTATGAACTTGATTATCATTACACAGAGTAGGGAAAATGGTATGACAACAGTTTCGTTATGAACGGTGGTGTCATGAGCTGATTGGATTTTAAAATTTTTCATTTATTATATTATTTTATAGTATTTGTGAGCAAGTTGGGGGTCTAATAAGCTTCTAGTACTGCCTGTATCTATGAGTAATTTTATATTCATTTCCGGTATGATTACATACGGCAGTTCTTCCTTAATACAGTTTATTTTAATCGTCTCTAAGTCTTGTCCTGTGAAGAGGCTGAGTCCCGAAAAAATGAGTTCTTCGTTTCATTCGTATTTAGTTGATTCGGTTCTACTAACGGTTGAGGGTTGGAATTATTAGAGGTTATCTGAGAGTTCAGATTTAAATTATGAAGATAATTTTCAATGCCCACCTGAATGTTTTGTTGCAGGTCGGTTTCTAAATTTTGACGGTAATATTGGTCATTATAGTAATCGAATGTCCATATTCCTCTGGTGTATATATTCGGTATTATTATAATAGTCATAGTCAGTATTATAACAATCTGTTTCAGTATTGTGAAGGTTATCAAAAACATTTAAAGAAAATAATCTTGAATTGGTTGATGTTCCATCGGAGTGGGGTATAGGGTTTTCGAATTACTGTTTTGAGAGTTGAAATTTTGGTTCGAAGTACTAGGCTGGTTTTGATAGTTTATTGGTCTTTGATATATATTTGTCGGATTTCTTGGGGTAAATAATTGACTTGGTCTCACAATGTTACTTGGTTGTTGAGCATTATTGTTCTGATAACTTACCGGTCTATATGGGTTATTTCATTGGGCGATAGGTGTTAAGCATAGTTTGGTGATTGAAAGGCCTTGCCATCGGTATAGCGCTTGGTCTTATTTGATTTCCAATTTTTGGAGATCTGACTATTGGTTGTTGTAAAGGTGAAAATCTTTGTGCTGGTGTAAAAATTGATTGATTAAGGAAGTTTGTTTGATTATTACCATGTAGGAAATTTCCTTCTTCAATAACCAAACTCATTGCTTTTTCTAGATTGTCAGGATTGCGAAGCCTTATAGTTGTTTGCAATGGGTTAGTTAAACCTCTAATGAATGTTTTTAAGGCAAGATCATTATAGCTTTTAATGCGTATTGACTTTTCTAGCTCACTCATATCAGAACTAAGATTAATTTTGAAATAATAAGACATCGTAAATCTTGACACATTGTACCAAAAGCGTAAGGAGTTTGACCTCTCGCTGGCCTTAAATTTAGTAAGTCCTGGACAAGGCAATCCAAGTCTCTTTGGTCAAAACATATGCCCGAAACTTTGCGTCAAAACATCTTTGTACTGTTCCCATATCGTTAAATCCGTCCTAGAGCCAATTAACATCAACGCTCTATTTGTCAATTTGGCTATAATAGCCTTAAGAACTATAGGTTTTTAAAGCCTCATTAGTAACACCACTCATTAAAGAGTCAGCACTACTAAGAAAAATTGACAAAGTATTTGGATTTCCATCGTATGATGGAATTGTCTCCAAAATAAATTTGAATAGTTGAATATCTCCTGTGGTAATAGACATTTCTGGTTGATTTTCTACTGTTAAATTATTTGTTACAGGGTTTTCTGGGTCTAGAGGATTTTGATTATTATCTCAATACTATATCGCCAAATAATTTAAAAGTTCAACAACAGGCTCATTCATTAAATAAGTTTAACTATTCAGTATATCTACTTAATATCTACTAATATTTATTATGAATTATTAATTATTATGTTTATTTAATATTTATATTCGCTAAATATTAAATATATTTTATTATAAAATAAGTATTTATTATGCTTTTTAATATTTATATTCGCTAAATATTAAATATGTTAATTATTAAATATTTTATTATAAACAGTAAATCTATTCAATTATATATTTTACTGTGAATTTATTATTCAGTAAACAAATATAGATTATTCATAGAAAAATCGTTGATCGTTGGGAGTAATGTAGATTAATCCAAGAATAGGAAATACATATAACTTACAGTAATATTAAATTTAGGTGAAGCATATTCATTGCTGCGATTCCAATAATCAGGAAGTTCTAGTGCTGCTCATCGTCAGTGCTCATAAATCTTTATCTGTTGGATGCAGGAATTCCAGGTAGTGAATCGTTAATACGAACTAAATTTCACTTTTTCGCAGTGATATTTATCTACCGATCCTACCGACTGCGCCAGTTTCGATTGTTAATAAATAACTAGATTTTTTAAAAAAAGATTAAAAATTTATTGAACACTAAGTCTTAATTAAACAAACACTAACATGAACTGGACAATTACACATAGACTTTATACGGTAAAATGACGATGTGAATTGTGTACGAGGGCTTTTATATCCTCGTACTCTGTGCATACACACGCACATTGTAATAGTACTAGTGTGCTTACTTATTAGTTTATATGATCATAACACGCGCCAGAATTATTTTGAAGTTATTAACTTAAATACTATAAATAAGACGATAAAAAATTAACGCCGTTACCAAGATTCGAACCTGGGAATCCTAGCTTTAAATAGTCTTATGGATCCCGGACTGGTTTTATTAGATTCAGCACCCCCAAAAAACATCAAAAACGTTACCCTAATCGAAAAATATTATTTGCGATCGTTATTTTGGTTTCCAGTTATTTTCGACTTTTTTGTCACTTATAATGGTTGTATCAACTTCGGACCAGATTAATTCGATTCTGCGCCTCAATAAACATAAACAAGGACCTTTTTCGCGGCGAAAATTAATAAACTTTAATTTTTATGATTTTTTTAAAAAAAAGTTGCTTAATCAGTAAATAACGTCACGACAACCTGGTTTTCAATAGAGATCGTGTCCTACCCAATATTGATTTTCGTACCAGGTTTGATAAAAAAATATTTATCCCTTCGAATAAGCGAGTTTAAGAAAAACTGGTAGAAATACATATATATAGATATATAAAGTTCCACGAAACTTTATGTACATATTTTATATCTATGACCTACAATTGCCTAGCTTTCCCATTATAGATAGCCCATTGACTGATTTTTATGGTTCAACAACTCCCTGATAGCCAACAAAGGTCCAACAATATATGGCCCATTGACTTATTTCTATTGTTAAACAACCCCTTAATTATCAACTAATGCCCAGCTCTTCAATCAATAGATGGACCATTTAATGGTTTCCTAGGTTAAACAACCTCTTTGATTTTTTTGTTGTGGCAACATTTTTCTTGCGGGAAAAATGTTACCAAACAAGAGAGAGAAGTGCATTTAGACACGAAGACAGCGGTCTATCAACAGTGTTAGGGTCTGCCTCATACCAACTAAAACTCACTCCGCAAAACCCCTTGAATCTAGCCTGGAACCGTTATTCACATTACTTCAGGCTAGGTCTTATCTTGAGCCGTCCGGCTCCTTCCCGTCTTACCCCCCTATTTTTCGGGTTCAGTACAGTCTTTAGCCTTGTGGTTTTCCGAGCCACACTTGTAGTATAGCTTTTTTCTGTCAGGTCCTCAGCAGTTACGAGCCATGTGACCATAGCTTACACATGGAATACATCTTTTCACCACAGCTATTCTCCTTACTCTCAAACAAGCCATCCAATTTTTATTTTTCCAGTGTCTACAATTTTTCTTTTAGTTCACCAGCCATATCTACAATAGCTATCCTTTGTCCTCTTTAATTTGGAATCTTTAGTCCTTTTTTATATAATTTTTCGGTGGAAATATTTCCAAGGCACTTAGACCTCTGATGTCGGTCCGTTGTACCTACTCAAGACAGGATATTAAGTAAAGTAATGTTATTATGAAATAAGAAATACTAAATAAAATATTTAAAAATAATAAGATAGGATATATTAAGATAACTGTAATGAGATAATGTATATTGTGAATAATTGATAGATATGATATATTAGAGTCACTTTCCCCATTCGCTTAAAAATCAAAGAGGAGCGACAGAAACTTATTAACTTCGGAAAATTTCTATTTTCTTTAGCTGGTCAGAAGAAATGGAAAATAAGTTGAAATCCAGCCAACGTTGTGTGTTCTCAACACAACGTTGGCTGGATTTCATCTCATTGGGTCATGTCATGCTCTCAGCATGACATGACCCAATGAGATAAGATGGTGCTTCATCTTCTTCGTTACAAAATCTGCAAAGTGGGCTATTCAATAGACCCATTAGATTTAAATTTCTGTTGAGTCTGCAGTGTCCTGTAAGAACTCCAGTAATGTGACAAGTTCCCTTGCTTAGCGACAAATAATCTTAGTGCGTTTTTGAGAAGGACCAGAAAGTATAAGCTTAGATTGTCTCATCCCAAAAGAACTACATTGGCCACGGTAGCTAAATTGTATGTTTGTATTAAAAGTCAAAGTATCTATACATATATTTCTGTATATATATATATATATATATATATATATATATATATATATATATATATATATAATTTCTGTATGGATTGTTTTGATTTGGTTGTAATAGGAAGGAGCAAAGTTTAATTGATTCCATCTGGAACATTCCTCACACTGAAGGAATCCCCCCGCTGGGCGAATTTTATGGTCCATAAAAATATCCATATTCATAAAAAGTCTGTAAAGAAACCTATTTAAAAAAAAAATAACAAAAACCCCTTACAACATAAACACTACAACATAAAGCACTAAAAACATTCTTGTGTATTTTAGCACAAGCAAAGTTATAGCTTAAACATATATGTGTGATTTTCCAAACATAAAACATTTTAAATTTTGTTTATATTGCGAAGAGACCTAATTTAAGAGGTCGCATCTATTTAGGAGTTGTTTATATTAAGATAAATATCCAACCAAATATTCAATGTTTTAAAATAATTAGTTTATGTGCTATGATTCTTTGAAAATCCATATTTTTAATTTTGTTGATGTTTGACCTTTAATATCTTCCCTTGGACGTATGTAAATTTTTTTACATACCCCTTAATAGTGTCAACATAAAACAAATAAAAACATGCTCTTGTTTTAGAGCGCAAGCAGAGTTATAGCTTAATCATGTATGTGCGATTTTATAAATGTTCTTAACGCTACTGTTTAGCTATAAAATGCTACTGGAGCTATAAAAATATCGTAAATTTATAGTTTGAGGCTCAAATTCAATTGTACACAAAAGAATCTCTAATTATTTAAAGGGTCTTTATGAACTTAAGATTTGTGTTGTACTGATTTTGTTATTATGATGCCTATTTGATTATTTTTTTTATCTTTTTTTTTATTTTACAAATATACGGGCACAGGCCCTTTACAACATTATATAAAAATACAAAAAGGTAACATAAGCAAAAAAAAAAATAAAAAAAAGGAATACTATATGAGAGAAAAAAAGGAAATTATACAAAAATTACTTTAGAAAAATATGATGATAGAATAGAGTAAGTAATGATATAAAAAGAAAGAGATTTAACTAATAAAATAACTTGATTAATAGATATATTTGTAATAGAAATTTAAAAGTTAAATTAAAAATTAAAAGAAATAGATTAAACAATATGATACTTTTATCGTGTTATAATGTGTGCTAGGTAATATTTTTTTAAAAATAGATATTAATTTAATTTTTATTTGCTGTCTTCTGGATTCTGTTCTCGAGTTAATAACACTATTTAGTTTCGCTGTACCTCATTTTACTTTGTAAAAGCTTTTTAATAGTTATTATAGTTCTTATTATTTAATAAGTTGTTACAGTTCTTATTATTTAATAAGTTGTTATAGTTCTTATTATTTAATAAGTTGTTATAGTTCTTATTATTTAATAAGTTGTTATAGTTCTTATTATTTAATAAGTTTGTTGTTATAGTTTTATTATTTAATAAGTGTTATATTCTTATTTTTAATAAGTTGTTAATCTGTGTGTTCATTTCAAGTTGCTATAGATATTTATTGTTGTGTTTGGATTTTTAATTTATGAAAACGGATGGTTGTTACGTTGGTTTATTTATGAGTGAGGAGTGCAACAAGGATGTATATGGTAAGACTGGACATAGCCTTATAGAAATTTGGAAGAAATTTCACAAAGGCTAACTCATTTAAGAGCAAATGCCTCTTTTGAAACGATATATAAAGTTCGCTACATTAAATACTTGGATATATACGTTAATTTGGTCGGAAATGTTGTGATCTTTCGAATATACATAAAAAATCAGTAATATCACATGATTTGCATGATTGGTCTCCATATTAGTTTAGTAGTGATGAGTGTAATATCGAATATTGGACTAATCACTATGAAAAATGTTGAATCATGTGATATTGTTCTAATACCTGCAGGTAAATCACTTTGTACTAATTGTTACAAGAGTATATTTTGTTCAGCAGAGAATAAGCCCCAGCATAATCTTAAATGTGATGAATAGTTACCTTCTCCACCAGATATAATCAAGATCAATTAGATGCTGCTTGCTTCAGTAAATGTATTTCGCCGTTGTAAAAAATCAGAAAACTAAATAATAAAAAAAATATATCATTTTGATACTATCGAGTTTTGCAAAACATGAATAGTTGACAGAATATGAACAATATAAATGATGAGTTAGACGTAACGAAACAGAGTGGGACATGACATCATGTCGAGCCATCAAGTATGACGAATGTCGAATGATGGAACAGTTCCCAGATGTAGCATTGCATTTTGCTTGTTACATTTCCTTGGTGTCTCTCGCACAATTATATTGTGTAATAAAAAAACCATCAACCATCGGCTCTAAGAGGAAAATATAACAAGTTTGCTTCGGCAACTCAAGAAGGTATAGTGTCAAATTATGGGAAAATTTGGCTGATAAAAAAGATGTAGGAATATGATTATGATATATTAATAAATAAACTTAAGGGAAATTTTCATCTCCCTCCAAAGATACAAAAATTAAAATACTTCTCATTCTTGGTCTCGCAAAAGAATAATGGACGAATTTAGAGCATCTGAGGTTGGCTAAAATTAGTTATCAGTTGGTGAAGAATCAAGGTATTTTACCAGTGCTAAACACAAAGAGAGGTAATTCTTTTTCAAAAAGTATTTGTGATACCATTCATAATTTTTATGATGACGACGAATTCAGCCGAGTCTGTCCCAGAAGCAAAAACGTTTAATGCTAATCAATCTAAATGAGATTTATGAATGCTTTAGGCAAAAAAAAATCCAGAAATTAAAATTGGTTGTTCGAAATTTTGTGAGATGAGACCAAAATGGTGTGTTATGGCAGGTTCTTCCATAACATATACCGTATGAGTGTGCATTTACCACCAAAATGTAAAACTAATGATTGAAGGAAGAAATATACATGTAAAATATAAAAGCTTGTTATAAGCCATAGTATGCAGTGTAGACTCCTTAAATTGTATGATAGGTTATTGCAAATCATGCCCTGGAAAAGATGCTTTATTAAGAATTTTTGAGTATTCTGAAGATAATGACATGATGCCAGAAAATATTTCTTTTAAACAATGGGTAATGACAGATAGGACAGAAATGGTTACATCACTATGTTTAGAAGTTGATTATTTCTACCAGTCTTTGGCTGAAAAGTTTCAAAATTTAAAACGTTCCTATTTCATTTCTGTTTAACAAGATATATTCATACGTGAGTAAAAAGATGTAAAAAAATCTCGCCTCCAATGAATGTTTGATAATTGCTTACTTCGATGAAAACTATTCTTTTGTGATAGAGGATGAAATTTAAAGTTAGCACTAGATTCAAGTTATCAACAAGCCACGGTACACCAGTTCGTCCTTTATTACAAAAATACGGAGAAATAAAGTCTAAGTATCTTATCTTAACTAAAATTAGAGTGTTTCTCCCACTTATTAAGAATATTATACATTTTTCAGATGGTGCTGTCAGTCAGTACAAAAATAGAAACATTTTCATAAACCTGTGTTACCAACTCGTACGGTATAAAACGCTTGTGATAACATTGGAGAAACCACGAAACGTGAAGTCACCAAAGCCAAGCTGCAAAGAACATTTGCTAACCAAATAACTTCAGGGGAAGAAATGTTTTCTTTTAGCCGAGAAAAAATAAAGAGTATTTCCTTTATAATGGTTACGAGAGATGAAAATAAAAAGAGAAATTAAAACCAAGATTTAACGTTAACTCACCTATTGCTGGAATCAGATCATTTCATAGATTTGTACCTTTGAATAAAGAGATAATACGCATTATCAAAGTATTCCGAGTTCAGTATTTCACAATAAAGAAAAAAATCATAGCTCAATAATATTGAAAATATGAAATATGTAACTCAAAAAATATTTATTTTTACATTAAAAGTTTTACTATTTTTATATGAGTATGTCTACTATGTTATGTAATTTATAACCCAAAATAGAATAATTTGTAGCCTGCGATGCTTCGTCAAGCTTTTAACACTCATACAGGCCCATGAGAGCAATTTTGCGCCACCAAAAACCATTCTTACTAAATTGTTTGTTCTTAACATTATTGTTCCGAACATTTATAAAATCGTACATACATCTTTAATACCTAGAATGTAGGTCTCAGCAAACTAAAATAAACGATAAGTTAAGTGATATAGAGATCATTGATAAATATCAAATTCCCCAGGGGGCGTTCACGTCACCTATTTACTTTCAAGCGTACATTAATGATCTGTACAATGTGTTAAAGAACCTTGGTATTGTTTATGGGTTTGCTGATGATACAGTTCTTTATTTCCACGGCTCTGACTGGAATGAGGTTTATGAGAAAGCAACGAAAGGACTCTAATGGATGCATACTAATTTATTACATCTAAATGAGGAAAAACATTACATTGCCTTCTCTAAAACCAAAGCTGGTCAGCCGGTTAATAAGGAACTTATTATTCACTCTTGTAATTGCAAATAAGAAAATTGGCATTCAAAAATTGCAACTGTAAAAAATAAGTCAAGTTGAAAATACTAAATACCTGGGAGTTATGATTGATCATAGATTAGACTGGAAATGTCATATCAGTTATGTGTTCAATAAACTAAGAAAATTCATTTACTACTTTAGAATAAGAGATTTCTGTGATATTGCTACACTAAATAATATTTATTACGCCCTTGTACAATCCAGACTGCAGTATGGAATTGTCGCTTGGGGAGGTGCTTGCTCTTTAACATTAAATCCCTTAGAAATCACCCAGAAATACATCATGAAAACAATACTGAGGAGACCTAAAGACTATTCAACAAAACAACTTTTTATTGACCTCCCTGTTTTAACAATAAATCAAATGTATAAGAAGACCATATTGCTACAATTCTTCAAATCAGAAGATATACGACAACACTGTACTTACACAACATTATTAAAGTTAAAATGAATTGTTGCGTTCTTAGCACGTATTAGATTTCAACATAGACTCAGACTTGTCCCTCGTTGCATGAGCCTTCGTTTTCCTCCTTGGTTTACATTAATTTAACTTAAAAGGAAGAGCTGAATCTAATTCTTCTATCCAATAGTAGTATAACATCGTTTTCTTAAAGATTATTTGTTTAACAAATTTTACAGTTTTTTGTATCGTATTTTAAATAAATACTTTTAGAATACTTCCCTCAAAGTTATTATATACTTTAACCTTAATTACTTTGTGTAATTGTAGGTAACACTAGACTTAGGAACATTGCGTGGGTTCTACCAAACATCTCATGGAGAAAGACAGATTGCATCTTTTCAGTCCATACCGTATGTCAAACAACCTATGGGCAGACATCGCTTTAAGGTAAACCCACTCTAAGTACATAAAAACACCTGTTTTTATGTACTTGTACTATGTAAGATTCAATTTATTTACTCGTTGTTTCTATTAACTGTCCTGTCACTTGCCCCTGAAAATGCCATGTAGCAACAAAGAACAATGAAACATAAATGTGGCCGCGATGGAAATACAAGTATTTCCAGTATTTTTTTTAAAAATATTTGTTGAATGCTTTTCTAAGCTTTAATTAACTTTTGGTTAATGATAACAAGTAACCTAGATATTTGGTCAAATAACTCTAAGGTTAAGCATAACCTTATGCTTAACCTTAAGCATAAGGTTAAGCATAGCGAGACCAAAGTAATGCCATTCTCAGAACGAGTGAATCAAGTCCGATGTCTTTAAATATCCCTATTATTCTATTGGCGAATTTTTTCCAAAGGAAATTCATTAGAACTGGTTACCCACTAATTCTTTGATTTCAGAATCTAAAACCAACAAATAGTTCACTGTGTTTTCGTTGTTTCCCATGATTAATTGTATAATATCTATTTTGACACTTAAGGGGAATATACACTCTACTTCATCTATCAACTATATTTCGACCATACTCTAGTCAATATCATGTAAGAATGGTGATAAAAGGTATTTTGATAATTATTTTTATTTTAGATAGTATAAAAAAACCAGAGAACATCTTCATGTAAATTTTTTTCTTTGCCCTTTATTTACAACTATTTCGTTCACCTTCATGTAAATTTTATCATAAATGTGACTAAAGAGATGTTCTCTGTAACTTCAGTAAGCGCAGTGGAATTTTGTTCAATAATATCAACACCAACAACGTCTTTCCAATTAATTAATTTAGTGGAAAACGTTGTTGGTGTTGATATTAGACGTTCTTTGGTTTTTCTTATATTAACTAAAAATAAAAATAATTATCAAAATACTTTTTATCACCATTCTTACATGATTATGACCAGAAGTGTGGTCAAAATATAGTTGGTAGATGAAGTAGAGTGTAGCCCTTATGTGTCAAAATAGATATTATATCCTAGGATCACATTTGATTCCAGGATTATTTAATAAGACCAAAGTCGGATTTGATCGCGGTCACATCTAGGATCGAGTTTGATTAAAAGATCAAGCTTGATCAAAATCCCACGCTCGAATTCGATCAAGAACTAAAGTTTGATTCCAGGCTTAAAATTGATTAAACGTTCGAGCTTGATCCCTGGCTTTAAATCTATTCAAAGCTCAAGGTTTTGGATCGATTTTCTGGCTTCAGCTTTTACATTACTGATTAAATCTTCTAGTTGGGAGGAGTCTACTTCACCTCGTTCTACTATTAATACGACATCACATTTTCACTACCACTACTACCGCCTTTATCCATGTTTCCTTGTAATAGGATTCTATTGAGATGAGTCCATGGCTGGGTGTATATGACGCAACTCAAGAGGCTCCAGATTGTCTCCAACTTTCCCCCACTGAGTCTATTACTGGGTCTGAAGATTGTCTTTATATTAATGTTTATACACCTTACGTAAGTATTTGTGAGATAACTTTACTGAAAGTTAAAACTACTGTTATCAAAAAATATATTTTCAGTATAGAGACACAGTACTTTGATGATAGATTCTACAAGATTTATGATGATAAATCTTGTAGAAACCAGGTTTACTCTTGACACAATATTATACATTTTCAGTCCAGTAATATCCAACAGACCTGATGATTTTCAATTTTAAAGGTAACAAAGTTTTAATAACGAATAAGTAACATGTTTTGTTTCAATCGAAGAATCAGCTACCGTCACGACAAGTCCTCTGAAGATGGCTATATCTTCAGAGGGCTCGTCGTGCTCATGGAGACTAGAAGTTATTCACTGATATAACTTTATTAGTTGAGAGCTCAAGTGTTGCCCCGCCTGCTGATGATAGCGTTATGGGATATTCATATCCAACAGCAAGTATTGACGGTAGCTGATTCTTCGATTACTTCTTCAATACAACCTTTTTAATATTTTGTTTCCTCATTTTTACCCACAGCAACTTTTATCGTGGATATCCCGTGTAAAGAATTATAAATATGATTTGGTCTGGCAAGCTATCAGATCGTATTTTAACTTTTTATTAATTACAAAATTTAAAGAATTATACAAGCTCCTATTACACTAGTTGTGACTCAACCTTTTATGGTCGGATATTTTTTATCTGGGTTTTATAGCTACGGAGGTTTCTAGATAAAACAAACAGAGATATTTCACTAGATACCGGCTCTATTGACATTGTAGAAATGAAACATCTTTACAGGAACTTGTTTTAGCTTTATCTATTTTACTATAGGCTCATTTCATCACCAGCCAGACAAATCTACAAAAATCTTGTCAGGTGACCGACTCCGATTTTCCTGAAATTTTAATATGTTGTACCCCCTATAGGTAGGAAATGTTTCCCAAAGTAATTTTATTTTAAATTGATAATTGTGACTTTGAGGGGGGTTCAAAGTTCAAACAATTTCAAAATTCGGAGCAAATTTGGTAAAAACTTATATTTACATTTTATGGCATAGCGCATTTTAATATTTGTGATAAGAAGGTGGTTTGGTCTCATTGTAAAGGTAAAAGTTCCTTTACAAATAAATGCTGCAACAATGTTGTACCATATTCCTGGAGAGCACTGTTCTGATGCTAAAGTTAGTTTAACTCTATCCATTTGGTCCTGAGCTGGAAGGAAACTGGTAGGTTTGAGTCGAAGAGACTAATACTTAGAGGGAGGCCTTGTATAAAATATCACAGTAATAAGGGACCTAGAAGTGAGACAGTTTCCATAGGTACCATAATGGAACTTACTCCTAATAGTGTCTCCTAGAGTAAAGACTCCCAACTCCTCGGAGCACATATTTATAATGCACCCACTAACGTCGGGCATTTTTCAGTGACGTCACATCAAAACACTACATATACCTTTCGCAAACAGAAGAGCAGTTTACATCATTGTAAACTTTTTATTAATACTAATTTATGTATACAATATGCATAATGACCAAAAACTAACAAATAAATGTATTCCATAGTTTGCAAAAATATGGAAAATTACGGTGTAATTTCGGCTCATAAGAGGGCTATTTTTGACTTTCACACGAATATGTTTAAAAATATTTTTTATGTTCTTAAAACTAGACGGTATGGGCTGAAAATCAGCCAAATTTCATGAAGATTGAGGCTGGAGTTTGGAGTAATTGAGGTCGAAAAATGGAATTTTCCGAAAAACGGAGTTTCTCAACTCACCCTTAGCTATACAATGCATCAAAAATTCGAAAAAAATTGAGCATAAACTACTTGGGTTAGACTCTTAAAAAAGCAAAGTTTAAACTTTTACCGTTTATTTATATAGCCAAATTTTTAAATTTAAATTTTCAAAAATTAAGAAAATTTTAGGTTATTTTGCATCAGAACAGTGCTCTCCAGGAATATGGTACAACATTGTTGCAGCATTTTATTTGTAAAGGAACTTTTTACCTTTACAATGAGACCAAAACCACCTTCTTATCACAAATATTAAATGCGCTATGCCATAAAATGTAAATATACATTTTTACCAAATTTGCTCCGAATTTCGAAATTGTTTGAACTTTGAACCCCCCTCAAAGTCACAATTATCAATTTAAAATAAAATTACTTTGGGAAACATTTCCTACCTATAGGAGGTACAACATATTAAAATTTCAGGAAAATCGGAGTCGGTCACCTGACAGCCCTCTGCCAGGCTGGTGATGACCCATCACCTGAAATGAACCATATAATAGATTGAGCTATAGCCTAAACCTTGCCTAGGTTAGACTCTACAATCTAATAAGTTGTGGGTTTTAAGAGAGCTGTGGTTTATGATTTATGAGAAAGTACTGGGTCATGCTGAAGAAGAAATTGGTGCGCAAATCTTTTAGAGAAAGTTTTGGACTATGGTTTAAATAAGAGTTGTAATTCTTTTAAAGAAAGTATTGGGATATGATGTAAGAGAGAATTGTGGATTTCGCTAAGGTTAGACTTGAAGTAAATTCTTTAAACGAAAGTTTCAGGATACGTTTCAAGAGTGAGGTGTGAGTAACAGAAAGTTTTAGGTCATACTTTTAGAGAGAGTTGTGGCTTATGATTTAACAATTTGGCGAGATGATGGATATCTTGCTATCCATAACTGTAGACTGTATTTTTGGAAATGATACTTTTTACCACCAATAAGGACTTCTTATTACAATATCTGGTTTTAGAGTGTACTTTGTTTTACTTCTTAGGTGCCCTCAGGGACCGAAGTACGTCCACTGCTCGATGTTTTGGTCTACATCCACGGTGGTGCTTTTATGTATTATGGATCTAAAAATCTGACTCCGAAGTATCTTTTAGATAAGGATATTGTATTGGTCACTTTTAACTATCGTCTTGGACCTTTAGGTAACTAAACATTTAATATTAATTATTAAATGTATTAATAATTTATTAATTTTGAATGCAAACCCTTTTTATTTTTGTGTGTGAACAAAATTACAGGGAAATGTGTTAATTACAAATCTTTTTATGTCTCCTCCATTTTTATAGAAAATTAATTTTAAACTGCTACTCTCAGTACTTTTCTAAATAATGGTACGTATAAGGTTCAGTGTACAAAATAAATAATTTAACGTATTCAAAAAGTGCAATTTTTTCAAAATTACTATGTACATACATATTTTCAAAATATGTATTTTTAACCTAGATTATAATAAATTTTTAATTTTTTGTTATACATTTATATTTAATTATTTAAAAAATCACTAAATAAACTGATTTATTAGTGATTTAGTCTCCGGATAAAAAACACGACCTTCATACAATCTTGTGTCATAAGAATATACAATATTTTTTGTGGTCATTGATCATATAGATATCAGAAAGTTTCACGTAACATTTACATGTTCGTCTTCTAGGGTTTCTAAGTACTGGCGATATAACAATGCCTGGTAATGCTGGGATGAAAGATCAAGTAATGGCGTTAAAATGGGTACAGAGGTATATTTCATTATTTGGCGGCGACCCTAATAAAGTTACACTTGCTGGTCACTCGGCTGGAGGAGCAGCTGTTCAGTATCATCTACTGTCACCACTTTCAAAGGGTAAGGACATCCTCTTTTTAGCGAATTTTCATAATGAAAATGACGCTTATGAGGTTGTTCGGATGACGGAAGTTGAGGGTGGGAGTGAGTGGAATCGGTTCCTATTGGCTTCCTGATAACAAAAATATATGTCCAAAAAAAGTTTATATATATGTATATATATATATATATATATAATATATATATATATATATATATATATATATATATATATATATATATATATATATATATATAATATATAATTATATATATATATTAATATATATATTATAATTATATATGTATGTATGTAAGAGTTTCTACCCTTTCGTATGGCGAACGATAACTCTCGAAGGCGTTCTCAAATTGAAACGAAACTTTTGCAAATCGCGAGATGTTGTGGAGTTACGAGGCCTATTGTTTAAAAAACAATTATGACGTCATCAACAAAGATATGACGTCATGAAAAAAAAATTTTTGAAACTTAAAATGGCTTTAAAAAAAGGTATCTAGTATTTAGGTAGACGCTTAGCTGAATCGATTAAAACCAATTTCAGCTCAATCAAACCATCACAAATGGCGCAATCGGTATTACCATATATATATATTAATCTTGTAAGCCTACTGTCCCAGAGAGACAGGGCAAAATGGCTTCCACTGAACCACGCCGAGCTAAGCAGACCCGTAAAGAGAAGAACATCGAAGTAGTCTTTATATGGTCGAAGTTATCTAAAACGAATGCGACCAGTTTCAGCTCAATGGACATCCTAAGTGACTGACGCAAACGGTATTTTATTTTGAATAATCATGAATATATTTTTTGCAATCTTAAGATTTTACTCAAATAAACAATTTGTTTACAAAAACAAAATTTGACATTTTTCTTAAATTCTATAAACAATCATAAACGTAAGTTAGACTTTATACCCTTTTGTATAGTGGACGATAACTAAAGCTGATGAAACTATAATCTTTTCATACCCTTTATACAAGGTTACTTTAACAGTTGCAACGTGTGGATTTTTTCCTCACAAAATCAAATTTCTGAGAAAGCCTCTCAGGCCCGCGAAGCGGGCCTGTGAAACGAAGCTGTGAAAATTTGCTAAATACGTGGCAAAATGCCATGTAACAAGAAACGATAGTGAAACCATACATTAATACAAAACAACAACAATGTGGCCGCGAAGCGGTCACTGGGAGGCCCCCGGGCCGCGAAGCGGCTCGGCGGGCCGAGGCCGCGTAGCGGCTACGGGCCGAAGGCCCGTATTTTATCTTGAAACAAGTTTTATAATAATTTAGGTCCGTAAGTGGTTTTCCACACCTAAGCATAACTTAGTCCTATGGTTAAGGGCCCCATACGAAGATTAGAGCCTATAAAGGCATTTAATATACTTTATTAGAGCCTGAAAGCAGTACAAAAGGATCCTCAAGATCAAACATAAAATAGTTTACTTAAATATTACATTTAAATGAATAAACTTAAGTTTATTTCTATAAAATAATTTCATTTGATTTAGTTTTATTAAATACTAAATTAAAATTAAATAAATTAAATTAAGCTTGATATAATCATTAATACTACTTAAGTTAAAAAAGTAGACCTCTCTACTTAGGAAGCAATGTAGGACCCCCCCCCCCCTATTGGGTTCCTTTAATGTAAGTTTGGTCCTTTTTAGGCCAACCCTCCTCCCCTGAGCCTTTTTGGCTCAGTCCACCACTGCTCCGTGGTTTCAAAGGTCAGTATAAATACTAACGCTTTTACAACCTTCACCATGTAGGTGGCATGTTCAGAAAATGGTGTGCATTGCTGAAGCATGTACCTAATTATAGAAGAGGGAGGGGAGTTTTAACATTTTTAGGAACCCTCAAAAAATCACAAAAGAGACCATGATGAATGAGGTTTTTGGAAACATGTAGCTTTCAATATGGGCCTTATTTTATTTTTACATTACAGAATATATTTTCACTTTTCATCACATACTATCAAGGGGTACAGAGGAAAAATGTTTTTTTCTCTAAAAATCTGAAACCCAGATTCCGTCATAATCGTCCATTTCAGCAACTTTTAGACGTTTTAAGTGGTTTTTATCGCGCTCTGTGTGTGTTAGTGCCTCGCTAACCTGTTGCAGTGATCACGCTATCCATATCTAAGACGTACTTAATTATAAATTAGGCGTTTTCGTATCCTGTTTAGGCCGCATCTATTGCTTTATTTTATCAATTATATTAGTACGTCTATGAGTAAGGTTAGCTAGGGCTTGTGAAACCTAGACGCGCACGCACTTGCCGATGTACTGTTGAACATCACCCGCAAATTTATAATTAGTTTCCCGAAGTAGATTTTATTTTGAGTTTCGCTTATATAATGTTTCGTAAAAGTAAAGATATCCGTTTGAATTAATCTTCATTGCATCCTCATCAAACCAGGCTTCTTTTTGTAATAATTTACTCACGCAGACCTATAACATTGTATACATACTTTACACCCAACACTTTACACCCTTCACTTTGCAGCCTCATCCTCAATTTGTGATTAATTACTTCGGTAAGCTGTACCTTCTCTTTATTATTTTCTTATAGTGTATATGGATCATGTTTCCGCGCTCAAAAAACGCCCACAGTGCTTGACGGCAAGTAAAACGCTCACGCTAAATACAGTTCTCTGCTCGCTAACCCACCATATTCTATGGACGAAAGAAACGAGTCCGGAGTAGAGAGGATGAGCGTAGAAAATACGATTAGTTAGAACAGGTTTCGAAATATTTTGTACCAGATCTTCACTTTTCCTCATTTATACCCTTAGAATAATACTATATATAGAAGGAGCACTACTGATAACACGAAAGACGATTCACTGGTGGTCTTAAGTAATGCTGCCACCCTAACAATATACAATTTTCTTATAAAAAAGTTAGCAATACTTCCGGTTGCTGAATTATTATGTTTTATTATTAATTAATTATTGATTATTCATAAAATACTAATATAAAAAATATCGGTGCATTAAAATATTTTAAGCATTTTAAATTGTAGAATAACGTTTTTAATTAAAATTATATTAAAAGTAGTCCTCGTCAACTAAATGTAGATTCTTGTATCCCGCTATCCTTTTGTCATCTAAAACCGATTTTATTCAATACTCAGCAGGTGTTTTAAGTTATTATATTTGTTCTTTACGATCTTTCTTCGTTAATGAATATTTATGAGGCATATTTAAAATAATGTTTTGTTGTTAGGGTGGTACCCCTACTTAAGACTACCAGTCAACCGGCTTTCGTGTTATCAGTGGAATTACATTGTGTTTACGGTCCTGTGCTCCTTCTATATTAGTATTATTCTAAGTTTATTCCGTAGGCATATAAGAAGTATTGTACTAGCAAAAAAATTTAAAACCAGATCACCTGAATTATCCGTTACAAGGTATTTAGGACATAAGTGGTTTTCATGAAGTTGTCTGCATATATGTGTCTGTTATCATCGTTTCTCCCAGCATATTTATGCTAGAGAGTTGAAACATGGCACAAAAATTAATCTTCAGGTTTAGTTGTGTTCTCCGGAAAGTAATTTCGTTTTATGACGTCACTAACCCGCATTAATTATTCAGCAAAAATTTCGAAAATTCATAACACAAAGAAATACGTTTTGATCAGGTTGAGATTTAGCAAGCACATTATTGCCATACATAAGACAAATTTATGTACTAAGGTTCATCTTATTATTAATAAGTTTGATTTTTATAGAATGACTTGTATACGTTTTTTAAAAAATTGTAAAAAATCTAATTGAGTTGGAAATTTAGTACAAGTGTATTTCTTTACGTTATAAATAAGTACACTAAGTTCCGTTGCAATACTTCAAGTATATTTATGATTTTGTTGGATCATAAAAGTTAAGCTGCATGAAGCGAGGTCAGTACCAGGGATGGGTGGCCATTGGAAATAAAACCAACGTATTTACCACCTGAGGACAAGCATATCCGCTGCTGAGTCCGAAGACTCAGTATAAATTTGGCGAATTGTAAATTCTAAGGACGAGCTAATCGAACTATTCCTGTGGAGAGGAAAAGTTCCAAGGTACGTGTTCCCAATTTTTTTACATCTTGAGAATGAGCGTAAATGGAGTTCATCATAAATAATTAAATGAAAAGTCTCTCCACAAAATAAAAAACTTTATTGGCAAAGCGCTTTCAACCTAGCTAGAGGCCATCATTAGTGCTAAACCGTTGAAGAAATAAAAGGAAGACGAGTGAGTCTATGATTTAGCTTTAGATATTAGATTCAGACTCCTGTCTGAATATCTAAAGCTAAATCATAGACTCACTCGTCTTCCTTTTATTTCTTCAACGGTTTAGGACTGATGATGGCCTCTAGCTAGGTTTAAAGCGCTTTGCCAATAATTTTTTTTTATTTTGTGGAGAGACTTTTCATTTAATTATTTCCAATTTTTTAGTATATTTATCTTTTTTTAATTCTTATTAAATATCATAAATTTGGATGTGTTAAGGATTATTTCATAAAGCTATAGTGAGCAGTGGAAGCGCTTTAAATCCTTGGGCAAAAGCAGAAAAACTTTTAGAAAAGACGATAGGTTTATCGGCTAAACTTGGCTGTGCCTTTCAAGATTACAATCTCATGATAAAGTGTCTTCGATCCAGGCCTGCCAATCACATTGTATCATACTCTCGACAACTTATGGTAACTTCTCATTCATCTTTAAAATTATACTGTGTGAGAATAATATATGTCGCGTAAAAAATTAATAATATTTACTTTTCCTCATTTATACTGTAGATACGTTGGAAAAGTAAACTGGGATGTCACCGGAATTATCCGTTGCATGTATTTTTTTATGGCCTCTTAAGTGGTTTTCACAAAGTTGTCTGGCTGTATGTGTGCGTATGTCTTTAATTTATGCTAGTGTTGAAACATGGTACAAAAATAAATCTTCAGGTCTAGTTGTGTTATTCGGAAAATAATTTTGTTTTATCACGTCATTCACCCGCATTAATGACTCATCAAGAATTTCGAAAATTCATAACACGAGGAAAAATGATGCGATCGAATTTAGATTTGGCATGCATGTAGCCAGTATGAGACTAATATGTGTGCCTAGTTCCATCTCAGTATCAGTTCAGTATTTATTGAACTGAATTAATTAAATAAATATTATTTTATTAATCGGAAAATAATCCAATTGAGTTGAAATTTGGTACAAGTGTATAACTTGACTAAGTAAGCTAAGTAAGTAACTAAGTAAGTAAGTAAGTAAAAGTAAGCTAAGTTTTGAATGAGTTATTATAGGGTGAAGCGCAGGTGGAGGGTATTATAATAATCAATACGAGAAAGCCTCTCCACAAAGTTAATTAAATAAAATTCAAAACCGGCTTTCAACCAAAACGGTCATCATCAGTGCCGGAGAGAAGAATATACAGACGTAGGTGAGTCTATGATATCATGACTGAGGCACTGATGATGACCGTTTTGGTTGAAAGCCGGTTTTGAATTTTATTTAATTAACTTTGTGGAGAGGCTTTCTCGTATTGATTATTAAGTTTTGAATAATTACAAGTACATATGATTTTGTGGGATTATAAAAGTTAAGCAGCATTGAGCGTGTTCAGTGACTTGTTGAGCCGCTGGAAATGAAACGGCTGTATTCATTATTATTAAGACATTTTGTAGTATAAATTTTAACGACTTGCATATCTGAGGACGAGCGAAGGGAAGATGACCGAAGCTAATCCAATGTGACGAGGAAAAGTTCAGAGGTGCACCGTACCCAATTTTTTTAAATCTCTTAACCATCATGCGCAGATAGTATTAAATATCTCGAAATACTGACTCTCCCATCTATTCTTATACTCAACCTTCTAATATATGCTAAAGTCAACTGCAATACTCTTAAGGATAAGGATCACCACTACTACACCAGAAACTGCAATAAACTTAACTTACCTCACCACAGGCTCACCTTAACCAACAACTCACCTCATTATCTGACCATGAAATGCTTTAACCATCAACCTATATCTTAAACCGCGCTTCTAAACTAAGAAACAAGTTAAAAAGCTTCTATCGCAAAAAGTGTATTATTCTATAGATAATCCTAAGAGTTATTTAAAGGACCTAAAAGATCAGATTTAATTATTTTTAGTTTTAAGAATTGACGTCGGTTGACAATTGTAACAGTGAGAACTATTATTGTTACAGTAAACTCCTGAGATAGTCATTGTTTATGACCATTTCGAGTCTAAGATTCAACGATCTGCTTTATCTTCCCTTATACCTCTTGACTATAACTAGATGTTATGCTTATATTTATAATTTAGCAAGACAATAAACAAAAACGGAGGGACAGTAATAAGTACATACTGACTTTGAATTAGGCTAAAGAAAAATCTTCCAAAAAACGATGATTTCTTAATATTATAGATTAAAAGGAAAAGTAATATTCTGAGTTGGACAAGGCCATTAAATATTGAAACTGTAAACCCTCTCAATATTTAATCGCTTAAAACTTAGCTCTTTGAGGTATATAAGTAAACAAAATGGGAAAAATCTTCGCTTCTTATCAATTTATATCTTAGAAAGATATTCTTCTTACGTCGATTTTTTTATTATTTTCATGATACGGTGTTTTGTTTTAGCCATGGATGAACATGCCGATGGCACCGTTTGCTCCTACAGTAGAACCTCTTAATCCAACTCTGATCAGTCCTCCAGGGACTCCCTTACCATTCCTCTCTGACGATCCAGAAACACTTATCTCCTTAGGACAAGCCCATGATGTTCCTGTTATATTTTCATACACATCACAAGAAGGAGCCATTCCAGCTGCGTGTAAATTTCATTATTATATTTTTTAATATCTTACTTTTATAAACTTTAGAGCATCAGTCATTCTGAGATGTATTTTTGTCTATAAAATAAAGATTGGTTCTTTATTTTATAGAACTTATTCCCACCTGTCGAGCCAATTTTCATTAGATTTATCAAGCAAGTTGTAACCAAGAAAAAAATACTCGCATGAAAAGAAGCTAACTTATTCTCCAATTTTGGGATTGACATACAAAATTGATGGGACTTATTTTCGCATTTCAAAAAATTAGCCTAACCTCTCTTCACGAGCCCTACGCTTCTGTTCACGAGACCTCTATGTAAATTTGCTTTTGAGTTACGCACAAATGATATCAAACCTTAAATCCATTTATTCTACAAGAATTATTGTTTGTACCACGACTTCCTCTTTGTTTCATTTAAGGACATTAAAAACTTCAATCTCAAAACAGTTATGTATTTAAGTGTTATTTTTAGACATAAGATTATAAATCCTAATCATTCCACACTCAGAATATTAAAACAATTAAATTTTCTAAACACAATTAAATAATTAAATTATAATTAAACAAACAATTAAATTGTGTCTTAGTTTTCGTATTCGATGACAAAGCTAGGGAAGATCTTGCTTCGAGATGGTCAGATTTATTACCCCATATTCTGGATTATTATTATGCAGCTGATGTAACTAATTTTACATTAATAAGTGATCTAATAAAACAGCACTATCTTAGTGGCCTTGATATTCTGGATAAAACTACCTCCGCAGCACCTATCACTAAGGTAATAACATCTAATACCAAAAGTATTACAAGATCCACTATAGTTAAACAACGTTACGTTCCATAACAGCACCTGGCTGCTTTGCGGGCTTTCGGGCCGCTCAAAAAGGCCTATTGTGTTATTGGTCGTTCTTTTGTATTATTTTTTATTACGTGACATTTTCCATGTGGTCGCTTCACGACCACCTCGTCTCGCTATGAACCTATTGGTAGGCTAACCATGGTGAATCGTCAGCAGTCATCTTGATGCTGCTTACTTTCACCCCAGCAGCTCTCAAACGCTTGCTTTGATCATAATAAAACTTAAGAAATTGCTTTATTTTAGGGAACAAACAAAGTTTTATTACTTATCGTTTTTAAACAATTTAAATTGAACCTTACCAATTTCAGATCAATCAGGTCATCCTAAAATACCAAAAAATATGTACATTTTTATATGTCAGATACACCAAACTATTAAATCCTTTAAAATACGAGGAAAATGGTTTTTAGACTAAAATGGTATTCACCCCCATATTTTTTTTGTTTACTATTACCCAAATATAGTACTTTTGTTACCGCGTTTAGTAAATTTTGCTTATTTTAGAAACTAAATAAAATCTTTCAATTTTATTTTAGAAAGGATCAAAGTCCTTTCAAATCCGGTAATCTTTCATCAAGCTATTGTTTGACATATATGGTAAATTCTTGTTAAAAATAAAATCTTCTTGAAGTTTTTAACAAAAAATCTACGATATATGTCAATCACTAGCTTGCTAAAAACCATCAGATTAGGTTTATATTGATATTACAATACCTAAATAAAATGTAGTTTCTAAAATCGTCATTATTATGATATGTTCTAATCTGACTTTTTAAAATAACTAAAAGGGGTAACAAACTCATCATATTAAGGCAATAGTTACTGGGTAATGTTCCACCCATTATATATAATATATTTGTAATATGTGTGCATAGAGGAGGCATATGTGTGTATTATGTAATATATGTAATATTACTAGAGGGGCACTATTAGTTGAATTTTGAAATATCGAAAAAATAACTGTTATAGAAAAACTTTAAAAATACTAATCAAAAACACAAACAATGTGCGGAAAACCGAAAACAATGATTTATTATAACCTTAACCCACACTAGAAGGAGGTTACACAGAGCCCCTGAGAGCCTCAAACGATGTTTTAGGCCTCTCAATGTATTAAGATAATGCTATGCCCCCTCTAGTATATATCTCTATGTATGTGTGTTTGTACATTGCATCACTTAGTATCATATTTATAAAAACTCGTTTTATAGGTTTTAAAATTATATTATTAATTTAACGGTTAACCTTGATTATTTTTACTAGATGATCAGCGACAGACTTTACATATCTGGGATCGCAGAATCAAGTAAACTGCACGCGCAGACTTTAACATCGCCTGTGTATTCTCTTCAGTTCTCCTACAAAAGTCAATTATCTGATATCAACTGGGCTTGTAACTGCTCTGATAATTTACGTAAGTAGATTCAATTTTTTAGCAAATTAAAAAAAAAATAAGCTCATGATGTCGCTGACATGTTCTGTAATAAAGTAAGGGAACTCTTGAGGGAACATATTTTTAATATTAATTAATAGTTATTAAACAACCATTAGTAATTAGATTATCCCTCCTTATCTAGTCATTCCTTTATCTGTAATCCATACTCCTTTCTTCTTTAAAATTTATTATTTCTTTCATTCCTTTTTTTATATGTCATTGATGAATGTACTTCCTTCTTTAATAAGTGTTTTAAAAATGTAGTCATTTTAAATTTTCTTTTATCTTGTGACAATAGCCTGATGTGGCTTACTTTTATCTCAATTTAATCTATGTAAGGTATATTTTTTTGTACTTTAAATTTATTCAATTTGATTCAGCATCGTTTAATTCTAAATTAATACTTATTAGTTCCTAATTTTTATTCTTTATACTTAAAGACATGATTATGATTTGAGGAGAAGGGGAAATAATATAGTCTTAGTATAACTTGAACATTAATTTTTTTTCCTCAAGAGTGTCCTTACTTTATTACTGAACATAATAAACAACAATATGAGGAACCAACTTTTTAATCTGACATGATCTGAGCATTTTAATAAGGTTCATTTTTGTACCGAGTTCTAAAGATATCGTGCGCCATGGAAACGTCTAGGAACATAAATACATATATTTAATTATACATACATTCATAACTATTATACAACATATAAACAACACATATAGACACATAAAAGATTTTTGATCCTAGAAATTTCCATAGCGCACGATAACTTTCTCACATTTGATTTAAACTCGGTACAAAAATCAACCTTATTAATTTTTAGAATCCAATCGTTTATAAATGTTTAAGATGTCATTAACACACAGTAATTAGTACGTTCACACACACTTTAGATCCGCGTATCGTATGGGATACGATCTCTCAATACGGTAATTTAAGCTGTATGAACCATGCGGAGGGGATCCGATCGCATACGCTAGAACTAGGGAGATGGAATCTCTTAGAATAATACTATATATAGAAGGAGCACTACTGATAACACGAAAGTCGGTTCACTGGTGTAACTAAGTAATGCTGCCACCCTAACAATTTACAATCTTCTAAAAAAAAGTTGGCAATACTTCCGGTTGCTGAATTATTATGTTCTATTATTAATTAATGATTGATTATTCATAAAATACTAATATAAATATCGGTGCATTACAATATTTAAAGCATTTTAAATTGTAGTTTAACGTATTTATTAAAATTATATATAATAAGTAGTCCTCGTCAACTAAATGTAGATTCTTGTATTCCGCCACCCTTTTGCCATCTAAGACCAGTTTTATTAAATACTCAGCACGTGTTTTAAGTTATTATATTTGTTCTTTACGATCTTTCTTCATTAATAGATATTTATGACAAATATTTAAAATAATGTTTTGTTGTCAGGTTGGCAGCATTACTTAGTTGCACCAGTCAACCGGCTTTCGTGTTATCAGTGAAATTACATTGTGTTTACGGCCCTGTGCTCCTTCTATATATAGTATTATTCTAAGTGGAATCTAAATTGATCCCCCGATACGCAGTCTTTTTGTGTGTGTACCTTTAGAGACGATCGTATTTAACGGATAACCTTCTCGTCGAACTTTTATTTCACTTTATTTCACTTCTATATAACCGTTTTTGATTAAATAACTTTTGGAGTATTATTTTTTTTAGTGTAACTTTATTATTATGCAAAGAAATCACAATTTAATTAAATATATTTTTTGTTTTAAACTTCCTTATAACCAAAAGTGAAGGTTCACTATACAAGACGCCATGTTTTGGCAGGATCAGTTATCACTCGATCGACTAAACAAATACGCTGCAAGAACCGTGAAGTTAGTTGACCGTATTGCATACGTATTCTATACGATCCGCGGATCTAGAGTGTGTGTGAACGTACTAAATGACCAAGTAAAAATTTAAAAAATCATAAAACCTCAAAAATAGTGATCAAGCTAATACACGTTTAAGAGTATGCATGGTTTATTACTTTCCTCTATTTCCTGATAATAGACTTTTATTTGTTAAGTTTCATATTTTTTTGAATTATTTTAGTCTATCTTATTCGTGTTTAGCGAATTTTCATAAACTAAATAATGCTTATGCTTTTTCATCAAACTATTGTTTAATGTACATTGTGATTTTTGTTCAAAACCACAAAAAATAAATTTGTTACAGATACAGATACGATAGATATCTATAATATACAGGGTTGACTATATGTAAGTCCCTCCTCAAAAATTTTGAACCAATAGACATAAATAAATGAAATTACTTTTTTGTGTGAATGCTACTTTTTTGTGGTGTAGTTTGAGTGTCCCATTTAACACCGCCTTTTGCGAAAAAAATAGTCAAAAGTAAATTAGAGGGTATACTT
The DNA here is from genome assembly GCA_018340805.1 of Microvelia longipes. Taxonomy (NCBI): domain Eukaryota; kingdom Metazoa; phylum Arthropoda; class Insecta; order Hemiptera; family Veliidae; genus Microvelia; species Microvelia longipes. The sequence continues at coordinate 67,292,311 of JACMZG010001911.1, forward strand.
ATATTAGGCTCTTTGGGTTCGAGGGATGAATACAAGAAATTTAGCTCCTCGTATATTTTTCCAAGACCGTTAATTTAGCAGGTATAAGTGCCCAAAGGGTACAAATCGGGTATTTTAACTAAAAATTTAAGTTAAAAAATTTGCCAGGAGTAAAAACGCTTAACATAATCTTATAAAGTTATTGGGTCCTACAAGTGTATTTTTTTTTAAATTCATTTAACATTCAACAATTTCAACAAATTTACCTACTACCAAAAATCTATTTTTTGTTATGTATTTCTAGCTGGAGCGCTTCATTATGATGACGCAGGGTTTATAATAGACGCCTCTTTTGAGACATTAACATCACCGTTAGATGTAGAAGTTAGAAGTCAGTTGGTTGATCTTTGGTATTCATTTATGACTGGGTAAGACATCTCTTTATTGAAAATGCATATCCAAAAGTTTGCGATGAACCTCTTTAACTTGCTTTGAAGTCGTTGGAACTCTTTTGGAAGTATTTTTTTTTGTACGGTTTCAGGACTCCGAAATATGGAGAGATGTTACTACCGCAAGTGAAACCAGATTTACCGTCTATAACCTATCTTGATATCGGTTACGATGGAAAGCCGTCCATACATACTGAAGCAGACCTTGGACAGGCATCATTCTGGAAATCACTTCCTATTTGTGATAGACATCAGTCGTCTCCGCTTAAGACTCTTCATAGTGAATTGTAAATAAAATTATTTTCAAAACATTTCTTTGTTGATACTTATTGAAACACAAGTCAAATTTATTTTTCAATAACAATGCGAGAATATCAAAAGCAAGTTTTTGAGAGTAGTGGAACCCGAAACACATTTCTTGTGTCTCTTATTTGATTGATTGAACCTTTCTACACACAAACAGCGTATTTAACAGACGATCAAATCATAAATGCATTTAATACGATTAACTAACTTATCGCCTCTTACAGCGTCTTGAAAGATTTTTAATAAGAAATTCTCTAAATTGTTTGCGTGAGCAGGTTTTTGCTGAGAAGATGAATCCGATGCAGAAAGTGTGGTTGGGCATATTGCTATTGCAAGTAGGTTGAGGTGTGAGCGAAGTATAGAGTGGGATAGGGGTTGGGTTGATCAATTTCATGAACCAGAACAAGTGGCTTGGGGGTTAAGTAATTAGCTAAAGGTTTGACATGTAGCTAGGTGTAGGGGAGAAATTAAAAACAACAAGATTAGATGAGTGTGCTAAGTAGTTTAAAGGATTTATGGTTAGTTGGGGGGCAATAGACTTGAAGCACTGGAACTGCTGGATAGAGAATGTGAAATTTGATAAAGTGGTGCTGATTTCAGGGGAGACGCTGTAGAGCTATTTATGGTTTGGTGGGAGATAGACAATGGGAGTTCCAGTACATAGTGAACATTGAGATGAGCCAACATAGGGGTAAGCAAAAGATGAATAAAGGACTAGGGAGTTGAGAGATGCATATAACCTACAGGCCTCCTCGTACCTCTGCTCTAAATACCTCTCCGGAGCAATGACCATTTTTGACCACATGTTGTCCGAGAAAAAGGAGATAGATTACCGTTACCTTTTCCTTAAACTCTAAGAAGGAGTATTGAAGGTATCAGGTCCAGTAAAGTTCCCGGGATTCTTTGGAGGTTGATAAAATTATCTTATATTTAAAGACCTTATATCTAAAGATTATTTGCTCCAGGCAACCTGTTGTATTTGAGCGTAGCAAAAATCCGATCCGAGAGCATCGGGAGGAACAAACGATCATCCAGATTCAAGTACGTTACTTACCATTTTTAAACTGCTTTCCATTAGCCACCAAAAGGATCTAATGTACCACAAGAGGATGTCGTTCTACCCCTCTTAACACCTAATGGCCTGATTTCCACGTTAATTAAACTCGATTGGGATCTGTATTGATTGGAAAAATATCAGGGAATTTGTATAAAAAAGCAAGCTAGTTGAAGAATTTGAACTTGTCTTCCAATAAGTGTTGCAGATAGTGTTTTTAAGGTGTTGGTATATCTAATTCGCTATATAGCCAAAAAAATATAAATATGGTAAATTACACTGCATGCGAAGATAAATTAACATCCACACTCAAAGAATCTTATATCATTGAGGAACAACTTCAGCCAATTATAATATCCATCAGCTTCATTGTTGACAAAGTTAGGAACATGGCAATGCCACAAGTAGATTGTACACTAAGATTTAGGTCTTTCGGTGGTGACCGCGTCAATGTAGATGAAGAATCCGACGTTTCGCTTCCACTGTGGGAGGCATCTTCAAGGATGTAGGACATCATGGATAGAAACACAATGCTCTACAAAACTGAACAGAGGGCTGGGTTCAGTTTTGTAGAGCATTGTGTTTCTATCCATGATGTCCTACATCCCTGAAGATGCCTCCCACAGTGGAAGCGAAACGTCGGATTCTTTATCTACATTGACGCGGTCACCATCGGAAGACCTAAATCTTCATGACAATAACCGCGGAAGCCTACGCAGTTTATTAGATTGTACACTGCACCAACAAAAGTTACCAGCTTCGCTTTAAACTGCTACCTTATTACACGGATGAATACTATCGCAAAACTTAAAAAGGATAAAATGAAAGACAAATTAAGGACTAAACATTTAAAAAATCATCGAAAATATCATCGTTGCCAAATGAAATTCCCCTAAATGAGGCAACTGATGAAAATCCTGATGACCCTGATTCCATAGCTCCATAAGGCCAGTAAATAATATTTCACGTATACAGGGAGAGTTTTCAAATGCGCTAACATGAAATAAGCCACATAAAAATGTAATTTATTGTCGTTACAAATTTCATTTCTTTACTTTAAAAGATGGCCAAACTTATGAATCTTACATAACTGAACTAAAAAAATCAGTCAGAAACTGTGAATTCCTGGAAAAAGAGGGCATGATTAGAGACAGGTTAGTGTTAGCGGTGAGAGACAAACATGTCAAAGACAAACTGCTAAATATGGCTGATTTAACTTTAACTACAGTAGTGGATTGTTGCAGAAGGGCCGAAGCTACAAAAGAGCAAGTACAAGAGATGGAACATAAATCTAACGACAAGACAGTGAATGTCTATGATATTCAACAAAATATTGCTCCAGAATCAAATTGCTATCAATGCAAAACATCAACCTAGGGCTTGCTATGACCACGGTAAATCATGTAATTTTTGTAAGGGAAAATCATTTTTTAATCGGATGCCCTAAAAATAAACAGGGTGGCTCGAAACCTAGAAAAAAAGGAAGCCGACACGAGTACATTTCATATTGCTAGAGGAATTGAAGAACACACATTTGGTGAGGACAACATGTCAAGTCGTGGATACCGACTTATGTGTGTAACCTCTCTTGTGTATGTGGTACACATACATCGAAATTGGTAAGCTTACTATTAAGTGTAAGATTGACTCTGGAAATGACACAAATGTATTGAATACTAGTATTTTGAATAAAATGGTACCTATTCCTGCTATAAATCATGATAAAAATATTATCATTGAAGTATATGGTGGCCAGAGATTTAAAGCTGCTGGTACTGCTAAGTAATTATGTACTCATAAAGGAGTCAAATATAATATTGAAATTGTAATTGTAGATAAAAAGGATTGTGTTCCTATATTAGAATTAGAAACTTGTAAAAAATTAAATATAATTGCATTAGTTAATGATATTAATATAAATGATAAAAATACATTTATTAACACTAATTCAGATTTATTTGAAGGTGTAGGACAGTTTAAAAAAAAAACTTTACAATAATACATTAAAAGATAATTCAGTTTCTGTCGTCAGTGGTAACAGAAGAGTTAAGGATATTCTCAAAGAACGATTAAAAGTAAAATTAGAAGAGATGGTTTCCAATAATATAACAGCTGAGGTAGACTGTGCTACCGTTTGGCTGCATAATATTGTAGAGGTCGAGAAACCAGACAAACCATTAAGAGTCTGCTTAAATCCTTTTTATCATTAGGAGTCTGCTTGAATAAATACATTAAACAGAAAAATCATCCTGTTCCAACTACTAAGTGAGTGAATAAATGATGCCAATAATGGTGGAGATAATATACATGATGAACAAATCTGTAAAAAACAGAGACATTGATAAGGGTAATAAACAAATAAATGTTGATGACCGAAATGGATATTACAATAGGCTTGAGCATTCGTTAAACAATACTAAGAATGACCCATTGTATGTTAATAAAATTCTGGCGCGGTGGTCCGCATGTCGGGCGAATTTCCTTTGGATGCGTGTTTCCGTGCTTTTTACATTATATAAGTTTACAACTAGTAAATAAATAATTCCGGGCGCGGTGGTCCGCTGTCGGGCGAATTTCATTTAGAATGCGTGTTCCGTGCTAAACAACCCATTTCTTGCTTATGCAAGAACCATGCCCATTGCGTGGTTCCGGTTCATGCTTTAGAGCCTAAGCAGTTACTCAATTGTCAAGCACTGCTCGTAACTCATTTTGTCTGTATTTTCCAAAGGAAATGCGCATAATCATCCAGTTGTTGTACAAAACTATGCCTCTAAAATTAGAAGTACGCACTATTATTTGCACTAGTTTAAAGATTAGTCACTTATCTTTAAGCTTAGTCAGTTATCTTTAAAGGTTTTAGCGCATTTCCTTTGGTGTGATAGAGTGTTTACAAGAAAGTGTCTAGAAATACAATATATATATATATATATATATATATATATATATATATATATATATATATATATATATATATATATATATATATAGTCTCGCGAAAATTTTGTTTTCGTCATTAGGGACCTCTGAAACGGATTTGTGTCGTGGTCCGAGGTTTGAATTCCGCCATGACGCCTATCCCATTAGCGATTTTTTTCCCAAAGGAAATTCGCTAAAAGAAGGAGAGTTGTTAAACCTCCTGTTAAATTAAACTTTAGTTTACAATCAAAAACAAATGTGAAATCTAAAAACAAAAATTGTATTATGATACAAATACATACAAAATATTTATTTTAAGATTTGTTAGAAGCCATCAAAAGAATCTAATGTACCACCTGAGGATGTCGTTCAACCTCTCTTAAAACCTAATGATTTTCATGTTAATTAAACAAATAAACTTGATTGGGACAATATCAGGGAATCTGTTAACTAAATATGGTAAATTGCACTGCATGCAAATATAAATTAACATCCACATTCAGAGAATCTTATATTATTGAGGAACAACTTCAGCCAATTATAATATCCATCAGCTTCATTTAAAGGATTAATTTGTCTTCTAGAGGAAGTTATTATAGAAATCACCGGGTATATGTGCTGTGTAAAACCTTACACCTTCTTTGATATCGTTGACGAAGTTAGGAACATGCCACAAGTAGGTTGTACACTGCAACAAGAAAAAGTTACCAGCTTCGATTTAATGTGCTACCTTATTACACGGATGAATACTATCGCAAAGCTTAAAAACCAAAAAATAAAAGACAAATTAAGGACTAAACATTTTAAAAAATCATCGAAAATATCTTCGTTGCCATATGGAATTCCCCTAAATGAGGCAACTTTAAAAAGGTTAATATGTTTGTAGAAAGTAGTTTTAGGGACAATCGCGACAAGACAGCTAATAAAGCGTTTAAAACATAAAATATTCCAATTTCGGATGATAAAATTAAGACTTATTCTGGATCACGCTTTTAAATCTCTCAACACCGAAATGGAAAACCATGTGATGAAAAAAACTGGCTAGATGTAGAAGAGAATTGAAGGGCTGAGATTACAAGTAAATAAATATAAACCTCTTCGCGGCGGCTCATATATCAAACTTAGAAAACTAGAAGAGCATGTATCAATGTTAAAAATCATGACTATAAATGTTTTAAAAATGCGATTGTTGCTAAATTAGTCAAATGGTAATAATTTGGAAAGAGTTTCTAAATACACAAAAGAAATTAAAAATAATTATAACTGTAAAATGTTGATTTGGCCTGTTCCATTAAGCGATATAGTTTTTTTTTATATCAATACAAAAAATTCGAAAAGGGGAACAATATCTCAATAAACGTGTTATCATTAGAGAAAAACAGTGTAATTTACCCCCTAAAAAATTTGAAAAAGTAATTAGATCACAGGGACCTTCTTTTAATTAAAAAAGACTGTTGGGAGTCACTATGTTTTAAAAAAAAGTTTTGAAAGACTTGTTCTAACAAGTCTTTCAAAACTTCTAAGTCAACCAAGCCAATTGCCATTTGCAAACATTGCTTTCCCTACTTTATAAATTTTGACAACGACTAAAGGATAGGGATCGCTCATAATGGTACTACAGCAATAAGGAGGCAATAGTAGTAATAATAATAATAATGATAATGCCCGTTTAGAGCCTTGCGGCTCATCAGGGATAACCCCTGCGGGAACCACCTCGGGTGGTAGTAGCAACCGTTACGCTCAAAGTGTAATCTAAAGTTGGCGATAATTTATCTAATCAATAATCTTATATAAACTGAGAACGTAACCTGGGATGCGAACCCCAGACCTCCGTGGGTGTCAAAGGTCAGTGTAAAGACTAACGCCTTAACGACCTCGGCCACGGAGGCGGCTCAATAGTAGTAATGCCTGTCAAAAATTTATCAATTTATTTTAAAAACGTTGAAAGAACGATGAGGGTTCCATACACTATTTATGCTGATTTGAAGCACTTTTATCCCCTACAAACCCAAACATAAATTAAACCCATTTAACACACTGATCCTACAACGTTAAATAACGCATTTAAAAAATCACTAAACACTTACATAGCAATTAGTTTCGGCGTTAATGTAAAAAAATCGAAACGCGTGGAAAATGAATTCAGTTGATAGTCAGCAACCGTAGAGTTAACAAGGAATTGCAAAAAAGTAAACAATTTATCAAGATTAATTTATACAGAAATAGATACTAATTCAATATCTTTAATACATTACACAAGTAAATAAAAATAACAAGTTACAATTTAATTATTTTAGTTATAAATTATCCAAAATAATATGAGTGATTACATAAAATGTTGGTCTTGATTCCTCAAATTGAAGAAATCGAAGAAGAAGCTATGGGAGAGGAAACAAAAGGATTCTGTGATCTCTTAAGGTCAGATTTAAGTGATTTAAGAGAAATTAATAATTTATTCAAAGAGTATATAGATAAGAAAAGAACTAGCAGAGTAGATGAATACCTGGTACAACTATATACAAAATTTAATAAGTCAATTATTAAATTAGACACACGCATGGAAAATTTTAAAAGCATGTATACTTCAACTTCTAATGAAGCAGTTCTAAAATCAATAGAAAGTCTGACAGAAAAATTAGCAAAAAGTACCATGGAAATATCTTATAAGAACCAGAAGTCGTATGCAGAAACATTACAATTACCGAAAAGCATATGAAAAAAATTACAAAAAGGAAATGAGAAGAATAATAACTAACCAGAATACTGTCATAATAAAACCAAAAAACCAGAAGGGACAGAGGAAGTTATAAATAAACAGACAAGAGATGATCTTAAAAGAAATATTTCCAAACAAGAAAATATTAGAATTAAAAAAAGTAAAACTATAAAAGGAGGTGGAGTCTTATTAGTATTAGAAAATAATACTGACAGAGAAAAATTATTACAAAATGAAATTAATAAGACTGGCATGTATACCATAGAAGAGCAAAAAAAAAAGAATCCTAAAAACAAGTGAGTTCACAGAAAAAGATATCACTGACTTATTATATAGAATATAAAAATTCATCAGTAGTGATGCAGAGAAATAATGAAGAAGCAGCCTTTAAGCCAATATTTAAAGTTGGACCTCGTAGCAAAGCCACAGTTCACTGGGTTATTAAGTGTAACCCGGCAACCAGAAATAATATAAATCAAGGGAGGATATTTCTTGACTTCCAAACATGTAAAGTTAAAGGTTACGTGGTAACATCTCGATGCTTCAAGTGTCAGGAGCTTACACATGTGAGCATACACAAAAATAAATCAAATTGTGTGCACTGTGGTGTTGACACGATATTAAATAAACAAGATCCATGTTGCTACGATTGTAAAAAGGAAGGTTTTAGTGAAGTAAAACATAAAGCAAGTGCTAAAAGCAATCAAAAGAGAAAAAACAAGACACAATATGGCGATAGCTAAAAATTTTGGTCTGAACAGGTTAAACTTTTTCAGGACACAGCATCCCTTGTCTAGTGAGGGGAGGGTTGCTGTGTCCTCTCTACATATTTCACCTAAACGGGTGAAAGATTCAATTTTTTTAAAACAAGTTCTTTATTGGAACTCTTGGAATTGGAATTCTTTGTTAGAATTATATATTAATTCTCTCCTAAAGTCAGTGACAGACAGATGACGCCATGGAGGTTACTCAAGAAGGGACTGAGACAGGGGGTGAGGAACCCAAAAAGGAAGAAAAGAAGAAGGAAGAAGAAAAGAAGAGAAAGAAGGACGTTGGCCAGGGGTCAGGATCCGTGTACATAAGCGGCAGAGACCATAAGTAAAGGTAAGCCTATTTTCTATGAGCTTGCTCACTCTGATGAGATTGTCTTTCATGCCATTTTTGGCACTTACAAGGAAAACTTGGATCTCCTTCAATGGATGACAAGCAAGAAGTCAGAGTAGGCTAGGCGAAATGAAATAACAGACCTTGTCAAGTTGGCTGGGAAGGAGTGTAGGGAGTTCACTCCAATCTTGATTGAAAAGTACTCAAAACCTGCGACAGCGAATATGGGCATGTACTTTAGAAGCAGCACACAGCAAGTCTGTTCTCAACCATGCTTTTCAGGAAGACACACAGTGAAGACCAGTCTTCTTCTCGACTACTTGGACGAGGATAGTGCAATGTCATCTGGAGCAGACAGCCAATTCTCAACCCTGAGGGAAATAATGGTGTCTACAAGGGCAGAACTACATAAACATTTAAAGTCACGCCCAAAAACAATGTGTTGGGGCAATCTGACTGGGGCAATGTGAATGGATTAGACATTGCAGTTGACAAGAACCTGACTGCTCCAGAATGCAGTGAGAGTTTCTTCATGAGGCCGAGATCTTCAGTGGGTATGGACTAACTGTTTTGTTGTATTTTTTACTAACCTTCTTATTTTTGCTCAATGTGTATTTTTTTCATTATACATATAGTTATTTGTGTATACTTTTTCAAAGTAAACAAAAAATAAAGTATTAATTCATATTGATGCCAAAGATTTAAACAAATATTATAATGCAATCTTAAATAATTTTAATTCAATTTCCTTACCGCCTTTTTTTCTATAAAACATATTATGTTTGACCCTCAAGCACCCGCGCCATCACCCTAATTTTAAAATTAGGGCAGGCGCGCTGAATCTTGCACAGCGCCTCCCGCGGAAGGGGCGATGGCGCAGGTGCTGAGGGGTCAAACATAAAATGTTTGGGACAAGCTCCTAGCATTGAAAAGCGAGATGGGTGTTTATTATAAGGGCATCGCCGCTGTTACGTTTTAGCATGCCTTTTGATTTTGTTCTCCCTGGACATCATTAATTAGGTCCCGGATATAGTATACATACAAGCCGGTACGCTCGTTGACACTGACGATTACATTGCACGTGTTCATGATATTACAGTCAAGCTTTAAAAGATTCTGATATACAAGAGGCTGATTTAACAGCGATTAAATCTTTTATTTAGGATTTTAAAACCAGTGGTAATTGGCATTCGTTATTTGGTACTAGTGGCTTGGAAGTGAAATATTTATTTGAAAAGGTATTTGGTGAAATATATCCTCAATATAGACGGATGTCTATAGGTACGGCCTCAGGCAGTGGAAGTGATACTCAAAAAAGAAAGCGTTTAATTTGATCAAAACCTGGATAATCGAAGTCAAAGACAACTAAATTTAATTCAAGTAGTCGAGATATGTTTGACAATACAGATGAAAACTTTCAGGGATTTGGCGATGCAACTTTAAATCAGGTCATGGATAAAATAGATAGTGGTTTGCAAAGGAATCCTCGCTTAACAAATAAAAGTGTAAATATCACAGGATCCGGTTCTTCACTACAGTCTAGCAATACACTCGGAACTCACCTAATGCGAAGTCCCCGTAAAGGTACTACTACATACAGAAAAACCCGTTTAATGTCTACCTGTGGTAATAGTAATAAGGGGTTTTATTTCGGGACCAAGGAAAAACAAAATATGTCTCATTTTATGAAGACATACTTACATACTAGTTTACATTGTTTTCCAGTAGAATTACTGTCGTTTATTAGTTCAGAATTAAGTTGGTTATTAGAAATAGAAACATAGTTAGAGATACCACTAGTAAAATGGTTATATCTTAAACAAATGCAATAAAAGATGTCGATTTAACAGTTAATTGGCCTGCTAGACTTTATGGTCCCATTCAATCTAAAGGTAATGTTGATAATAATGTTATTAATACAGACATCCCTTGTAGTCTGGGGGCTATACGTTCTATTCCATTTCATTTGGGATTAATGATTCCATCATGTAGTCAATATAATAAATACTCGCAATCCCTTAGTGTTAGTGGATGGCCCCAGTTAGATCAGTATGTAACTACCTTTAACTTCATGGATCATGTAAACATGCCATGTATAAATTATACTTATAGGCCAAAAGTAGGTCATATTAAAGGCAAAACTATAGTGCCGCTGATAGATCAAATATAGGATAGTACCAGGACAACTGTCCAATATTATACAGGCAACGCTTACATGACCATAATATAATTATTACAAATTATATTATGTTTATTTCTTTCGTCAATCCATATTCCTTAAATAGTTCATATAAAGCCATTGGGTGAATAGATTTAGTAAATGATTGTAATAATATTCAGACCATTCATATTTAAAGAGTCTACAGTTCAATGTTTCATTGTTCGGGAAACCTCTTTTTTTGTTTCATAATAGGTGTTCTATTAATTTGCACGTGATTTTGATACTTGATATTAGCCATTGTTGGTGTGCCGGCTAATAGCATCTTTAAGGTGTCTAAAGCCGCGTTTTCAAAGTTGGGCTCATCAAATATTAAAATATTTTTATCAACACAATCCTGCAACGGAAATTGATTGTATTTGTTAAAGTTGGCAATTTGGCCCTTGACAAGCACGAATTCCACAATCATATTGGCATATAACGTTTTACCTCCGTTACTTGGACCCTTTAACTGAAACCCATTATTTTTAAGCCGATTAAATATGTCTCTGATAAACTGTGACAGTATAAGTATCATAATTGAATTGTATAAAAATAAATGCCTTCAGTTTTATACATGATTCGTTGATGTCATAATACTTGTCACACAGATTACCACAATAACACGAAAACAATGGTTTGCAATAAATGTAAATTTCAATCATTTCTAAAAGACTTTTATTTACCTTTTACCTTTACTACCTTTTATCTTTAATACCTTTTACCTTTTAGACTTTTTATTGCCCTTTGAAAAATGACCACAGCGTCCTGTAAGCCTTTGTCAGAACGGCCAATATACCTTAAGACCGGATCCTCGTTCCATTAGGCTGTTTTGCCCAATGGATACAATCATTAAGGAGCATACCGGGTGCTCTGAAAGGAACTTGAGCGCTCCCTCGGTTGCTTTTTCATCTTGTAGTCGGGATGTTGTAGCCCGTTTTTTCCTGCTAAATGAAGAAGGCTCGCCAGATGGTGGAATGTCTCTGGATCTTTTTGATGATCCAAAATTAGTTGGCATGTCTTTGTAGCATGTGTCCACCATTGGATCTTCGGGACACGGCGGATGTTCTCTGTTGGAATCAATTTCATCTGTACCAGGAGGGTGCTATCGCTGTCCGGCCACGATACTCGTGTAGTTTTGTCGCGGTTCCATGAGCAAATATCGGAGTAAATTTGTGAAGTAATCCATGTTTGTGGAGCCGTTCCAAAGACTATTGAGGTCGTCGTTTTTTTATAGGTATTCCCTGGAGCCAGGTACAGCGGCACTGGTTGAATGTCCAGGAACAGTCATGCCAGATGTGGAAGAGGTCATATCCTGGTACGAGATGTTCGCTAACGATGATGCTTCCGTCTCCTCGGTATTCTGTGTTAAGCTGTGCAAATCTAGCACGCTGCTCTTGAATTTGTTTAACATAGAAGACTGGGCAAATATCATGGATCAGTTTGCGTCTTCTGGGTCGACTTGCAAACCACTCCACGTGCTGCTGCCGTCGGTTTGATCTGACGACGGGCTTAAAAGTTTGGTTATTATCAACTTGAACAAAAGGTCCTGACGAAGTATCCTGGAAGAGAACTTCTTCAAGAAAAGACTGAAGCCAGTCGGTGTTGGCCATATTGCTTCCAAATATTCTTTAAATTCGTCGAATGTTTATATATACATTACTCTATACGATTATTGTTTTGATCAAATATTTGAAACCTTTCGCTTAAGGCGGCAAAGTATGTGTTGTTTAATAATATACAACAGTGATCACAATCTAAAACCTGCCTAAACGTAAATAATGGCTAAGCGCAATTATCTTGGTGAAAATATCACCAAGTTACTCTAAAGGGTAACCCTAAATTATTAAAAGTAACTAGTCGTAGTAAGTATTGTCTTTCATTTCTGTTTTAGTGCCAATTAAAATGAATATGTATCGAGGGAAGATACGAAATAGTTAGAATATGAAGTAAACTGGAGTAATTTTTTAATGTCTCAATACTGCCCCATCATCAATTATATTGCAATCATGGAGACTAACACAAATTCTAATATAGACGAAATTACGTCGTTAATTTTCAAGCCGTTCGACAACCCCTTAACGCAGGGTTAAACATAGTAAAATTTAATAAAGTTTTAAAATTTAAACAGTCTCAATGGTTGAAATCCTACGTGGAATATAACGCTTAACAACGAAAGGGTGAAAAAAAAACGATTTTGAGCGTGATCTCTATTAACTATACTATATTTGGAAAAACCATGGAAAATATTAGAAAAAGATGTAGCATTGTTCTTGTGTATTCACCCAAACGATTAGAAAACCATATTGCTAAACTATAATTACCGGATTTTTTAGAACGCACCATTTACTACGAAAATCATGTAGCGAAAAAGCAAATAAAATTTGACAAGCCAATTTACGTGGGTATGTCTATATTAGTTATCAGTAAAACTATAATGTATAATTAACATTACAATAATGTAGTACCAGTTTATGGCTCTGAAAAAATTAAAATGAGAGCAGATGGACAGGACACTGACTCGTTTATTTACATAATACAGACAGAAGACCTTTAAAAAGACACAGAAACTTACTTTTTGAACTCAATGGAAACCTCAGACTTACCTCAAAATTGTGGTACTGACATAAAAAGAAGATTATGGGTAAATTTAAAGATGAGATGAAGGAGAATATAATAAAAGGTGTTGCGGCCATAAAGTCATAAGGCTTTTATGGATATAAGGCCATAAAAGCGAAGGTTTATAAAGTCCTTCCCTATGAGCAAAAAAAAAATAAAGGCGTACAAAAGTGTTTAGAGGTCTAGAGTAGACAAATTAAAGTTTAACGACAATGTCAAATGCTTACAGGACAATACAGAATGGAGATTATTTATACTTAAAATAGGGTCTAAAAACATGACATTATAAGTTACGAAATGAAAATACTGGCTTTATTTGTGATAAAGGACACATATCACACGACAATATGGTAGTTATTTACTTGGTTCCCAACATAAAGTTGGGACCTAAGTAAATAAGGCGATATAGGGCAAATGTTTCCTTGATTCCCAACATAAAATTGGGACCACCGCGCGTACTTTTTATGCCACCTACCACTTTAGCGAAATTGATCAATATTGAAAATTCGCTAGAAATGGAAATTAAGGAACTATTAGCCATAGTAATCTTGACAATAATTTAATTTAAAAAGCAAGGTAAAAGTAAAAACAAACCAAAGTGACAAGTGCCGTTTTTTAAATTGGTGACATTGATTTTCATATTGATTATAAATTGTGAGTTGTCTAGCATTATTTAAGAAATGGAGAAAACTGAAAATTTAAATGTATTCAGAGATATAAATTTAAAAGATGTGTATCGGTTGGTGGATGGGAAAAGTGAGGAGGAAATGTTTGAGTTTTATCAAAGTAAGAACATAGATTTATTTATTTATTGTTTGATTATTTGATTTATTAAGGCATTTTTAGTTTATTGATCTAATAACTGTAAGTAGTTGTATTAAAAGTAATGAGTGTAATAAAATTTCAGAATTTGTGCAATTAAAAAAGAAAAAAATGTGTATGCGGAAAAAATATGAAATTAAGATGCCCAAGACAAGGAAGGAAATTGCTACTTGGAGATGCACAAAGAGAAGTCAAAAAAGTATAGGAGGCTTATCCGGAAGTTTTTTTGAAAAATCAAAATTATCTTTAAAGGAGATTATAATATTTAGTTACATGTGGTGCAAGGGAATATTTACACAAGACGATTTTAAGCATGAATTGTAAAGAGAAGATAGGACAACTCTATCCAGCAAAACAATTGTTGATTGGAGGGAGCAATTTTTTTCGGTAAATATACGAAAAAATAAGGTTATTATATAGAAGAGTTAAGCGTCTCATTATTGTTACACATAGTAAGCATTAATAAAAACATTATTATTTATTTCCAGAGATGTTTGTGCCATGCATTTTAAAAAAAAAATCAAGATTGGTGGTCCCAATATTACAGTCGTAATAGACGAAACGGTTATAACCAAAAGAAAATATAACAGAGGAAGAGCTGTAAGTTAATTGGTTAGAATATAATAATGGTATAGTGTAATAATAATTAAAAAAATTAGTATTTTTTTCTTTTAAAATGAATGTTAATACACCACCATGGAAAAGAACCACCATAGGGATGTCCACCTGATATCAAGGAAATTAGTAATCATGATAGGAAAAATTGCTTAAATACATTTCCGGACAAATGTTTTTGTCCCAAAATAGAAAGAGTCGAAACAACAAAGTATTAGGAATTCATATTGATGCTTTCCAAGTGAAACAACATATACATGAATTGCAAAAACGATTAAGGCAAACAATATACATAATGCTTAGAGCTAGAGGTTTTCTTACTGTGGATCAGAGGCGCACTTTGTACTATGCTATAGCGGATTCAATTTTAAGATACAGATTAATTGGTTGGGTGCGGCTCCATCCACATTAGACAACCTATACTAATATTACAGAAGCCTGATAAGAGTTATGAAATTTAAAGATGTTAAATTTCTGTTAAAACCGGCTGCTTGGCTTGTCCCGGCATTCTGTGATATTAGGCTAGTCATGTAGATATGTTTTAACTAGGATTAGGTATTTATTTTAGGTTTAGTCAGTGTTTAGTTTAGGATCGACCACTGTTATCATCACCCCGACAATATGTTCAAACCGCGGTGTATGAGTTCTCTTGCGAGAGCAGTGGCCGAACTCTGTGATATTAGGCTTTAGTTTGTTGGTCTTTAGGTTAGTGAAGTCATTAGGCTGCGAGCAGGCCAACCGTGTCAGGGCTCCCCGGTCATTTGTTAAACTCGGCGTTGAGTCCGCTCCCACGGGAGGCACGGTTGGAAACTCTGTTGGACCTAACTACCCTGTAAGACCCATCAGCTTCTTCAGCGACATCTTCCATCTTCAGTGTCCTTGGGTGTGACGGGCTAGCGCGTGCTGCGAGTGGGGGGTTGTGTCGAGGGGTATTGCGGCCCGGCTGGATCCGTCTGTCGTCTGGAAGCCTTTGCAGAAAGCTCTCTCATGTCGCCCGCTCAAACACCTACTATAACTGTCAATTCTGAACCCAAACAAAATAATGAGGTTTTAAATATTTCATCTAAAACTCTGACTCCAAATCAAATTTCTGTGCTATCTAAAGGCCTAACATTCTCACCCACACCTCGCTTTGATCACTTCAACCTCGTCTCCGATACCTTAAAGTTCGCGCGTTCTCTACGCTGGAACTTTTATTGGAAAACTCATCCTCATTCTGTTAATAATACCTGTACCATCCACAACTCGCTCCTACCTTTTAAACCACCTTCCAGCCTAGATCCACCTTCTTTGGATCCTAACAACCCGTTGGAACAATATATCAAATTTGTATTAAATCACGTATCTGACCCGAACTTTCCCTCATCTCTCAACTCTAATTCCAATATCACACCTCAGGAACGCACAGCGATCCGACCTCTACAAAATGACCCTGATATAATCATTTTACCAGCTGATAAAGGCTCCACTACCGTAGTCATGAATAAAGTGGACTATAAGAATGAAGGTCTTCGTCAGCTAGCTGATACTAGTGCTTATAAACTTTTAAAAAATAATACAGTTGACACGATTCTTCAAACTTTTCAAGACTTTATAATGGAGCACGCTGACTCTGAAAACCTGTCTAACGAAACCGTTCAGCTTCTCATCCCATCGGACGTCCGTACACCTCATCTTTACCTCTTACCTAAAATCCATAAACTAAAAGATCCTTATTCTGAGCTTCCAAGTGGGCGACCCATTATTTCGGGTATTTGCGGCCCCACCGAAAAACCATCTGCCTATGTTGACTCCTTTCTCCAACCCATTGTTAAGACATTACCCTCATACATCAGAGACACTAATCATTTTTTAGATTTTTTACGTTCGGTCCCTACACCTCTACCTCCAGGAACACTTCTGGTGACTATCGATGTCTCCTCATCCTGAGTTAGTTCTTACATGTAACGTCTTCAGTTTTGAAGATAACCTATATCTACAGACCAAGGGTACTGCTATGGGTTCAAAGATGGCGCCCTCATACGCGAACCTCTTCATGGGCCATCTTGAAGAAGAATTTTTAACTAATCAAACATTCCGTCCACCATACTGGAAACGTTTTATAGATGAGATTTTTTTGATATGGTGGCTCAGTCCTGAATCACTGGAAAACTTCCTATCAGATCTAAATACCAATTATAGTGTTAAATTTACATGGTCTTACTCAGAACACTCGGCAACATTTTTGGATGTTGACATCAAGGTTAAGAACGGTTACATCAGCACCTCAGTACATATAAAACCTACTAACCACCAGCAGTACCTACACTACTCTTCATGCCATCCGCAACACACTAAACAGTCTCTCCCATATTCACTCGCTGTACGAGGCAAAAGAATCTGTTCAGACGAGGGAAGTCTTAACAGTTTCAAAGATAATCTCTCCCAAGCTTTGGTCCGCCGTGGCTATCCGGAAAAACTGGTAGAAAAGCAGATTAATAAACCTGAGTACCCACCGCCAATTGAACAGCCATCTACATCCAGAGTCAATTTAACCACCACATACTTTCCAGGTCTTCATAAACTGAACGCTGTTCTTAAAACTGGTAACATTTTTCTTCAGAACTCATCCCTGACTTCAGATCTGTTACCAAAGCCTCCCAGTGTTACATATCGACGCCCAGCAAACCTCCGGAACCTCCTGGTTAAAACTAACCCATCTCACAAAACCAGAACCGTTTCAAAACCTGGTGCTCTTAAATGTAATAGACCGAGATGCAAAACTTGCCCGATACTTAACCCCTCTACTACTTTCACTAGTCCCAACACCAATTTTTCTTATCCCATTCTATCTTCGACCACATGCACCACATCAAATCTTGTATACGTACTTGAATGTACTCAGTGCGCCGCCTTTTACGTCGGTGAAACGAAATGTCGTCTTTCAGAATGAATAAACCTACACAGACAATCACTCACAAAGGTTGTTGTCTCGTTACCAGTTGCAAGACATGCAGTTTCCTATAACCTCGGTCTGGATGAGTGTTTTTCAGTCCGACCCCTACGCTCGTTGCCTCCTAATACCTCAGACGGAGATCGAAGACGTATGGAAGATGCTTACATCCTGGTTACCAAATCTAAAGA
>JACMZG010001912.1:0-10217 GCA_018340805.1 Microvelia longipes
TCTTTGTGTCTGTAACTTCAATAAATAATTAAATTATTAATTATACATGAATTATTTATATACTGATTAGAATTAGAATTTTATTTAATACTATCCGTTCGCTATAAGTATAAGTTATAAATTATATTAAAAATTTAAGAAATAGCAAATGTTTGTTTAATAAACGTTAGTATTCTTTATATCGTCTTTTTGTACTTACCTTGCCTTTATGATAATAACAAATTTAATATATATATATATATATAATATATATATATATATATATATATATATATATATATATATATATATATATATATATATATATATATATATATATATATATATATATATATATGTTTTGTGGTACTTAAGGCATCACGATATACTATCAGTTTCAGGCGTAGTTAAGACGTCAATTTTATGATGCCTTAATATGCCTGACTGGAATGATATAAAACGATTTATAACTTAC
Organism: Microvelia longipes; assembly: GCA_018340805.1. NCBI lineage: Eukaryota > Metazoa > Arthropoda > Insecta > Hemiptera > Veliidae > Microvelia > Microvelia longipes. Next base: position 455 of record JACMZG010001912.1, read on the forward strand.
ATCAATCTACTTGACGCACTTCTAAATCGTTCAGTTTTTTTTAAAAACTTATATGATTCTTTTAAAATTTACATTTATAACCATTTATTTTATACATTTACATAATCATTTAGTTTTTCATAAATTAAATTAAAAAAACTTAGAAAACTAATTATCCCAGACGTACATTTGCGCTAAAGTAAGATGATAACAATCTGCTGTGTCTTAAAATATTTTTGTGTTTATTTTCAATTTTTCTATAGTGTTTTTTAAGGTTTAATATAATTTACAATTAATGAAAGTTAAATTAACTTGCTTTTAATATTGTGTTAAATTCTGTGACGGGACAAAACATAACTTGAGTGATAAAAGTGATTAAATTATAGGACGAAGGACATAAAGTTCTGAGTGTTCTGCAAGCTTCTTTTACTCTCTTTTCATTTATAAAAGTAGATATGAATGGTAAATAAACTTTTGTTTCAAAAAAGAAATAGCTATGAATAATACCAATTTAAATTAATTTACGAGTAGTTAATATTTGAAAATGGACTTTATTTTGTTACTGTGTATATTTATGGTTCAGTTATGTCCTAATTTTATAATAAAACATGACTTGAGTGATAAAGGTATATTAAGTTACAAATAATTTTATACAAATGTGACACAGACACAAAAATGTGGTAAGTGTACATGTATTTTGTCAAACCTATAAAGATGAATCTACAATACAGAGGTCCGTTTCTCACAACAACAATTAACTTTGTACCGTTAAGAAGGAAAAGCGTGAATGGTTTGATTGTCTTATACCACGTAAGAAAACTACAACTGTCGCCGTATAGCTACAGCCTTATCAATATGAGTAGATACTAGACCTATAATGTTATGGTCATGTGGTAAGGAGGGTTGAGAACCTCGAATGTACATTGTCGAGTCTTATGGATGACACATTCAACAAAATCATGCCAAGCTTTTATTAGTTCTACTTGAGCCATGTATAATGAAAGACACTGCTTGTTATGTACCCAAAAACCTGCCAGCAGAATACCATCAAAGAAAAGGTTATTAAAAGAAGTTTTCTAATACTGCTAAGGGAGCTGTCAGCACAAGACAAGATCAAAACCTGTAGATATACACCAGCCAGCGTAGGAGTGTTTGTCTTTAAGAGTATTATTGTGTTAGGAAACCTATCATCTGTCTGTAAATTTTATTTAGTAGTCTTCTTCTAGTTCTTTTAGTAGTCGTCTAGTGTTTTACGTCCCTAGGGACGTAAAACACCTATTTACTTCCCTAGGGACGTAAAAATAACACCAACTTAACTGACATTTTTACGGGGATATTTCTTAATAGTCTTAGGTATTTTTTGATTGTTGTGTTGGTAGTGTTGTGAACATCTGTTATTTGTGTAGGTTTCCCAGTTTGTGAATGCTTGTTTTGTATGAAATTTATGTCTTGTTTTGATAATTCCTGTAATTTACTTAACAAAGAATTGTATAAGAATCATTGCGAGTTGTTACTTAGAGTTGTTGTTTGTTTAAAATATGTTTGCGTGAGTGACAATTGCTTTGTTTGAAAAATGGATGATGTATGGAACCTAGACGACTTGCTTTCCTTAGAGGAGGAGTAGATGACATCTACTCCTCCTGAAATTAAAGAATTAGCTAATAATTCTAGAAACAATTTACTACCGTCAAAATTAAAAGACAGGTATGAACTGAATTATATCAAGTTTAAAAACTGGTGTAGAGAAAAAAAAGTGCCAAATATCTCTGAAAATGTCCTTCTTGCTTATTTACCAAACAGGCTAAAACCAAAAAAAAAAATCATGGTCTTTATACTCTTGTTAAAGTCAACATTAATGCTAAAGGAAAATGTTGTCATTAAACAATATACGGCTCTTATAACCTTTTTATAAGGAAGACAGAAGGATACACTTCCAAGAAATATAATCTGCTCCGGACAAAACATTTTTAATGGAAGAAGTTGCTCTAATAATCGCAGTTTCAGGGGCTTGTCGTTGCGATGAACTTACTAGACTCAATATCAATGATGTAGAAGTTAAAGAAGATATAGTGATTATAAGTTTATTGGACAAAAACTAAAATATCGCATCAGTTTCCTATCATAAATCCATCAAATAATATTTATTACTTATCTTACATAAGAAGATTATATGGCTTGGAGGCCTAAAAAAGAGATCACAAACAGATTTTTTTTAGATATTTTAAAGGCAATAGCATGATGCAACCCGTTGGAAAAACACTTTATCATGTTGGTATGAAAGTGGCTGAATATTTAAATCTCCCTGATCCTAAATTATACACTTGACATTGGCTGCGTAGAACGTCAGTGACCCTTCTTGCCAATGCAGGTGCATCTATGACAACTTTAAAAAGACATGGAGCATGGCGATCAAGTGCAGTGGCAGATGGCTACATAGAGTCTTCTATGCAGAATAAAATTAAAGTCACAGAACAAATTCTTAAGAATGTGAAAAAAGAAAAAGAGAATATTTACAAAGGAAACAAAAACTCTGCTACAATCATTATTAACAACCCTTCAAATTGTAACTTCTCGTTCCCATCAACATCTACAAATTTAAAAATTAATAAGAAATATATTTCAGGTTAAATTACTTTCATTATCTAAGTTTATACAAATTTGTATGTTGTGTTCAGTTTTGAAAGTTAATTTTGTTAAAATATACATTTTTTTAAGGGTTGTAAGTATAATATGTATTTAATTAATTTATATTTTTACTAGTGTGTCGTAGGTAAAATTTAATACACGACAGGGGTCGAAGAATTTTAGCTCTCGTATTATCTCCCTTGGTTTTGCCCTTTGGAGTCAATTTTAGTTATCTCCCTCAGCAAAGCCTCGGGAGCTAACTTGTTTACCTCCCTCTGTCTTACAGCCCGTAAATAACTATTATGGGTTTTGTCATATGGAATTGAAACACTTCATTATGACTTAGCCTCCTACAGTGAATAATTTTTTTTATTTAACTATGATTATGACCTAATGAGCTCAAAACATCAAGGCATGAACTTTTAATAAAGTGTTTTTATTCCTTACCCTCACTTATAAATATTAATTTAATGGCGGAAAACACTATGAGCAACCAATAGGCCTGCTTCAAACTCTGTAAAGACCAATCACTCTGTTTTCTGATTGTGTTATTGATAATGATAGTAATTAGGGAGAGGTGATAGAACACCTAGCAAGTAGGCCTTGTAGTTGGGCCTTTTTTGCTGACTCCTTTATATAGAATATAGTGTTCTGCCTTATGAGTCGTAGTGCAACAGTAGAGAGTGTGAAGCCTGAGCCTCTATATTTTGATGTTTTCCTGCCATTGATAGTAGGGTTGCTAGGCATCCTGATTTCGGCGACCTGTATCAGAGATGTTGACCTCTTTGTCCGGCTCAACTTTAAAATCCCTGTTATACAGTTATATCTGTGTTTTACTTCATGGGGTTTCTAGGTCATAAAGATAAAATTTGTTTCTATGTCAATCATTCAATTCTTTATAAAAGATTGATTCTAGAAGAGGTCAAATGGTCTTCTTTATGGATTGAATGACTTAGCAAGCAACAGGAATGTTGCTTAAAAACACAGATTGAATGAACCAACATTTTCCCTAAATTATTGTCATTATCTCGTGTTGTTTGTCTAAAGTTACTGGTATTATTTGTTTTGGTTCCTTAAATTTCATATACTGAATTTGGAACCTTATAATAACCTCCTTGATTACTATAGGGTTATTTTATTAAATAAAAAACAAATATATAACATTCAAAGCTACCTACATAGTCAATTACTGGTGCCAGCAATAATTAAAGTTATAATTATAAATTAAAATTATGAATTGTAAATTATAATTATAAACAGGAACTAAATAAACAAAATACATGCAATATTTTTTATTTATTCAAGTTGTTTACCCTTAAACCACTGATCTGCTCTAAGCAAACCTATTTTTAGGCATCCATTGGCTCTTAAAAGACTTTTTGTAGCGACATTCTTGGCTCTAAAAAAAATAATTCTTGCCAATCTTAAGAGATTTATATTTAGTCTTTTAATTAAAGGCTCCTTACATAAATCTATATTGGTAAGATAGAAGACTGTAACTGCTTTAACTATAGTATGGCACACAGTTATTATCAGTTGACAGCTTGGGAAAATAGTATTGAGGTACCAATGAGGTTGGAGTGATATCAAGTTGTGGGTGTAGTTTAACATCCAAGACTAACCTCATTTGCTCCCATGCATTATTTTCCATGCTGTCAACTGATTATTACCGTGTGTTATACTATAATAAAAGTAATTTTTAAAAATAAATTTTGATTTATTTTTTCACAATTAAGAAGTGAGTACAAGATATATGAGGCGAGGAAAGAATTGAAGGACAACGTATAGAGGAAGAAATGAGAATAGTGAGGAGCAGATTTAATTTAAAATAAAATGATTTTATGTAACTAGTTGTGTTCTTTAATAGAGGGTATCTGCTCTGTTTGACAAAAGTATTCCTCCCCTCCCCAATTTTTCTGCATTTTTGCAAAAATTAAAAAAAAACAGGAAGACTGAACCCTTGAGTTTACATAGTTATAGTTGAACTCACTTGTTAGTTAATTTGGTACTGATAAAAGCCCGTCTCATTTTACTAATACAATCCTTCCCTCTCTTTAGAAATTATAGTATGACACACGGTTAAAATCATCTGACAGTGTGGGAAAATAGTGTTAAAGAACCAAAGAGGTTTGCCTTTTATGAAATTTTGGGCGTGGTTTAACATCCAGGACTATCCTTATTGGCTCCCTTGCACTTTTTTCCCACCCTGTCAACTGATTTTAATTTTGTATCATACTATGGAAGAGCATGAAAATCATGTCAATGAAAAACATTAAAGAAAATACTGGTTTGTGCATAAAGGGTATATTATCTTAAATTCACAAGTTAATAGTCCTTTTCAACAAACCAAATATGAGGAAAAACAAATGTCTTTATTATTAAATGTAATAATATTATTATTTTGTTAATGTTTACATTTTCTATCACAAATATTGATTTGCTTTAAGTCTCTATACCATTATTAATTTAGGGAAGGGTTAAATGTTGTAAGTAGAAGTAGTATGATAAGCCGAGAGTTTCAAATGTTTATAACAAAAATTTAACAGCTATGAGAGTAGACTACAAAATTATATTAGACTATTTTTGATATTTAGGATAAAAATAATGTAGAGTCATGAATGCTGGCTTATTTTTTATTTATCCTTTTTTTCGAATGATTTGAGTGGATTTACATGATGAAGAATAGCCAATTTAAGTTGTTGCATTAGCTAACAGAAGTACCTTATGATCTGCCTAACCAACTAAATGAAGTGATATAGTTACAGTACAACTGATAAGAAAATGCCTTTTCAATGGCGGCAAAAGACTATCAGAAACCAAAGTGATTGATCTTTAGACAGTTTGAAGCAATTCTATCTGTTTTCTTTCAATTAATAAGGCATTCTCTCATTAGCTGAACTACTATTGCAATAATATTAAACTATTAATGAGTTGTGATGCTAATACACATAATGCAGCCTTTGTAGGGAGTACATAATAGTACTTCTCTTAACCAAAAAGGCAGGAATTTCTAGATACACTCTGGTCTGGGTAGCTATGTAGCTGTAATAGATAATAATACTGACATAGTGTTATGCACATGAAGACCGTTAGATTGTTATGATCATAGATTAATTTTTTTTTAAGTACATAGGCTATTCTAGGGGGAATCTAGCCCCCTCCCCACCAATAAAAAAATGTAGACTTTTTAGCTATTAGAGGATTAGGATTTTGGCACGAGATCACCTATATTAAAGTAACAAGTGATAAATACATGGAACTACCATTGCAATCCTAGAAACTGATTGGAATGCTTTTCAACAAATATAGATACCGATTTGGTTGTTTTTAGACCTAATCAATTGTTAAGGTAAAAAAATAAAAGATATGGTAAAAGAGTTGTTAGCATGCAGTTGATACCTGCGAGCTAACAACTCTATTGCCACAAAACTAATATAAAATTATTGACCAAACTATTTAAACAAAATGATTTTATGAGGTAGTGGTCAGATAGGTATAAAACACAAAGTTTGAGCTTTCAGCCGTAAATTAGGCCTTCCTTCTTCAGAATTAGTTTTATTCTAAACAGAATCAGATAAAACATAAAAAAGAAACATTAGTTATATTAATCTAATAATAGCTAGCTGTGTATACCATCGGAGAACGACACTTACTTCTAAACAAAGATCTAGTTTGAATAAAAAGGGGGCTAACATTACAAAATTTTAGAAAAGGAACATTATATAAATATTATAAAAATAAAGTCGTAAATTAACGCAAAATAGACAAAATTTTGAAAAAACCTCTGTTACCTTTATATATTAGGGAACAATAATGAGCCAAGTTTCATGTTATCATTGTTAAGAATCATCGAATTGGTAACTGCATGGAATTTTAAGGAATAATTATTTATTTCATTTTCTGAGGACAGTACTAAAGACATGGTCCTAGTAGGTACATATTAGATCACAACCTCTTCAATAATAATTACACAACTTTTCCTCATCACATCGAATTCGCTATGCTCATCCTCCCTACTTCGGTCTCGCTTCGCTTGTCCTCAAAATATATAGACCAAGAGCCCAGGGGTGTTTTGTTAATAAAAAGTGTAATGGCTGGAACCGGTCTCAATTTTTCGTAAATACCTTCCTAAACAAGGATCTGCAATTCTGCCGACTCGTATCGGATGGGCGTCCCAGGTAGAACGCACTTTACAGGTCAAATTTACCACCCAAGTTAACAAACAGTGTAATGGCTGGAACTGGTCTCAATTTTTCGTAAATACCTTCCTTAACAAGGATCTGCAATTCTGCCGACTCGAGACTGCAAACTTGAGGCCGGTTCCAGCCATTACACTGTTTGTTAACTTGGGTGGTAAATTTGACCTGTAAAGTGCGTTATGCCTGGGACACCCATCCGATACGAGTCGGCAGAATTGCAGATCCTTGTTTAGGAAGGTATTTACGAAAAATTGAGACTGGTTCCAGCCATTACACTTTTTATTAACAAAACACCCCTGGGCTCTTGGTCTAATACAATGGGTGGTCACCCATACAGCACTGACCACGCTCAATGCCTCTTATCTTTTATCCAACAAAAATCATGGATATAATAGTCGTATTGAAACTAAACTTAGTGTACTTATTTATTACGTAAAGGTATAAACTTGTAGCAATATTTAACTCATTTGAATTTTTTTCGGTTCTTTAAAAAAACGTGCACAAGTCACTTGATAAAAATTTAACTAATGCTGATAATGAGATGAAACTTGGCACATATGTTTGTCTTATACATAGCTACATATGCGTGCTAAATCTTAAATTCCGCGTTTTATATTTCTTCAAAATTTTTGCTGTGTCATTATTGCGGGTCAATGACGTCAAGAAAATATTTTCAGAATACCACACTACGCCTAGACTGATTTTTGTACAAAGTTTCAACTCTCTAGCATAAATACACTAGGAGCTACGATTATAACAGACACACACACACACTAGAGTGCCTGTATGTCAGGCATTCTAATACACACAACTTACACACTACTTTGTGAAAACCACTCAGGAGGCCTTATAAACACCTAAGATGGATATTTTCGGTGACATCCCGGTTTCGGATTTTTTTCAAACACAATACTTTTCCTATATGTCTCAGGTATTAATGAGGAAAAGTAATAATAATTTAATGATTCAAATAACAAGAAATAAGAAAGTCTAAAGAAAAACCTTAAAGTCTCCTAGGCTTCGGCAGAAAAAAAGCGAAGGAAAACCACACATAATGTTATTTAATTTCTGATCTAAATGCTTCATTAATGCATAGTTTGTCAGTGTACAAATCCTTTTAAACTAAATTAGTTTTGTTATGTGAACTGACTCTATGTACTATGAAAGCTAAAAGGCGTTCTCTTTCATTGTGAGCCGCAAGCAAGAAATCTGTCTAATGTTCAGGAGTCAACATTGACGAAAAGTTGTAACAACTTTTATATGGCAACCTCTTATATTCTTGCTAACAGGGGCGGACTCAGCCCAAAAGGCCCGTGGAGGGTTTGCCCTAAAAAGGGCCAATAAAAAAGGGTTAAATTCTATATTCCTAAAAGGATGGGGGGGGTCTCATTTATAAATAGAATAGATTTTAGCTCTGCTTTTACAAACTATTTTTTTATAATATTTAAACCAAATATACACCAATTTTAACAAATCTAGGGCGAGCTAAGCTATCCCCGGTCTTGTAGTTCATAATTAACATTATCTCAAGCAAAATTTAGGCGAGAGAAGTTTTTTACATTATATATTTTTATCCTGAAATGCAAACATCAATACTTAATAGCATTTAGGCGAGCAAAGCGAGCTTAAGAATATACTAAAATTGATTATATACTTAAAGCTTGCCTTAGGGCTGAATCCTATTCTTATTTATGGCTCTCTTTAAGTGTAGAACTTCGAGGGCCCCTACTTGATTATTTTCGTAGAAATGTAAAGAATTGTTTTAATAGCAATACAGTAAAGTAATTTTACGCTATGACCTAGGGGCCTAGCTTTTGAAGTAGGCCCATAAGTGCCCCCCCCCCTTACGGGAAGGCACTTATGCTTGAATCTTCTGTCAACTCCTTGATGTCATGTCATGGGATAGTTTAGATTTTGGAAACACCATATCCAAACTTGAGATAGTAGGTAAGGTCTCAATCATACAATTAAGTATGCTTAGAGACCTGTGATTGAGCACAAACCAAATATGATATAATTATGATAAGAACATTCATCTTCTAACCAAAGATGTATTTATTTTGAAATGAAATGTAATCTAACATGTAAATACAAAACTACCTGTACACCTGGCGGTATTAGGGGGGTTTTGGAACGATCTCCCCTAAGAATCCACAAAAAAAGAGGTACATAAAAATGTTATTAAACTTGCTCCGTTCACCAGAGCGAGTCCAATATAATAAGGATCAGCAAAGAGAGTGCAATGAGTTGGCGAGGAGAAGTTCAGATGTTCCCCGCACCCGATTGCTTTATAAGAATAAAAATATTGCTCTTTATTAATGTATGATTATTGATTATAACAATTTCATACGATTATAGTATATCACACGATTATAATCAGTTAACAGTGAGGGAAATATTGTTGAGGAACCAATGAGGTTGGTCCGATATTAAATTGTGGGCGTGGTATAACATCCAGGACTAACCTCATTGGCAATATTTCCCTACGCTGTTGACTCACTATAACCGTGTGATATACTAAATACATATTTCATACTTTAATTTTGTAATAATAATTCGTTTATTTATTTATTTATAACATTAACGGCTTTTTACAAGCCTTTTACAAATTTATAAAAAAAGACTAAAAAAGAAAATAAATTAAAAAGGAACATTAAAAATGATATAACTATAAGTTTAAACTAACAATAATAAACTAATTATTATTGTAGTATATATATATACTATTCGTGTTTTAATCTCATAATTCAAGGAATCAATGAAGGTAAGTAAGAAGCAAAAAACAAATAGCATTAATAATATTAGGTTGACGTTAGTAAAAATGTATAAATACTAGTAAGAATCAATCAATAAGCCACTGATAAGAAATCAATAAAACACAAGAGCAAATAATTTTAATACCTACGATGCCTTAACTACGGTATTCTTAAGAACTCCTTTTTAAGGACTCAGATATATAT
>JACMZG010001912.1:12448-36824 GCA_018340805.1 Microvelia longipes
CGAAATGGAATTTTTATACCGGGAACTGTCCATGAGATGATGCATTTTACGACGAACCCTTTTCAAACTGATCTTTATAGTTTCCTATTTTTCAGTATTACTTACTTTGTGTAATTTTAAAAAAATATGAGTATTACATCAATTATCACCAACGGAAATTGACTAAATAAAGGCAAAAATACTATTTTAAAAATAAAACGTATTTAATGAGTATTGGTCTGACAAGATGCATAAACTGGCGTGAGATGGATGAGTAAGGTCGAAATGATGAATTTTTACGCGGAACTGTCCATGAGATGATGCATTTACGACAACCCGTTTCAAACCTGATTTTTATAGTTTCCTATTTTTTCAGTATTACTTACTTGTGTATTTTAAAAAATATGCGTATTACATCAATTATCATCAGAAATTGAACTAAAATAGGCATAAATACTTAGTTTTAAATTAAGTATTTAATATATTGGTTCTGAGTTTTGGTTCTGAGAAGATGTTATAAACTGGCGTTAGATGATGAAGTAAGGTCCGAAATGATTTGAATTTACCGGAACTGTCCATGAGATGTTGCAATTACGATAACCCGTTTCAATAACCTGATTTTTATAGTTTCCTATTTTTCATGTATTACTTAAATGTGTATTTTAAAAAAATATAAGTATTACATCAATTATCACCCAGGAAATTGACTAAATAGGCATAAATACTATTTTTTAAAAATAAACGTATTTAATGAGTATTGGTCTGACAAGATGCATCAAAAACTGGCGTGAGATGATGAGTAATGTCCGAAATGATGAATTTTTACCGGAACCTGTCCAGTGAGATGATTGCATCTACGACAACCCTTTTCAAAAAACCTGATTTTATAGTTCCTAATTTTTCAGTTTTACTTACTATTGTTTGTTTTTAAAAAATATGCGCGGTCAAATTACATCCAATTATCACCAGAAATTGAACTAAATAGGCATAAATACTTAGTTTTTACCTAAAAATTCAAACCGTGTTCAGTCTTAGACATGATCCTATGACGTGATATTGGTCTGGACAAGATGTATAAATGACGTGAGATGATGATAAGGTCTCCGAAAGTCCCAAAAGATGATAGGAAACTTTACCCGGAACTGTCAATGAACAGGAGTTGTGCCATTTCGACAGACCCGTTTTTCCAAAAACCTGACGTTTTTTAGTTCCTATTTTTCAGTTTTATGACTTACTATGTGTATTTTTTAAAAAATGATGCGTATTACATCGGTGAGTTACCAGAAATTGAACTAAAATAGGCATAAAATACCTTCAGTTTTTAAAAAATAACGTATTTAATGAAGTCAATTGGATTCTGACAAGAGGTGGTATTTAAACTGAGTGACCGGATGATGAAGCTAAGGTCCGAAGATGATGAATTTTTACCGCGATAACATGTCCATGGACATGATGGCATTTACGAAAACCCGTTTTTTTTCCCTCCCACCCCAAAACCTGATTTTAATTCACGTTCCTATTTTCCAGTTACTTACTATGTGTATTTTAAAAAATAGCGCATATTACATCATTCAATCACAGAAACTTGAAATCTAACTAGGCTAAAATACCCCTTAGTTTAAAAAATAAACGCTACTCTATAATTAAAGTATTGGTCGACAAGATGTATAAACTGAGTGAGATGATGAGTAATGTCCGAAATGAATGATTTCCGGAACTGTCCATGAGATGATGCATTTACGACAACGCCGTTTCAAAACTTGATTTTATAGTTTACTTTTTATTCCAGTTTTGACTTACTATGTGTATTTAAAAAATATGCGTATTACATCAATTATCACCAAGAAATTGAACTAATAGGCATAAAATACTTATTTTAAAAAAATAAACACGTATTTAAGTGAGTATTGGTCTGAGAAGATGTATAAACTGGGGAGGATGATGAGTAAGGTCCGAAATGATGAATTATTTACCGGAACTGTCCATGAGATGATGCATTTACGACAACCGCCGTTTCAAAAGCCTGATTTTTTATATTCTATTTTTTCAGTTTTACTTACTATGTGTATTTTTTAAAAATATGCGTATTACATCAATTATCACCAGAAATTGAACTAAATAGGCCATAAATACCTTAGTTTTAAAAAATAAACGTATTTAATGAGTATATGGTCTGACAAGATGTATAAACTGACGTGAAAATGATGAGTAATGTCCGAAATGATGAATTTTACCGGACAACTGTCCATGAGATGATGCAATTACGACAACCCGTTCAAAACTTGATTTTTATAGTTTCCTATTTTTCAGTATACTTACTATGTGTATTTAAAAAATATGCGTATTACATCAATTATCACCAGAAATTGAACTAAATAGGCATAAATACTTAGTTTTTAAAATAAACGTAATTTAATGAGTATTGTCTGAGAAGATGTATAAACTGGCGTGAGATGATGAAGTAAGGTCCGAAATGATGAATTTTTACCCCGACTGTCCATGATGATGCATCTACGACAACCCGTTTTCAAAACCTGATTTTTCTAGTTTCCTATTTTTTCAGTTTTACTTACTATGTGTATTTTAAAAAAATTGGCGTATTAATCATCTTATCACCAGAAATTGAACTAAATAGGCATAAATACTTAGTTTTAAAAAATAAAACGTATTTAATGAGTATTGGTCTGACAAGATGCATAAACTGACGTGAATGATGAGTAAGGTCCGAAATGATGATTTTTACCGGAACTGTCCATGAGATGATGCATTTACGACAACCCGTTTCAAAACACTGATTTTTATAGTTTCCTATTTTTCAGTTTTACTTACTATTGTGTTGTATTTTAAAAAAATATGCGTATACATCAATTATCACCAGAAATTGAACTAAATAGGCATAAATACTAGTTTAAAAAAATATTAACGTATTTTAATGAAGTATTGGTCTGACAAGATGTATAAACTGGCGTGGAGAAATGAGTAAGGTCCGAAATGATGAATTTTTTACCGGAACTGTTCATTGAGAGATGATGCATTTACGACAACCCGTTTCAAAAACCTGATTTTTATAGTTTCCTTATTTTTCAGTTTACTTACTTAGTTTTCTGTGTATTTTAAAAAATATACGTTTACAACAATTATCAACCCAGAAATTGAACTAAATAGGCATAAAAATACTAGTTTTTAAAAATAAACTATTTTTATTGTATATTGAGAGATGTATAAACTGGCGTGAATGATGATGAGTAATGTCCCGAAATGATGAATTTTACCGAAAACTGTCCATGAGATGATGCATTTACGACCACCCGTTTCAAAACCTGATTTTTTTCCTTCAGTATTACCTAAAAAATTATGTTATTACATCATTATATCAGAAATTGAACTAAAGTAGGCCTAAATACTTAAATTTTTAAAAAAATAAACGTATTTAGATGAGTATGTGGTGTCTGAGGAAGAATGTTAATAAAAACTGGTGCATTGTACGATTAAATCTCATAAATCTCGGTGACTGAGGATGAGTAAGGGTCCGAAATGGTATGCTGTGAATAGTGTATACCGAAACTGAATGTATTGATGCATGATTGGCAATTCTACGATTACCCTCGTGTGCAAAACCCTGGAGTGTATAGTTCATCCAGTTTTTCCAGTCATTTATGCTTCCTATTGGTGTTATTTTAAAAAATATGCCGTAATTACTATGCAATTATACCCAGAAACTTGAACTAAATAGCATAATATTATTTTTAAAAAATAAACGTTAGTGAATGAGTATGGTCTGAGAAGATGTAATAAAATGGACGTTGAGATGATGAGTAATGTCCCGAAAATGATAAATTTTCCCGGAACTGTTCCTATGACCGATGACTGCATTTTACGCACAACCCGTTTCAAAACCTGATTTTTTATGCAGTTCCTATTTTTTCTTGGTATTATCTTTAAACTCCTTTGTGTATCTTTTAAAATTTCATTAAAGTTATGAACGTAATATATTAACATACCAATTATCTATCCCCTCAGGAATTTGAAACCTTAAATAATATGGCGAATAAATACGCTTAGTTTGTTTAAACAGGCATTAAACCCGTTATTATATGAGTATGTTGGTGTCTGACAAGATGCATAAAGGGCCGTGAGTTGATTTTGTTTAAGGTCCGAAATGATTGAATTTTTTACCGGAACTTGTCCATAAGATTGATTGCATTTCGACAACCCGTTTTCAAAACTTGATTTTATAGTTTCTATTTTTTTCAGTTTATCTTACTATTGTGTATTTTTTAACGAATATTGCGTATTTTATCGATCAATTATCATCCATGAAAATTGAAATCTAATTAGGATAATATACTTATTTTTAAAATAAATTACGTATTATATGAGTATTTGTCTGAACGATAGAATGGCATAAAAACTGGACTGGAGATGATGAGATAGTAAGGTCCGAAATGATGAAACTTTTTACCCGGAACTGTCCAGTGAGATGATTGCATTTACGGACACCGTTTCAAAGCTTGATTCTTTATAGTTTCCTATTTTTTCAGTTTCTACTTACTTTTGTGTATTTTTAAAAAAATTATGTGGGATCTCACAGGTCAAATTGATCCCAGAAATTGGAACCTAAAATAGGCATAATGACTTAGATTTAAAAATAACAACGATAATTTAAAAAATGATGTATTGGATCTGCGCAAAAGTAAATAGCATTAAAACTCGGCGTGAGCAATGATGAAGGAAGTAAAATCCGAAAAGAATTTGATGAAACATTTTTTACCCCCGGAAACCGTAGTCCACTGACGAAATTGAGCGGCAAATAATATATTATAAACGATAAACAAACCCCGTTTCCAAACTGATTTTTATAAAGTTTCCCCCTATTTTTTTGATTACCTAGTAAATTATTGGTACTAACTAATGTGTTACAATCTCTTGTTTTTAAAGAAAAATCAATGCTTAAAATTTATCTCATTTAAATCAAATTTAATCCCCAACACCAAAGAAATAAATTGGAAGACCTTAAATATAAAGGCAATTAATAATATACTTTAGTTTAATAAAAAAAAAAAACCGTTTAATTTGTAACATAGTGAAGCCAGTTTATTGTAGCTGGACAAGTGAATTCTAATTGCTTAAAATAATACTTTGTGTCTAGTGAGAATGATCCACAAGTTTGTCCTTCATTGAGTATATGAGTCCGAAATGATGTGAATTTTTTACCAGAACTGTCCATGGATGAGCTGCATGTTATACGGACAACCATTTCAAAACTTGATTTTTACTAGCTTTCCATTATTTTCAGTACTTACCATTACCTAATTTGTAATGTATTTTACAAAATTATATAGTATTACATCATTGTATCGCCGGGAAATTGCTAATCTTAAATAAGGACATAGAAATTACTTAGTTTTCTTAAAAAAATAAACGAATATTATATGAGTATTCTGGTATTCTGCAAGTGGTGCTAAACTGCGTGAGATGTATGTGTAAGGTCCGAAATGATGAATTTTTACCGGGAAATTGTCCTTGAGATGACTTGCATTGTACGTACAACCCTTATCCAAAAAACTGATCTTTTTTAATAAGTTTCCTATTTTGTTACAGATAATACCTCAACTCCTGTGGTTATATGTTAAAATTTAGTCGAAACAATATATTGCCTTCTTGTTTTTTTTCTAACATCAATTTATCACGGGAAATTGAACTAAATAGGGCATAAATACTTAGTTTTTAAAAAATACAACGTATTTAATGAGTTTGGGTCTCTACAAGATGCATAACTGGCGTTAGTATGATGAGTAAAGCAAATCCCGAAAATGATGATTCTTTACTCCCCGGAACGTGTCTGGGTATCTCATCATCATTTGAGATGATGCATTTACCGAACAACCGGTTTTTTTAAAATCATTTGATTTTTAGATGGTGTCTATTACAAATTTGGATATGATTTTTTTAGCTGTGTAATTGATGTAAGAGGTTGTTTTAAGAATAAAATCAGATTATTACGTTAACTTCTATACTCGTGAGTGTGCCGGTTAAAAGTTCATTTTCTCTATCATCATGGCTCAATATAATAGTATGTTAATCATGGTCAGATATTTATTGTAAGTTAAATAGTTAAGTTGACTTTTTGGTAAGTTATATTAGTTTGTTATCGATATTATTTAAGTACATAAAATTGTATTTAATGTTTTGAAAAGTTTAATGTAGTGAGAGTATACATTTTTAAAAGGGTATTTAACTTTAAAAGGTACTTGAAGTTAGTGTTTAGACTATTTTCACTAATTTGTGTTTTTAAATTATGTTCTATTTTTCTAAGAAAATTGATTTTATTGTCCGTTATTGTATAATTATATTTTTTGTGTGCAATCTATAAAGTACACAATATTATAGTTAACTTATAGTAACTGATTTTAATTTATTATACTAAAACCCGCAGGAAATTTGGACTTTTTAGGTTAATTGTAATGAAGTAACTATAGAAAATTTAAAGAAATTATTTTTAAAATTTAAATGATAAGCTAAATTTAAGCGGGAAAAAGAAGCTTTCGATCTGAAGTTCCGGTCACTATTATATGAAGGCGCCAATTTATTGACTTTGGACAGTGTATGAACAATTTGTTTTATACTTTGTTAAATCGTGCATAAGGAACTTGCTCTTCAAATGCTTATAATACCGCTTTCCTTTCACACTACTCGACCTGATTAAAAATACACCACAACGAACAAAACTGACATACTTAAAAAACATCTAAACGACACATTGACGAGAACAACAATAAATAAAGTAATAATAAATAATTATTACTATAAATTTACATGATTAATAATAAAGTTCTTCTTTATCTACTCTTAAAACTTAACTTCAATACCTATATATCAGATATATGAAGTGTCATATTAAATAGATTTTAGAGACATATGCTACTTATTCATACATTGAAAAAACTATTATATACTACTTAAATGTATACCTTCTTTAGTTATTTTTTGTATGTGTTATTTTCTTGGATATTAAATAAAAACACTAAGATTATATATAATAATTACATAATAAGATATAAACAAATGTAAGCCTGAATAAATAACTTTTAAGTGCATGTTTAAGCTAAAAAAGTTTTTTAACATAGCATGTTTTGCTTTGTTTTGCTTTTTAGTATTTCTTTATTTCCTTTAAGCATGCTTAAAACTACTTTAAATATTTAAAAATGCCCACATAGCTCAAGGGTTTCCTCTTTTAATGTGGGGGCAAAATAACTTTAATTGTATAATTTAATATTGTTTATATACTTTAAAATATATAAAGGAATTCATACAAAAAAAGATAAATTAAATATTATTTATAGCAGGCCTGCTTCGCTCGCTAGATAGAATAGATAATTAACAATTTATTATTAAAATAAAGATATCGCGCGCTATATTGCTATAAATATACACAATAATGTTGTAAAAGAGGTTCGCTTCGTTTTGCACTGGATGGCTAGAGCAGGGCCAGGTAGGCGCCTGGATTGGGAACTTGCTGCTGCTCTTCTGCAGGAAGAGCACAGAGAACTGCAACAGAGCTGCAGGAGCTCTGCGCGGCTACTGTTCTAGAAAGACGAGTATAACTCACAGGTATACCAGGAAATAAAAAGGCTGACAAAGTAGCCAAAGAAGGAGCTTCCACTCACTTTTGTGGACCATAATCTCCAATAGACTGGTCGAGAAGGCAGGCCAAATCACTCATCTAAAATTGGATTTGGAAAAAGGCTGAACTCATATGGGAAAACAATAATGGATGTAGGCAATCAAATGATTCTGCCAGCATTAAACAGGAGAAAATCTAGATGGCTTCTCGATCTTGGAAGGTTCAGTCTTATGGTGGGGAATTTGACAGGACACTGTAGACTCAATAGACATCCAGCATTAATGAAGGTAGTTGAGAACCCCATATGTCGAATATGTGATGACTACGAGGACAAAACAGCCTATCACTACTAAGGAGTATGTGAAGGATTAGGAAGACACAGGTTTCTACTTTTTGGAGCAGGGATCTACGAGAGGAGGAACTGGAGTCTCTAAGATGGCAGGGCCTTCTCAAATTAATTTATATCATTCAAAGAAATTAAATTAACACGCATATGTTTATAGCAATCTAGTGAGCAAAGGAAGGACCTTTATTTCTTCAGAACCATATATGCATAGTCTATATTCATACATTTACGATATATTTATAGCAATCTAGACAACGAGTCGATTTTAATTTACTTTATTTTATATTTTAACAATTTTGCTAGCGAATTAAACATTTGAGCATGTATGCTTAACAAACGACTACATATATATTAATACAATATAGCAAGCGAAGGGATTCTCTTATTATACAGGGTAACTTAATCTTTGTAGCGGTTGCAACATTATTATTTTTTTGTGTTATTATTGTTGTCTTTTTTTAGATATAAAAATAAATCGTTTTTTCCAGTTTGTAAAAGTTAAGATCGAAGTACCTTTTAAGCGCCAAAGTGTTGACCCAGACGCGAAACGCGCGACATGCCAGACTCTGCAACCGCCGGTAACGCAGCCAAACACTCAAAACCGAGCGAATATGGACAATACTGCCAGCACGTCAAACCAAACTTCGGAACCGGGAACGCGCACACAACTACGACACTCAGGTAAGCAGAGTAGGAGTTTAATATCCCCCGTTTTGACGGAACAATCCAAAGATTTGGTTTCACTAAATAGAAGCACTGTTTCGTAACTCATTTCTGACGACGAAACAAAATACTTTGCTGTTGATGCGGAAGCCCTCGAGACTGTTATTGACATATTAGACAACCCGCCTGCCAGTAATAAGTATGAGTTGTTAAAAGAAAGATTAATATCAGAATTTAGTGAAAGCGAAGAACGCAAATTACGTAAACTTCTTAATGACCTTGAACTAGGCGATAAACATTTACTTCGCGAAATGCGTGCTCTGGCTAGATCTAACGGGGTGCTAAAAATCGTTATGGTTACAAAGGTTGCCCTCAAACTTTCAAGTGGTGTTAACTGTAGCAGAGAGAAACCTGGACAAAATCGCGGAGCTTGCGGACAAACTTACTGTCTTATATGACCAAAGCTCTATCAGAGCCATTGAAAAACACTCCCTCTACATCTTCTCAATCAGTGCAAGAAATACTAGTTGATAAAATCAGTGAATTAGTTGACTGTATAGTGGCATTGCATGGCCCAAGGAATCGATCAAACACTAATCGTGGGCGATCGCGTTCAAGTGGTCGATATCGAAATAATAAATATTGTTTTTATCATAACCGTTTGGTGTGAACGCTCGTAAATGTACACCCCCCCCCCGTGTGCTTTCAAGAAACAAGAAAACTAGAAAGTCGAGTTCACGTTTCGGCTTGTGAACTCGAGCCACGAGAGAGCCGACTCTTTATTTCCGATAAAAAGAATAAAGTACCATTTCTCATTGATACTGGGGCAGATATTTTCGTATACCCCGCGACCTTTCGGGATAAGAAAGCCGGTCCTGGTAAATTTAAACTTTACGCAGCGAACGGAACCCGTGATGCACACGTACGGAGACAAATGGCTGGAACTTGACCTTGACCTAAGACGTTCTTTTAAGTGGCCCTTTGTATTGACAACTGTTGATAAACCTATTATCGGTGCAGACTTCCTAAAGTATTTCAACCTCATGGTCGACCTTAGAAATCGCAGGCTAGTCGACAGTGAAACACAGTTACAAGTACCTGCAGTAGTAAAACAAACGAGCACACGCGGTTGCGTTACTGTTATTTGAACGTGCGAATTTACGAAGCTCTTGAGTGAGTATCCTGATATCACTTGGCCCTCCCCGTTCACTGGTGAGGTGAAGCATCACATAGCAACCACCGGCCCACCAGTTTTTACTTGCCCACGAAGGCTAACTCCAGAAAAATTACAGATAGCAAAAGAAGAGTTTAGGGTAATGATGGAAGCAGGGATATGCAGATCTTCCAAATCTCCATGGACTAGTGCATTACATATGGTACCAAAGAAAGACGGTAACTGGAGACCATGCGGTGTGACAACGCTATAACAGTTCCAGACCACTACCCTATACCGCATATCCAGGATTTTGGGCACATGCTGGAAGGTACGCATATCTATTCAAAGATCAATTTAGTTAGGGCCTATCATCAAATACCGGGGCACCTGAAGACATCGATGAGACCGCAATCACCACACCCTTCGGGCATTTTGAGTTCCCCCGCATGAATTTGGGCTAAGGAACACTGGGCAAACTTTTCAAAAGCTTTGTTAATGAAATTTTCGTCAATATCAAGTTCGTATTTGTATATCTTGATGATGTGTTCGTAGCTGCTAAGGATCGAAATTAGCACAAAAACCATCTTTACCTAGTTTTTTCAGCGTTCATCCGAATACGGCCTGGTTCTCAACGTTCCTAAAAGTCTATTTGAAGTCGAAAATATTTCCTTCCTTGGGCATGAAATTTCTTCCTACGGTGTCAGGCCAATTCCTGATAAATCACAAACCATTCAGAACTTTAAAAAACCTACTATAGTCAAGCAACTTCGCTCCTACCTAGAAATGTGGAATTTTTATAGACGATTCATACCAGCTGCGGCTGCAATACAAGCTCCTCTTACAGATCAGCTTCAGGGTATCAAAGGAAGCGGGGCTTCTTCACCAATATCTTGGATCCAAGAATTAGAACAAGCATTTGAAACAACGAAAAAAAGCTTGCAAGACGCCGTGCTTCTTGCTCACCTATCATCGTCCGCAAAAATCGAAGTTAATGCATCAGATAAAGCCGTATGAGGGGTCATAGAATAGGTCATTGGCAGCGAAAATCAGCCGCTTGGTTTTTTATCGCATAAATTATCTCCTACCCAAATCAGATACAGCACCTATGATAGGGAACTTCTGGCCGTGTACATGACCATGAAGCATTTCGCATATATGCTTGAAGGCCGAGAGATCACCATCTACACGGATCATCGTCCTCTAACATTTGCTTTTACAAAGAAAACTGATCCAATGTCTGATCGACAGGCTCGACAGTTAAGTTATATTTCTGAATTTACTACGGACATCTGACACATTTCTGGCAAGGACAGCATTGTTGCCGATCATCTATCTCGGATAGAACCTATATCAGCGCGACATGATATTCTTGATTTTAGATTACTATCGAAGGATTTAAGTAAGGATGAAGAACTCAAACGAATCCTGGAAAAACAAGGATATTCCCTGAATCTTCGAATGGTTAAATCTCCTGAGAAAAATTACTATGTGTACGTGGACGAAGCTAACAGACTGTATACTCCTAAGCAGTGGCGACATCAAATATTTGATAAAATTCATAATTTAAGCCACCCAGGAATAAGAAAAACGTCGCAACTGTTAAGGGCGAAGTTTGTTTGGCCTTCCATAAACAAAGACGGCAGATCATGGTGCAAAGCATGCAAAGGATGCCAAGCAAACAAAGTAAGCCGTCATTGTAAAGCTCCGTTACAAGCTTTTGAACCTTCAGGTCGCCTAGAGCACGTTCACATAGACATAGTTGGCCCGTGACCACCCAACAGAGGATACAAGTACTGCCTAACAATGATCGATTGAACCACTTGTTGGCCGGAAGTCAAGCCTATCAGAGATATAACTGCTACAACAGTTGTTAAGGTTTGCGGATATCACGTTTTGGTGTTCCTAAAAGAATTACGACCGACCGTGGTACTCAGTTCCTTTCCAACCAATTTAAACAACTGAACAAGATGTTAGGCGTAAATCAATACTTCACGACAGCATACCATCCACAGGCTAACGGAATTGTAGAGAGATGGCATCGAACTCTCAAAAATGCTATCCGATGTCATACCTCTAATCGTTGGGTAGACGTACTGCCGACTGTGCTGTTAGGCCTTAGAGCAGCTCTCAGCGAAACCACTGGACATTCAGCAGCCGAACTTTTATACGGGGAACCTCTAAAACTGCCAGGCGAACTTGTGTGTAAAAATATTCTACAATGTTGATACAATGCAGAATCAACCCCTCATGAATATCTTGCCAAGCTGACAGAGTTTTTTAGGAAAATTAGGTCTGCTCCTGAGTGGTTAAGAGACACAAGAAGCACATTTGTTCATCCAGATCCAGAGTTGTCATTTTTTCAGATATAAAAATAAATCGTTTTTTCCAGTTTGTAAAAGTTAAGATCGAAGTACCTTTTAAGCGTTTAAATCTTAATGGGACAAAATAAAAATCCTGATTCTATGGACCAGGATGAACAAAAATGTAAGCATAGGGTCGATTCTCAATAGTTCTCTAGAAACATCGATAAATCGATATTCTTCGATACTTTACTGTCTAATTCTCTAAAACGATCTACAACTTGAAAACTACTAAAGCTAAAGAGATACGGTTTTCACTATTCTAAAGGACATTAAATTCCCTTTAAAATGGTATACTTTATGTCGCAATCATTACAATTAATCTTTAATTTATTTGCATTTAAAATAAATAATTTTATTAGTACTAAAAATGTAAAAAATTTTAAATGTCAAAATCTTCGATATTTGTCCACTCATAGTTAAAACCCAAAAATGAATATAAACCTTTAAATGATATAACATAATCTATGGTTTGTTTTTAACTTGAACCGAGATATTCTTAAAAAACTTGATGTAAGTCGCTTAGATGTCAAATTATTCACAATGTTTTTATTTAATGAGTTTTTATTTTTCTTAAATAATCATTTAGGAAATCTTCAAGAGGAAGTACCTTTCAATTTAATATTAAATCAGTGGTTCCAGTTGGATGGATGCCCGGCCCACTATGGGCTTAGGCCTCGAGACTGGCTGAATGAAAATTATCCCAATCGCTGGATTGGACGAAAGGGACCAATAGCCTGGCCTCCGAGATCTCTTGATCTTACACCACAAGATTTTTTTCTCTGGGGCACTATAAAAGATGAAGTATACAGGCAAGCCCCACAAAATCGAGAAGATCTGATGCTGAAAATTCATGAGTCAAGAGCTGCAATAACTGCAGCACAAATTGAAAAAGCTACACAATCAGTGTTAAGAAGATGTAGACTATGTATTAGAGTTGAAGGAAGAAGATTTGAATCTCTCTTACGATTTACATGAAGAATGTTTTTAATTCCTCTTGCAGTAAAAAGTTAATTTATTTATTATTTAATCATGTATAAATATCTATTACTTTGTATTCTTTCAACAAAATTCTTCAAGAAATGTTTTTGTAGCATTTGTTTTATTATAAGTGACTTGTATTAAGTTTTTTAAGCTATATGGTAGTGGGGGGGGGTTGATTTTTCTATGATTAACAAAACATAGAATAATTAATAATGTAATTATAACAAATAAAATAAAGTTTATTTTGTAAATCAAATTGACGTAACATAAATGTCTTTGTTTACATTGTGAATAATTTAGAATCTAAGCGACTTACATCAAGTTTTATTTCTTATACATTATTTCTTATTTATTACTATCTATATGTATTTACATTCATACATACATACGCATATATACATACACATACCTACATATACACACACATACCCACATAGGTGTATATAATCACGGAGTACTTAGAACATAATAGTCTTTGATATAATCCTTTAAACTCTTATAGTATAATATTATAGTATACATGCAAATACATAACATAATAAATACACAAATATTAATAAAATTATACTATAAATATATATATTAAAACATTAAGTAAAGTTAAATATTAAGTTATTTTATTAAGTTATAATTTTATAAATTAAATAAAATGTTCCGTTCCGGCGCTTATCAGCCGAAAACGTCTAATTCTGACTAATATTGACTAGATAAAACAACTTACGTAACACAGCTAATATATTCTTGAAAATTACACAAAAACATAGACGACATCTCAAACAAGACTGTCACTAAATTGACAATATAAATAAAAGGAAAGGGGAAACTCCACATACTCCCACCTTGAAGAAGCTACTTCTTCAATTTTTTTTAAGATTCCAGGCTCTGGTCATCTCTTCTCTAGAGCGTACTTCTAAAGGCATCAACTTCTGAATAGGTCTTAGCATAGACTGCTTTTTAGTTTTGACCCGTGCCAATCTGGTAGTTCCATCTCAACCAACGATTTCTTCAATTAGAGCAAGAGGCCAATCAATACGTTTTGCATTGTCTTGGTCTATTAGAACAACGTCACCCACTTGCAAAGGCGTTGAACTCGCTCGCTTCTTAGGTCTTCTACGGTGAATCAGTTGACCAAGGTATTCCCGTCGAAACCTAGCTCTGAGATCTCTCTTAATCTTTTGTCTAAATCTCAGTCTTCTATTTAGACTTTTGGCATCTACCGCATCGCAATCAGGCGTCCCACCTGACCAATTTTCTATTAAAAAATGATTTGGAGTTAATGGCACTAAGTCTCCAGGGTCCTCAGACACATATGTCAGAGGTCTCCCATTAACTATTGCCTCCACTTCGCATAACGTTGTGGCCATCTCATCGTAACTTAGGTAAGCTTTTCCCAAAGTTTTTCTCAGAAGTTGCTTGACGAGACCAACTAATCTCTCCCACCATCCACCCCACCAGCAGGCTGTGGGAGGATTGAATCTCCACTTTATTGGTTCTTCTGAAGCATACTTCTTGACTTTATCCCAGTCAACAGCCTTAAACGCACGTGACGCACCCACGAAATTCGTACCGTTGTCGCTGTAGACGACGGTAGGCCGACCACGCCGTGCCACAAACCGACGGAAGGATTGCAAAAACTCATCTGTAGATAGTGAGGTAACAAGTTCCAAATGCACACAGCGGTAAACTGCGCAAGTGTACAACACGATCCAGCTCTTAATGTTACCTTTTAAAAATAACGGTCCCGCTAAGTCCACGCCCGTGACTTGAAAAGGATACGCATCATCGACACGAGCGGGCGGAAGAGGAGGAGCAATACTTTTAAGCGGCTTACCACTGTATCTACGACAAACTACACACTTACTAAGAACTGCCCTAACTGACTTTCGACCCCTTACAACCCAAAAACCGTTCCCTAATTTTATTTAACACTAACTGAGTCCCTGCATGACATGACCTAAAATGATAATACCTAATCAGTGCTACTACAACATCATGATTCCCTGGCAATAAGTAAGGTGACCTAAAATCTTCATCGTCATTCCTCTCAAATATTTTAGATTTGATGCGTAGTAACCCATTATCATCTTCAAGTGGCTGCAACTCTTGAACTTTCTTTAGATTCTTCTTGTCATAAACTTCCTGTTGCACCAATTTGATCAGTTGTCTTTCTGCTTCTTCTCTCTCTTGTACTGAAAAGTCACCAACAACCTTCTCCTTTTTCTTGCAACGATTCAGCACTCGAAGCATGACTCCCACTAGTTTGACCATAGTATTATAGTTATTAACGTGTCTACAATACCAAGGTTTCTCTGTTTTGGCTTCTGTAGCAACCATAACTATCACCTCAGACTTCTTTTCATCTTTAATTGCTACCTCATCATAGTAAACATTAGACTTTGGCCAATTTTCAGGTGATTGAGACAACTATTTAGGACCCTCCCACCATGTCAACTCAGCTAACCTCTTTTGGACTGCATCTTCTCGATGGCAAATCTGCTGGATTCTTTTCTCCTGGCAGTGTCTCCAATGCTGCGTGTCAGTAAACTTACGGATTTCCTTAACTCTATTACCAACAAAAACTTTCCATGTTTCGGCTCTCTGAATCCAAGCGAGCGTAGTAGATGAATCCGTCCAATAAAGAGTTTCAACATCGTAGCCTATCTCTTGCAGAATCGAATCTGTTAGCCGAACTCCAATAGTAGCCGCTAATAACTCTAAACGCGGAATACTCAATTTTTTGGATGGGGTAAGCCTAGACTTGGCTTCAATCATTGTTACGCAATCCTTACCCGTCTCCATAACACACCTTATAAACACCACAGCGTCGTAGGCATCTTTACTAGCATCAACAAAAGTGTGTATCTGAGGTGTTAATTTACAATCTACGCCTAAATTCAGCCATCTTGGAACTTGGATCTGAAGTAGATGAGGAAGCTCACTGGCCCAACGTTTAAACCTCATTTTAACTTCTTTGCTCACTTGAGTATCCCAGGAAGTTTTAGCTTCATAAACTTCTCTCAGCATCAACTTGACCAATAACACAGCTGGATTAGATACTCCTATAGGATCAAACAACTTGTAAGCCGCTGAAAGGAGAGCTCGTTTCGTAACTTTCTCAAAACTGACACAAAGTAAGGAAGGATTAATGCCTAGCAAATCTTCGCGACGGTTCCAACTCAGTCCTAATACTTTAGATGAAGTTTCAGAAGTTTCACTGGGAAACCTGACCAAATTTTCTGAAAACTCCCAACTTCTGAGCTCAAACCCTCCTGGCATCATAATCCTCTTAGATACTTCTTCAAAGGCTTCAACTTCTTTTTTGTCGAGAGACAATAGACAGTTGTCGATGTAAAAACATATCTCCAAAATTTCTAACACCTTCATCACCTGGTCATCACAGGGTACTGCAGCAACTTTGTTTTCTTTGCATCTCTTCAAATGATATTGAATCACCGCATTCAACTGGAACGGACTACAGGTTACTCCAAAAATTACCCGTCGATGTCTGTACACTATCAGTTGTCTTTTACCTTCTTCACTACCCTTCCACCAGAGAAAACGAAGGTAGTCTCTATCCTTCTTAAACACACTGCTTTTCTTATATCCGAAGAGACCCCAAATTTACCTATTCTAAAGCGCAGCAGTTCTTCAGGAATAAGCTCAACCATATTTGGCCCCTTATCTAAGCAGCTGTTCAGTGATGGTGAATTTTTCTCTTTAGCTGACGCGTCGAAAACTGGGCGTACTTTTGTTGTTGCACTACTCTCTTTTACAGCTCTATGAGCTAAGTAGTGAACGTCGCAACTATCTTGCTCAGCTAAAGGTACTTCTTCTATTAGTTCTTCAGCAACCCACTCCTTAAAAACTCTATCATAGCTTTCATAATTGCCAGTATTAATAAGCCTCTGAGTTGTAGATTGCAGCCTTTTAAAAGCCTTATCTTTGTAGCTAGGAAGAATACTTGGGTCTTCTGTCCACGGCAGTTTGACTTCATAGCGTCCATTGTCGTTAAAACTGACCGTTTCTTCAAAATGCTTCAATGTAGCTTCCCTACGACTCATCTGTTCTAACCTAGCCGACGGTTCTTCGACTCCTAACACATCCAGTTTCCATAAGTTTGAAATACTAGAGTCATTTAGAACAGTTGTAAGTAAGCAAAACTCCCTGTTACCTTGGACACCCGAGTTAAAATCTGAGTCCTCACCCGAGTGTAGTCAAAAAGTATATTCTTTAGCTTTCGTATCACCTTGACTACAAACCAGCTCTGAGTGCCTTCTCTTACACTGAGAACATAATATTCTTGCCGTACATCTATAGGATAGACAACCAGGTCTTAAGCATCGAAAACAGTGACCACTTGACTTCAACTTTTCTTTCCTATCAGCTAGACTAAAACGCAAAGCATCTGGACATTTGTTGGTATAATGCTCACCCTCACAAAATACACATTTTCTATTCTGTTTTCCTTTCTTCTCGTGTTTACCACTAGTGTCAGTTACTATCAGAGCTGAACCAGTACTAATTATTGGCTGAGCCTCACGAATCTTGGATGCATTAGATTTAGGTTTATGCTTAGAAGAGCTAGTATCTTCTAATGTCAACCCAAAACCCTCCATAGCTAAGTCAATTCTTTCCTGACCCTCAACTTCGCGTTTTAAAACTTCATAAGTTGCGTAACTCTATTCTTAGCCTCACCTTGGTTAGACTTCCCGGATCCAGTACCCCCACCACTCTGAGTTTCTTCAGAATCTTCTTCTACTGATGATGTTCCTATGACGTTATCCTCACATTGCCCCTGAGAAAAGTAAGAACTCCGTTGCCATGCTTTAAGTTGTTCTTGTGGGAGAGCGGATTCTACTAGTGGGTACAGCATTGCTGAACACTTATCATTTGTTACCCCTAACGTCTCCAAAGCTCTAAGATAAGTTTCTAGTTTATCATATAGTGGAGAAAGTATAACGTTACTTGAATTTAGAGCATTTCCTAAAATAATCTTAAGCAACTCTCTAACATATACTTCAACTAAAACATCCTCCCTACCGAACCTACTTTTTAAACTAGAAATCGCTTTCATATAATTTGCCCCTATAGGTGGGTAACTCTCAACCAGTTCCCTTGCATGAGAGCCTGGTTTAGTAGATTGAATAAGGTATTGAAATTTTAAATCTTCGTCCATAACCTTGTCTTCATGAACCTTCTTAAACTGTCCCCAAAATGATAACCAGTCTATTATTTTACCATCATACTGATTCCATGACAGTTTAGGTTAACTTATAAGTACTCTTTTTATTGGCATTGGTACCTACAGAAACACAACTAGCCTAACTGTTAGACCTCAGCTCGTCTTGCAATCTTTGTACCTTAGCCATAATCTTATAATATTTACCCTGAAATTCATCTGACAAATTTCTTTCTGAGTCCAATTCGTCTACGCTCATGTCAGATTCTAGCATAAAATTAAAAACAATATCATCTTTGACAGATAGATCTCTACCGATTTTTTCTAGATGCGTGTACGAAGCAATCACCTTATCTAAATCTAAGGGTTTTTCATTTAACTCGGACCCTATTCTATCGTAAAGCCTAGTAAACGACTTCCTAATAACATCCATAAGCTTAGTTTCTTGCTCCATACCTCTAAATTTTTACGAATCACGTCAAAAACGGTAAACAAAGATTTATCGAATTTTTTTCCTAAAATACGGTCCAATATTATTCCAACGGTCGCCAATTGTTCCGTTCCGGCGCTTATCAGCCGAAAACGTCTAATTCTGACTAATATTGACTAGATAAAACAACTTACGTAACACAGCTAATATATTCTTGAAAATTACATAAAAACATAGACGACATCTCAAACAAGACTGTCACTAAATTGACAAATATAAATAAAAGGAAAGGGGAAACTCCACATAAAACATAGTTTAATTCAATTAACTTAAAGTTTTTGCATATTGGTAAAGATATATAAATTTTAGTGAGACTATTAAAATATATAACAAAGTGTGTTTACATCTGCCAAAATCATGTTTTAGCGTGTAAAATTTAAATTTTCAAATGATTTGATATATTGGTAAATGTAAAGCTAATATACTCATAAAGAACTATACCAGATTACTATTATAGTTCCATTAGGATTGTATCAAGAACTCTTGTTCATACATACATTAATAATATTGTTATCTACTAAGAAACAAGAGTAATAACGTGGATCTTAATAATCTATTAGTTAAATCACAAAAAGAATAAATATATATATGAAATTAAAATTCCGTTAAATCAATCTCTGACATTGTTTTGACATCACAACACAGCTCCTCTCTTCCAAGCTGTTCGTCCTCGGGCAGCTTAACTTCTAGTTAGAATCCCTTAGCCAGTTAGGAACATTTTTTCCTTCATACTTCGCCAGTCTCTCGATATGGACCACCTTTGGTTTAGTTCGTCGATTTAGCTGTATACGATATATAAGATCGTTAATTTTTTTTAAAACAGTATAGGGACCTTCCCAGTTTCTCTGCAATTTAGGACTATATCCCTTTCTGCGTTTAGGGTTGTAAAGCCATACAGCGTCTCCTCGATTAAATTTCACATTAGTGGCTTTATTGTCCCACCGTGCCTTCATTTTGTCTGAGTTGATGATTAAACGTCGCCTTGCAAATTCATGTGTCTGATGCATATCTTCACATAGCTTAGCCACAAAGTTGTGAAAGGTTCGAGTCTTCTCTTCAGGCACTTTACCCCTTACTAAATCTAAAGGTAACTTCATTTCTCTCCCACTTACCATCATAGATGGAGAATAGCCAGTCGCATGATGCTGTGAACTGCGGTAAGCTAATAAATACATAGGTATCAAAGAATCCCAATTTTTTTGATTCTTCTCCACGAAAAGCGATAAATATTGAATTATTGTCCTGTTTTGTCTCTCTACCATTCCATTAGAAGCCGGGTGTAAAGGTGTTGTTCCAGTCTTTTTGATCCCTAAAATTTTAAACATTTCTTCCCAGAGTTTTGATTCAAAATTTCTTCCTCTATCTGAATGTAGTTCTAGAGGGACACCGTGTCTGGCTACGAAATTTTCTACAAAAGCTGTAGCGATAGTAACTGCTTCCTGGTCAGGGATCGGTACAACTTCTGGCCATTTCGAAAAGTAGTCTACAATGACCAACAAGTATCTGTTTCCTTTTTCCGATTTAGGAAATGGGCCTAGGACATCTACCCCTATTCTTTCAAATGGTTCTCCAGATATGTATTGGCTCAACTTACCATAGTTCTTCTTCTTAGGACCTTTCTTCTCAGCACAAAGGTCACATTTCTTGCACCAGTTTTCCACGTCCCTTCGACAATGAACCCAGTAATACCTTTCTCGTACCCGTGCCAAAGTTCTATTTAAACCGAAATGACCACCCGCTGGAGTGCTATGTAACTCATTTAAAACATCTTGTTGCCTCTTTTTCGGTAGTACTACCTGAAAGATAACTCTCATGCCATCTGGGCTTTCGTACTTTCTACACAGAACACCGTCTTTTATGATTAGCGACTCCCACTGGGTCAAGTAACTTTTCACAATTGAACTAAATCTGGATATTTCTTGCCATTCAGGCCGACTCCCAGTTTCAACATATTTGTATACTAAACCAATTTCTTCGTCTTCTTTTTGGTCATTTACTAACTCCAAGTTTGGTTGTCTTCGCACCTCTGTTTTTAAAACATTTACACCTTCTTTGCAACATGCTATTCGTTCTTTTTGGTCGATTCTGGCACAGTAATTACATGATGATTCATAGCAAGGCCTCCTCGATAAAGTATCAGCATTTCGATGTTGTACTCCCATTCTATACATAATGGTAAAAGTGTATTGTTGAAGCCTTTCTATCCAACGAGCAATTTGGCCTTCCGGTCTCTTAAAATTCATTATCCACTGTAACGCGCTATGGTCCGTGCGAATTGTGAAGTCTCTACCATAGAGGTATGTGTGGAAATGTTCTAGAGCTTTAATAATAGACAGTAATTCTTTTCTAGTTACACAGTAATTTTGCTCCGCTTTTCCCAAGGTTTTACTAAAATATCCTATTACTCTTAGCTCATTATCTTGCTCTTGTGAGAGAACCGCACCTATACCATGTTGAGAGGCATCGCAATCCAGAATATAAGTTCCCTGCTCTTTAGGGTATGCTAATACTGGAGCGCTCGATAACTTTTCTTTAAGTGTATTAAAAGCAGTTTGACAAGCAGCACTCCATTTGAATGGGACATTCATTCCAGTTAGCCTATGTAAAGGTTTAGCAATATTACTGAAGTTTTTAATAAATTTCCTATAGTAAGTACCCAGACCAAGAAACTTCTTACTTCCTTAGAATTTTGTGGAACAGGCCATTGCTTCACAGCTTCTACTTTTTGGGTCTGTCTTGATTCCATCGGCAGAAACTATATGACCAAGATAATTAACTTCTTTCTGGAACAAAAAGCATTTCTTTGGATTAAGGCGTAAGTTGGCATTGCGAATTCTTAAAAATACTTCTGCCAAGTTCAAAATGTGTTCCTCAAATGTTCTGCCTAAGACCAAAATATCATCCAGGTAAACAAGACATATTTTCCAAGTTAGCCCTTTGAGTACTAATTCCATAAGACGTTCGAAGGTGGCAGGAGCGTTACAAAGGCCAAAAGGCATAACCTTAAAATGATACAGGCCAGTGCCTGCTGAAAATGCTGTCTTCTCTTTGTCATCTGGATGAAGCTCTACTTGCCAGTATCCACTTTTCAAGTCAAGACTTGAAAACCACACAGAGCCTGATAGAGTGTTTAAAGTTTCATCAATTCTAGGTAATGGATAACTATCTTTTTTTGTAATACTATTTAACTTACGATAATCTATGCAGAATCGTGTAGTACCATCTTTTTTTGGAACAAGTACGACTGGTGAACACCATGGACTATTTGATTCTTCAATTACCTTATCAGACAGCATTTTATTAATCATGTCCGAAACCTCTTTTTGTCTAGACCATGGAAGACGACGAGGCGTTTGCTTAATGGGCTGAGCATCACCTGTATTAATTCGATGTTGCACCAAATTAGTACTTCCAACATCATCTCCAACAGCAAAAATATCATCGTATTGTTTTAAAAGTTCTTTAGCTAGATCTTGTTCGTTAATCGAAAGGTGCTTCATGGTCTCAGTTAATTGGCTTAGAAGTCTTTGTTGGTTTTCAGTTTTTTCTAAATGAGTCTTTTCTTTCTTTTCAAAAAAAGAAAGGTCTTCGTCAACTGTTACTGGAGTACATTGTCCTAACAACTCGTCTTTACTTAAGTAAATGTCACTGGTGGAAATATTAGCTATTCTAACGGGAACATATTTATTAATAGTTACTAAACTTCTAGCAATTAAAATATTTTCTATACAGCAGTCCGTATTATCAATTAGCCCTGTTTCATGTTCAACGAAATTTCCTTCTAATCGAGCAAATATAATTTTTTCAGAATTTTGCGCAATACATTCATCTTCATTAATAAATAATTTATAGATTTGGTCATATTTGTTACTCCTACTGTCATAACAATAATTTTCAATTGTGACCTCCCCACCATCAAATTGTAATTTCTTATTTCCAACGTCTATAACAAAATGATAAGCATCCATTATATCTAGACCTAAAATAAAATCGTCCGTTATATCCGCAACAATAACATCATAGTGCAAAACAATACTACCTATTTCAATTTTAGCAGTTGCTATTCCTAAAATCGGCGTAACTTCCCCTGTAGCAGTCTCAAGCATCAAATTTGGTTCAGCACTTTTAAGGTTTAATTCACTTGCCAGGTTAATTCTCATGATGGATCGGGCCGCCCCGGTATCGAGAGTGTAACAACAGGAAACATTATTAAGTTTACCTTGGATAAGCAAACTTTTCCTATTTTCATTGATGGAAGATTTTTGAGGCTGTAGTAACACGCTAGTCGGTATCTGCCCCGAGATATCGACTACTTGCCATTTCCCTGCTGACTAGTTGATGGTTGGTTTTGATTACGTCTCCGTATAGAAGGAGAAGGAGAGCGACTGTATGATTTACCTCTAGAGTTTTTATAGGAATAATTAGAATCTTGAGGATATCGATAACCATATCTTTGTGTATAACCCTGGGTGTTCCTAAGGTTATTTGTGTCGGAATTAAAATTACCTGTCATCTGTGAACATAACTGAGTAACCATTTCTGTCAACTTTTCAATTTTAGAAGACATATCATCAAATTTTACTTCTTTTAATTTAGTTTTAGACTTAGAAGCTGCTTTAGCTGCTTCAAATTCTAGAGCAGCTGTGAGTGCAGATGCCAAAGTATTATGTCGCCCCAACCTCAACGTTTGCTGAGTTTCATTATCTCTTAAACCATCTATAAATGTTTGAATAGCCAATTGCTCTAAAAATTCTTTTGGTGCATCTGGATATGAAAAGTTAACTAATTTTTCAACATCAACTTCAAATGTTTGTAAAGATTCCTCAGCACCTTGAATTCTCATTTTTAATTCGGAACGGTATAATTGTTGGCGATATTGATGGCCGAATCGCATTTCGAGCTTATTAATCAAAAAATCATAATTATTTTGTTCATGCTCTGAAACGTTATGTAGTACAGAGAGGGCTGGTTCTCTTAAAGACAGAATCAGAGAAGTAGCCATTTGTTCTTTACTCCATCTGTTACTACAGGAAGCTGCCTCAAACTGACGTTTGAACATAACCCATGATGAGGAACCATCAAAAAAGGGTGGTTTAAATAAAGGTGATGTTTGTGGTCGAGCTATATCAACATTAGGACAGTTTTCATTGATAGGTTGGTTAAGTTCTATATGTGGAGGCTCAGGTTGTACTAAACTATTATTATCATTATTAATGTTACCGTTCCTTATTTCTTCAAGCTGCTGTTGACGTCTAGTGATATCGTCTAAATTTTCTTGTACAATAGATAGCTGTTGAAGTACTTCTTGTCTTTGTCTATTAGAGTCTTCTCTCAATTCTTGAATTACTTGTAAAATACGTTCCATACTTCTAGTAATTACCATTAAATACTTTTCATGTTTAATCACTCACTAAATTATTTTCAAAGTTTAACAAAAAATTATTTACTAAGAGATACACTATCACCCCACACCTGACACCAATTGTTATCTACTAAGAAACAAGAGTAATAACGTGGATCTTAATAATCTATTAGTTAAATCACAAAAAGAATAAATATCTATGAAATTAAAATTCCGTTAAATCAATCTCTGAC
>JACMZG010001913.1:0-74196 GCA_018340805.1 Microvelia longipes
ATAAAAAAATTGAGTTGTGCAAATAAATGGAAGTTTAATTTGCCGCTCGTTTTAAGTAATTTAAACAAACCTTGTATTTAATGAATCACTTAAACCTCTATTGGATGTGACAAAATATATTTCTTACACCAATTATAAACATTTCGTACTAATAAGCATAGAGATATATACTAGAGGGGACATAGCCTATCTCATTACATTGAGAGGCCTAAAACATCTTTTTGGGGCTCTCAGGTGCTCTGTGTAACCTTATTGAAACCCCCTCCAAGAGTTAGTTAAGGTTACAATTAATCAATTGTTTTTGGCTTCCCACACATTTCATGTATTTTGATTTGCAGTTTTAACGCTCTACTGTATAAGTTACTGAAATATTGTACAGATTATTTAACTGTATATATAAGCAAGGAGGTCAGGATATTTTCCCGATGTTTCAAAATTTAACTTCTAGTAATACATCTCTATGCTAAAAAGTAAAAAAACAACGAATTAAAAACAATAATGTTTAGTACTGTAAATAGTTTTACATTTACAAAGGTACACAAGATGGTTGCGCCCTTAGGAAAATTTGGGTAGACCTCGGAGTCTCCCGCTAGCCACATAGTCTCGACATCATGTTGTCTTGACACTTTTACACTTGATAACTTCGACCCTTTCAATTGAACCATTTGTAGATGTTACAGTGTGTCGAGACATTCAAGTGTCGATTAAACATAGAATCCTGTCGGGGTATTAATATTAAAAATAAATATTTCCACCTCCTATAGGGTACCGACATTATTATAGGTGTCAATCTTACATAGAATTAGGACAGGGGTGTCTCATGACATATTTTTGTGGTCCTGTACAAACTCTATGTTACATCGACACATGTCATAGTTCAACGTTGCTTTGACAGAAAGAGGGACCCACCCCGTAAGGGCTGGAAACATTTACTTTTAATATTTTCACCCTCGCAGGATTCTACGTTGTATCGACAATACAAACGAGTATAAAAAATACTCGTTTTGTATCGACGTTGTTGTCGATACAAAATGAGACGAAACATCGACACATGGTTCAGTTAAAAGTGTTGAGATTATCAAGTGTTGATACAACGTAGAATCCTGCCATGTAAAGTGTCGAGACTACGTGGAGAGCCGGAAAAATTTGAGCTAACTCCCTAGTGGACAAAATGTGAACTACATGCAATGTTTGACAAAAAATCTCATTTGTTTTTCCACTTGGTTTATATATTACTCTAGCTAAGGGCATTTTAGACCCCACAGATTTTCAGTACACTCCTCAAGGTACAACACTCTGCCCTATATTTTGTTTCGCTATACACGAATGTGTGATATAGTCGACCAAGACTACAATGAGGAAACCTCTTATATTTATATTCTTTAATTATTATAAAGTTTAAACTTAAAAGTTGAAGAAAAATTTTGCATTTCTTAGCCTGAAATAGTTCTTATTATATTTGGAATAGAAATTTTATCTAAAGTATCAATAAATACTTATTTATATCTTTAGGTATTAAAGAGTAGTGAAGTAAGTTTTTACCTCTTGTCCTTCCCTTTATAAATTTTGTTATTTATTATAAAAATTTATTGAGATTATTTTGTTGCAGGATCGGATTTTACTCCTGTTTTGCTTTATCTGTGTCAACCTTCGCTGGAGATCTTCCTCCGGGGGATCGCCGTTTCAGTTTTAAAGATAAGTAATCAGGGTTCCGATCTAACCAATTGACACTAACCCTTTTAGTCTTGGTTTTATCGGACCCTGCCTAGGCCTACAAGATCTTCAAGAGGACGCCGAATTGGTTCGTTATTTATTATAAAACACATCACACTGTAGTATGGATATTATCTATAGGTGGTCACTGTCGGGGATTTGCCTGGTTTGGGATTGTGGGCTGATTCAGACACAATGTTAGCATAAATACTGTAGTCATGCTTTTGTGGGGGCTGTGGGGAGTGACGTAGTGATTGTAACTGCCTATAGCCCCGACCGAGGCATACGTCTCTTATGATATTATTGGTAACATTGCTGTTTGTTTTGGTACGACAGTCTTTGAATTAGGCTGTTGTCGGCAGTGGTCATCGCTAGCGCTGATATCTGTTTAAATTTTGTAGCTTTTAACTGTTTGTGATCAGTTAGTTAGAGTGATTTATAAATTTCATATTTTGTAGTTAAACTAGTTAGATAAAAAAAAATATGTACACTTTCTATTTTGGCTATTTGTATTTATTTTAAACACTATACATTATCTATGAAACAAACTAACCCATTGGCTTGTTCAGAATGTTTTCGGTTTTAAGTCAAAGGTCTAATTTCTCTGTAGCAACTGATAAAAATTTTTTAACTTCATGTTTTGTTATTTTCTAATAAAATCACGTGTATTTTATAAGCATAATAAAAACCTTCTGATCAGGCACCCGTACACTTCTTTTTAGGAGGTATTTGATTCATGACCCGTTGTTTAAGCCGAAATATTTTTTCATGGTTAGGCGCGGCGGTAGGTTAGGGACTCAGGGTTATGACTCATTTATCTCCTTATATATCCACATTTCATCGACATGTCAGCCGTAAATTGAACCATAGGGCGATGGTAATATACCATTGGTTCCCGGGTAGGGTTAGGTAGGAAGATGACTTGTGGATTTTATTTATGTGCAGAACACATGGTGTGTTGCCCCAGTTTTAGGGTGGGGGGTTTAGGTCCATTTTCAGGTACTTTCTATAAACTTTGCTGAATCTTAAGTCTAAAATTTGATGAATAAGCAACCAATAATATCTGATATAATTCGATATTATTTTTATGCTTTTTTATCAATAGGATTTCATTTGACATTAAACAAATTTCTCCATAGTTTAAGGCAAATATCAATATTAAGTTCTAATATTTTAAAGGCAGGCGCTTGCGAAAGCAATCGTCCCGAGGTCTTTAAAAATTAGGCTTTATTATTGATATTCCGAGGTCCTTATCTAAGGAAGATATAAAGTTTGATAGTTGATTGAAGTCTTATAACGCATGTGCACGGATGAATACATCACTACTAACCCTACACTCCACACATAAGAATTGGTTTTAACAATTTCATTAGAAAGTAATAAAAATTGTTAAAACCAATTAATATAATATGGCATGCTATTATTTTTTTTATTTTTACTTTACTAACCAACTCTTTATAAGAATAACTCTATGGAGCACTATAAAACAGTGCTTATTTGTTATTCTTATGTTAAATTTATTTTTCTTCAAATTAGTTTTTATTGGCCACAGTAAAAACTGTACGTACAAGTAATTTACAATGGCCACGCTGTAAATTACTTGTATGGATAAGAAGAAAAATAAATTTTGCCTTCTTTACTTCTTCAGAAAAACACCAGATGGGGCAAAATAACTTGTGGTTGTAAATGACCGACTAATTTTATAGTAATTTCTTTTTATTTTGAAAAAATATTGTTTTTTTTTGACATTTTATATTGAGTAATACGACAACAATTATTGTTACAAGTATTAGAGTTAATATAGTTTCATGGCTTGAGAAGTCTGGTAAGAGAAACAATCCACTGATTGCACTCTGACGGGAGGTGTTTTGAAAAAATATTGTAATTTTTTTTTGGGTCATTTTAAAAAACCACTTGTTATTTTGCCCCATCTAGTGATTAATAATTTCTTTTATATCTTTCAGATGCTGGAAGATCTCTCTTTATACGACTTCAAAGCTTTGGAAGAGACAAGACGATTATTTGAAGAGACATCTAAGAAACAAATGAGTCAAATCTATATCTTATAAGTATCATTTTTCTTTACTTATTGTGTTATTCATAACAATAAAAAAAAATAATCTAAGAATGGGGTGGTTGGGGGGCAGTTGAAGCTGATGATATATGGCTTAAAATTGTCAGTACTTAGGGAATTGGGTTTAGGGCAGTTGAAGCTGATTAAATTTGGCTTAATATTGGCAATAATTAGGGGTTTGGGTTTAGGGGGGGGGCTGTTGAAGCTGATGAAATATGGCTAAACAATCAACAATAATTAGGGAATGGGGGTAAAGGGAGCTTTCAAAGCTGATATTTTATTGTATGACCAAAATTCCTATATTTTTTTTAATTTTCTTATTTGCTATTTCAGAAAACGCTTGACTAACAAAAATCTAAATTAAAGTTGTTTTTTTAATAAATGATATTATATAAGAATAATTATTGGATTCTTTCAAAACAAAAAGTTATTTTGCCTCATTGAGCGATTAATTGTTTAATTTTATCTTCCAGACGCTGGGTCTCTGAAGCTTCGGATGACCAGTAGACAAGCTGAATTCGGAATAAAACATGGAGGGAGAAGTCAGCCCGGAGTTCTGTCATCTATTTTTCTAAGTATCATTTTATATTTTAATTTTATACCTAAGTATGGGGCTAGGGAATATGGGGTTTAGGGGGCTGTTGAAGCTGATTTAATATTATGGCTGAAATTGCCAAAAATTAGGGAACAGGGTTTAGGGGCCTGCTGAAGCTGATGTAATAAGGCTCAAATTGCCAAAAATTAGGGAATAGGGTTTAGGGGGCGGTTGAAGCTGATATAATACGGCTCAAATTGCCAAAAATTAGGGAATGGGGGTTATAGGGGCCTGTTGAAGCTGATGTAACGGCCTAAATGGCCAAATATTTGGCAATGGGGTTTTGTGAGTGTGAGTAGTTATTAAGTATTAAATTAAATATAAAAGTCAGAACTATATCAAGTAGCAATTCTGCATTAAATGCTTCTGATTTATATTCAGGTTTTTACTCAAGAACTAGGACTAAATCATATAAAATGTCTTTGATCACAAATGTAAGTTTTTAAATTTTTCATGTATTATTTGTAGGCATATTAGTTATTCTTTTGACTTTATTTGTCGATATTCTAATTTTCGTAACAAGAACTCAGATTGCAAATGAATTCTAAAATATAATTAACTGATCATAGGGAGAGAGTATATCTTTTAATTTAACCCGATGTTATTAATGATACTTTTTTAATTCAAGAAATGTTTACGAAATTGTTTAAAATGTTTAAATTTTTATGGTTGATCAGAATTAGTGTGCCTCTGATAATAATATTTAGTATAAGTTTATCATGATTTTCATTAATTATGCCTAATAGTTTTTGACTTATTCTCCTTTGTCTTAAAAAAACTGCATAGCCTTCATCTTTAACTGAGATGAACTGCACCCAAGACCGTTGGTAAGGGGCCTTTTCTTACTTCTTCAGAATCTTTTTCAATCTAACAGCGGATCACTCCTTATATTATGGTCCTTATCATGATATGTAGAGTTGTTTTAATATTTACACCTGAGAGGGTGAATGCAGCAGGGTTGATGATGTGGCAGCCGGGTTGTTGATGTGGCAGCCGGGGGTTGATGATGTAGCAGCAGGGTTGGCTGGGTTGTTGATGTGGCAGTCGGGTTGATGATGTGGCAGCCGGGAGCTGGATTTTTGTGAGGGAGGGGTAAAATCAGTGTTTTGGGGTTAGAGTCAGTGTTTGTGGGTTAGAGTCAGTGTTTGTGGGTTAGAGTCAGTGTTTGCGGGGTAGAATCACTTTTATTACATTATAATAATATGTACGATTTCTAAATTGTTTCTAAATCTACACGAGTCCCGCAGACGTAAGCTGTTGTTCATTTTATTTCTGTTTATTGTTAGATAAATGTTTAACCTCTTATTTACCATGCTTTACTTCTTTTAATGATTTCTGTGCTATCTGTTTTTCATTATTTCAACATGAATCTGTTTTGTCTTGTGATTTTTGTAAGCACTTTTTTTATCTTTTGAAGTTTTTTTATAAAACTAATTTATTTTATTTAGTTCTACTCTATTGTTTATATTCCTAAAATTCAGGTTTTATTTCTCTTATCAAAGATTTTTTTAACTTCAATGTTTGTTCTTTTCTCTTTTTAACATTTCATGATGGATGTTACTAAGAATACTAAAAATATTTAAGATAACTTGGCAATATCAGAAAGACATGGGTAAATAATATGACGTAAATTATACCCAGTATAAGTAAAGTAATTAAGAATAACAATGGCTTTGGGGTTTTCGGGGTGGTTAGAGTCAGTGTATGGGGGCAGATGTAGCTGAGGCAGCAGGGTTGAGGATGATGTGGCAGCCAGGTTTGATGATGCGGTAGCAGGGTTGAATAGGCTACAGTATTGTGGGGGAGGGGTAGAGTCAGTGTTTTTGGGGTTAGAGACAGTGTTTGCGGGTTAGAGTCAGTGTTTATTGGGTTAGAGTCAGTGTTTTAGGGGGTAAAATCAATTTTCTAAATTTATAACACAGCCAAGCTACATGAATAATAAAATAATTCTTGCCTTTTTATTTTGGTTTTAATAAAGCCAGTTTTTATAATCTTTGTAGAGTTCGAATCTATAAATATATTATTTTTAAGTTCAATGTTATATTTTAATAAGACAAAAATCAGTTAGAGTCGTAGGAAAGGGTGGTTAAGGCTTGCTTGCATAGATAGGACACTCAGTTGGGACTAGGTTAGTTAGGGACGAGCTCACACAGTTAGGTTTAGTTAGTTAGATATTTTGGTTAGGTAGGCTAGGGAC
Organism: Microvelia longipes; assembly: GCA_018340805.1. Classification (NCBI taxonomy): domain Eukaryota; kingdom Metazoa; phylum Arthropoda; class Insecta; order Hemiptera; family Veliidae; genus Microvelia; species Microvelia longipes. The sequence continues at coordinate 6,580 of JACMZG010001913.1, forward strand.
CAGATCTTATTAAAATATAACTATTTAGTCATCATTATGTAACATAATTATTTCCCATTCATTGTGCTTATTCACATCCTACTTTTTACGATTAATGTTTTATTTTTACTTTAAATAATATTCATATTATAGCTATCTAATATTATGCGTAATAGCTATTTCATAGATAAAAAGCTTGTCTGTGTTATTATTAAACTTTTTTGGGGTAAATTATATGTTTGATATTAGAGTNTAGAGATTTATTCTTGAGTTATAGATATAAATCTAGAATTTAGAGATTAGATTCTTCTTAGAATCTTTATAACAATTTTATAGATAAAGACCTAGATCCGTATATAAGAATAATACGATAGGGAAAAAATTAGAACAGTTGTTTTTTACAATAGTACGCATCAGTTTGCTAGAAGTTAGTCAAAGGGAATTTTTTTTAACTTTTTAAGATTTTTTTTATTAAGTATCTCTAACGTAGAAGGTATTATTTTTAAGCTAAAGTAGTTAATAAGAATAAAATTTTTTTTCTTTAATTTAGAAAGTTAGATAAGAAGAAGGTCAGAACATTATTAGATAATAGAAATATAAGTAGTAGTACTTAAAAGATCATAAGATTTTAAGTTTGCTTTATTTTTATATTTTTTAGATATAGGAAAAGAAAATAGATCTAGTTTTTTCTATTTTAGAAAGTTTCAGATTTTAGAAATAGATGTAGTATTTTTAGAGTATTCAATTTAGCTTTAAATAATATAGATAGAGTAATAGGAAGTAGTTAGAGTTTCAAAAGAAATTAGTTAGCAGACAAGATCATTAGTAGAACGATTGTAGAAAGGAGTTATCTTATAGTTAAGGCTATATATATTAGAAGTTTCTTATTTATATAGATTAATGTAGTTTTCTTTTTTTTAGAGTTGAGAAACTTTAGATATATATAAAATATTGTATAATAGAAGAAGAGAAGTAGAATTTTAGTAAATAGTGTTAGAGAAGAAAGAAGAGAGAGAATCTAGATAGTATCAAAGAAAATCTCTTAGTATTTAAGGTATTAATTATAATACGACAGAATAGATAGTACTGTAGAACTAGATAAGAACATAGAGATTTAATGACTATATAGAGATTCTAAGTAGATTTTAATTCTTAGTTTATAATGTAGAATATTAGAAGAGACTCTATTCAGAGATATAGGGAAGATTTTTATATAGATAGATTATAAGGAAGAAGAAGGTTAGAGAATCAGATATTAGGTTGTCGGTGAAGGGATAAGATTAGTACGTATAATAGCATCTAGTAATTAGTATTATGATATTAGGAATTAAGAAAGTTATAGTAGAAGATATAGAATTTATATAGAGATAAAGGAAGTCAGTTTCCAAAGTATAAAGTATTAAGAATAATAGAAAAGATTATAGATAAGTACTATTTTCATAGATTAGGAGTCAGTGTTTTTGGGGTTAGAGACAGTGTTTGCGGGTTTAGAGTCAGTGTTTATGGGTTAGAGTCACTGTTTTAGTTATTTTATTAAACACAGTCAAGCTAACAGAATAATAAAATTTAATTCTTGCCATATTTTTTACTTTGGTTTTACTAAAGCGAGTTTTATAATCTTTGTAGAGTTCGAATCTATAAATATATTATTTTTAAGTTAAATGTTTATATTTTAATAAGACAAAAAAATCAGTTAGAGTCGTAGGAAAGGGTGGTCAAGGCTTGCTTGCATAGATAGGGACACTCAGTTGGGACTAGGTTAGTAGGACGAGCTGACACAGTTAGGTTTAGTTTTAGTTATATTTGGTTAGGTAGGCTAGGGACTAAGATCTTATTAAAATATAACTATTTAAGTCATCATTATGTAACATAATTATTTCTCATTTATTGTTGCTTATTCAACATCCAATTTTCCTTACGATTAATGTTTATTTTTTACTTTAAATAATAATTCATATTATAAGCTATCTAATATTAGTGTAATAGCTATTCATAGATAAAAAGCTTGTCTGTGTTATTATTAAACTTTTTTGGGGGGTAAATTATATGTTTTGATGTTAGAGTCAGTGCATGGGGGCAGAGTTGCTGAAGTCAGTCTACTAAGAGGAATTGTTGAGGCAGCAGGGAGAAGAAGAGTGCTGATGCCACTTTTTGTTTGGGTTTAGAGTCAGTGTTTTTGGGTTAGAGTTCAGTGTTGTGGGTTAGAGTCATGTTTGTTGGGTTAGAGTCAGTGTTTTTCTGGGGGTAGAATCAATTTTTAATCAAAATCAAATCACTGTTTATTCTTTAATATATTTTTATTTTGGTTATTATATACTTTTATTTTAACCATGTTTAAAAGGTATTGCCAAGTATCTTTTATTTCTTAGTGTTTGATTAAGGTGATATTCATTATTAAACATTAAATTAACAAGGACATCATATCATTGATTGGAACAATCTTATAATAAAAATAAAAAGAATCTAAGGATATCACATAAACAAAGAGACGATCTCTGTCAAATAAATTAGGTTTAGAACTTTTTAAGACAAAAGTACTGTTACAAAAGTTTAGAGGAAAACAGAAAACTCTGTTGGACTCATGTAATTTATTAGTATCAAGACTTAAGAGTAAAATGAAGCTATGTTTTGATAAGCATTTATCAGGAAAACTTTAAACATAACTATGATGAAAGTGCGTCTGCGAATCGTGTAGCTAGAGAAAAATTTAGAAATGACTTTGCATATTATAAAATGTATGAATTAGAGTCAGTGTTTTTTGGGGTTAGAGTCAGTGTATGGGGGCAGAGTTGCTGAATTCAGTCTACAAGTATCCTGGAAGAAAAATCAAGGGAGGAAGGCAGTTTTCAGATCATTCATATAAATATTAAAACGGATCCTGTTAGATTGATTAAATTCTGAAAAAAGATAGTGGGCTTCTTATTTGAGGCATAATTATTTTAAGCAGGTATCCAGGGTTATTCATTTTTCTAATACACAGGTTATTAAGTTATTATAAAAACCGTTTTGCATATTGATGATTATATGATAACACTTCAGTACTTTATTTTATTATTATTGACACCTAGGATCAATCACAAATAATTTATAAATTCTAAATGATTTCATCACTAAATTTTTCCTGACTCAAAATAGTTAGTAACATCATCGAAGGATAAAATTTTAACATTATTTCTCTTCTTGGGTTATTTTTCATTTTTATATTTCATTTTTAATGTTGAGTCTTGAAAATTAGAAATAACAATAGATATTTCATTAGAGTTCGTTTATTCTACTTATCGCACATCAAAAAATTAATGACAGTAAATTTGTCATTAAATACATTTTAATTATGATTTAGTTATTGGTATATTGGGTAATTTTTTACGTCTAGGACTTGAATGTATAGAAATCACAAGTTCAAATTTTTTTCGATATAATTCTGACTTTTGTATTTAATTTGGTTTTAGTGGTAAAAATATTTATCATAAATATTATTATCACTAATACCTAACTGTCCTGTTTATTGAATATTAATTTGTTCTTTAGTAATTCATGATAGTTGAGTGTAAGTGTAATATCCATATTGTGAGGTGAATGGAGAATAAAAAAGTATAAATAGATTGGTAGTCGATTTTTTATCAGATTTTTACACTATATATTGGTAAAATATAATACCAACTATTTGTTCTTTTTATTTTAAAGCGATGATTACATTTTTTTTCAAAAAAGTCCTATTTAATCATCGCGGTGTGAATGGACCTCCTCAGAGGTGTTTTTAATTTGGATAATTTTTTTACATCGTGCCATGTATTTTACATGATTAAATAAAAAATTATCTATTTAAATAAACCGTAAAATAATATCAGTGAAAAACATAAATAATTTTGAAAATTAAATTTAGAGTATGTCTATTAATTTTTGACTCGCAGATTGCGAGAGATCTCTGGGATCTAATTTGTTTCTGCCAATAATTATGAAGTTAATACATTGCTACAAACTATGTTAAAATTAATTGCCCTAGTTGAGAGGATGTTATAGAGATATAAATGTTACAAGGTGTTACCTTTTACTAATGAAGTTAAAAATTACAAATGATTTAACAAACTTCTAGAAAGTAATGTCTCTTAACAAAAGCATTTTAAACAAAACAATGACTGTTCAGTGTTGCCAAGTTTAGAACTAGAAAACTTTTAGTGAGTATAAAGTGTTGGCAACTGTAAATTTTTTTTTTACTGAAATATGGCTCTGGGTGTTGAAAACTACTAGATATACTTCATAGAAACATACTATTTGTCGACCTAAATCGATAAATGTTTGCAAAGTAAATGTAAAAAAATATAAATTTCACTGATATTATTTTGAAGCATCTGACCGTGACGTGGTGAGGAGGCTTACGGACTGTGTTAGACTTACTTTTATTAATTTGTAAATATATTACTTTATAATTATTTTGTTTAGTAGAAAAATAGTTAAAAAACAAATGTTTATTTTATGAAATAGTTGTTGGTATTTGAGGAATGATATTTTCAACTTAAAATGCTTTACCTTATATCTGTTAATTAACACGTGATTTCATAGCAGTTACAAAGAATAAACATCATAAAATATAATACAATTGATAATTTTTAAAAGAGAAAAAAATGACAGCAATATAAAATAATATATAATGATAAAATACTGAACACAATCAAATATTAACATTTACTAAATAAATGTTATTTATAAATAAATATCAAAAATAAAATAAAAACATCAGTAACAAGAAACAATTATTTACATGTTTACTTGATCTTATTTATATTATATATATATATATATATATATATATTTATATATATATATATATATATATATATATATATATATATATTATATATATATACTATAATATATATATATATATATATATATATATATATATAATATATATATATATATATATATATAATATATATATATATATAATATATATATTATATATAATATATTATTATATGACACACACATATATATATAGTAACACTGATATACACGTATAAGATAATAAGATATGTATACATACATATATATATATATACTTTATTACATGTTTACTTTCATATTTTACTTTCATATTTGCATGTTTTATGAATTTTTGATTTTTTTTGCTAAATCATTACATCTGATTGATGACCTCATGTAAAAATTATTTCCTGTAGAGCAAAACTAGACTAGACCTATAGATTAAATTACGTGACTAGACTAGACCTAGACTAGACTAGACCTAGACCTAGACTAGACTAGACTAAAACTAGACTAGACCTATAGATTAAATTTTGAGCCAAGTTTCAACTCTCTAGCATAAATCCGCTAGAAGGTACAATGATAAACACACTCATAGACAGATATACAGACAACTTTGTGGAAACCACTGAGAAGGTCTTTAAACACCTGAAACGGATAATTCAAGTGAACTCCCAGTTTCGGATTTTTCCGCACTTGGGTAGCTATTTTTATGATAACCATAAAATGTACCCATAGATGTACTTACTATATTGAAAGTCTCCTGGACCGGACAATATTGACCCAGCCCTGTTACAGCAGGGCTTGGACTTTCAACTAGGGAGTTTCTTTTAGTTTCAATACACCAAGTATATCAATGGTTTTTTGGATCATTATTGAGCGAGGTCATTGCCTGGATAGGTGACCGTTGGGAATAAATGACATGTATTTATACTGTCTATAGCAGTATACATTTGGCACCCAAATTATTAAAGTAAATTAAGTTAAAATTTAATTATTAAGAGTAGCCTAAGTTAATGATTTGCTTAGTTTTAAGTTAACATTTGTAAACATTTTAATATGTATTTATTTAATAAAAGGTATTTAAAAAAAATAAATAAATAAATAACTTAAATTAACTAAAACTTAAATTATTAAGTTTAAGTCTTATTTTTTTATCTACACTTCTAACATTAAGGCATTTAAGAAAATTAACTCTCTGATTAAAACTATAATTCTGTGAAAGAGCATAGACTGGTTTATGCCATGGATTCAAAATAATAGACTTAGTATTATACGAGTATTATACTCGTATATAGGATATATAATGACTTCAGGTAGTTTAAACACAAAACAGACAAGTAGTTCTATTACTATGACAGCCAGACTGAATGAAACACAGGTAGTTCTGTTACAATGATAGCCAGACTGAATGAAAAACAGGTAGTTCTGTTACAATGACAGCCAGGCTAAATGAAACCCAGGTAGTTCTGTTACAATGATAGCCAGACTGAATGAAAAACAGGTAGTTCTGTTACAATGACAGCCAGGCTAAATGAAACACAGGTAGTTCTGTTACAATGATAGCCAGATGAATGAAAAACAGGTAGTTCTGTTACAATGACAGCAGGCTTAATGAAACAACAGGTAGTTTGAAATCTTTATTTACACTTTGTTAAAAACAAAAATATTTAAAATTATTTAACAAAATAAATCACACTCCTTCAGATACAGTCTTTACATCCTTTCTGTTTGTTGTGTTGGTAATACTCTGGCCTGGGTACAGTCTGGTGAGGTGACTATCACCTAGGTATAGTTTGTTTGTTACTAGCAGAGGCATGACGGTGCTAAAACACCCTCCCCAAAGTTACGTACTCGGCACTCTTCCCCAGCTCTAAGAAGCCCAGCTTGCAGTACAGCTCCACCAGGCTCCTGTGGTTCACCACAGTGTACACACCTGTTGATCCTGCAACAAACAACATATCTGTGTTAGCTGCCAGGTGGCCACTTCATGGCATATGGTTATTAAGTATATATTAAAATGTATACTTATCATTTCTTCTTCTTTCATCTTTTGTCTGACGAAGTTGTTATACAATAAAACGTTGCAAATTTACTAAGTTTTTCCTGTCATTCTTTATCCATCTATTTTTATGGTTAATTAAAATATATATATATATATATATATATATATATATATATAATATATTAATATATACATACTTAATTTTAGAGAAATATATAGAGACATTTAGAAAACTTACAATAAAAACGTAACGTTTCGAACTGTTTAAGTTCTTCCACAGACGAAGAGAGACTGAACGGTAAAGATGAGATAGGATCTACAGGAAATTGATTAGGAGGGGTATTAAGAGAGGTGGGGTTGGACCAATGGGAAGGAGGTATACTATATAGCACGGTACCGGACATGTACAGGAATAGACTTGCTCGAAAACACTCTATACGATCATGCATTAATTTCACACCACATACAAAGACATATTCAAAAATAAATCATTCGTACAAAATTAAGACAAGGAAAATATCAAAATAAAAAGACAGGAAAAATAAATAAATAGAGAGGGAAATTAAAAATATATAATGAGAAGCTGAAAGAGGGAGTGAGGTAAAAAAGGGGAGAGTATACAAAGAAATAAAAAATATATATAAAAATAAAAATATAAAAATAATATATAAATAAATTAATAAAAAATAAATACGAAGGAATTAATAAATGAAAATAAATGGTGAAACATATGGAATAAAATAAAAAGGGAGGCTATATAAGTAAAAATAGGAAAAATTTAAAATAAAATATAAATAAATAAGGAAATAATAATGATATTAAATAAAATAAATAAATAAATAAATAATTAAATAATAAAAATAAATAAATAAAATAATAAAAAATAAAAGATAGACACTACTGTTTGATGTCAGGGGGGAGCGGGATTTGAGGACAAGCTGATGGGCAATTTCCCAATTACGTCGGATAGGAGTAGGGGTGTCTTCAGGAAGTTTTTTTAGAACGCGAGCTTCAGTAATATATATATATATATATATATATATATATATATTACATACCCCACTCCTTAGCAGCCATGTACCTAATGCCCAACCACTTTTTAAATAATTCCAGAAAATTTTAAGGGCAAAAAAGTTTATGAGTGAATATCATATGAAAGTAAAATTTGGTTTTGTGCCAAAGCTATTTTTTTACACGGTGATGGTTTCCTTCATCCATACTGATGTATTTTAATGACAGAACAGTCAGACTGACTTTTTTGCAAACAGGTTTTTCCATAAAAAGCAGACACATGGAAATGCAACAAGTTGTAAATGCTTAAGCAACAGGTGGACTGACCATGGGCACGGAGGGCAGCGAGGGTACACAGCAGAAGTCTCTTGACTACAGACTCATCTGATGTGTCTGACTGGATGCCTAGGGTCAAGAGAGAAGGGTTGCTAGCTCGCCAGTTCTCCGTCAGCACCTTGTCAAGACTCTGTAACAGCAAAATAGCAACAATAGTCTCTGCCTTGCAGCATACACGTCCATGATCATACATACCATGTAAATGGAACCATAACATCTCTTAATGGTAGGGGTTGATTAACATGATGTAACAGGTGGTTTTACCTATAAAACCAATTGTAGTAGACCCCACACCCAGTAATATATAATAATTAATATAGTAATAATTCACGTATGCTGTATTGTATTAAAGAATGGGGAGCAGCCCCCGTAGCCAACAGTATTTTTATTTTGCAAAAAAAGCTATTCGTATCATGAATTATGCTAAACATGACTCTAAGTGCAAACAATATTTTATTGAAAATAAAATTTTAACTTTTCATTCAGCCTATATTTTTTCATTGTTGTTGTTCGTTAAAGCAAAGTATGATGAGGGGGAGTTCAATTATATTAAGAACCACAATTATGACACTAGATATATTGCTAACATCAATATTCCCACTTGTAGGCTCAACAAATCACATCAGTCCCCAAATATTACCGGAATAAGGTGCTTTAACAAATTACCCGCTTAAATAGTTGAACTTCCCCCAAACATTTCAAAAAAAAGGATTAAAACATTGTTGCTTGAGAAAGCCTACTATAATGTTAACGAATTTTTAGCTGCTAATTTAGTATTCCCACCTTAAATGTTTAGTTTAGTATTTCTCATGTAATGTTATGCTTTTTTGTGTTTTTTTTAACCAAGTTTGTTATTCAAGTTATGCTGCCTATGTTTATGCAGTCTATTTAATAATTTATAATCTATTTGTTTTCTTGTTTTGTTCATTTCATTTATTTGTAAAATTTTGACAATTGAGAAACTTTGTAATAAAGTAACCTCAAGTATGTAAATAAATAACTGGACGTGTTAAATATAAAAACAGAGATATTATTAGAAAAGTCAAATGATATTCATATCCCAATAATTTATTTATTTATTTATTTACATATTAACGGGTTTCCCCATTTGTTAATTGTTCTATATAAAAGTAAATGAAAATAGTTTATTATATAATTTTAAAATTAAATGAAATTAAAATAGAATTAAAAATTTAAATTAGAAAAAATGTTATATATATATATATATATTATATATATATATATATATATATATATATATATATATATATATATATATATATATATTTATTTAGAGAGGGTATGTTATAAAAGTTATGCTATAAACCAAAAAGAAATTTATAGGGAATGGGGAAATTAAAAGAAATTATGATAAGAAATAAATTTTTCAATAATAGATAAGAAATTGTAGTAGAACTAAAGAAAAATAATATTATAATTGTTTAGAATAATTATTAAAATATTAAAATTATTATAGGAAAACTTAAAAATAGAATGTGTTACATAATAAAAGAAAGGTACAGTGGTAACATAATGGATAAGACAAGTTACAGAGGTTTAACATGTTTGAAGTATAGCTGTTCTAAAGTGAGTTCTGGATAATGTAAAGATATCTATTGTGCTATCAAGACCATTAGCTAGAGTTAACATTCTAGTTAATGGGGAAAATTTACCATAGTTAGACTTGTGATATGGAATGGAAAAAAGTATTTGAGATCTGCTATTACTACTAGTCTTGATTGTGAAATTAAGTTTACCGAGAAGAAATGGGCAGTCTATCTTTTGATTGATAATATCATGAAGTAAGGTAATATCATACAGTTTTCTTCTTTGTTCAAGTGTTATTAAGTTTAAACGATTTCTAATGTCATCATATTGGTGTGGTTCTCTCTTGATATTAAGTTTAAATGAGGCATATCTAAGAAATTTGTTTTGTACCCTTTCGATTTTTTCTATGTAGTTAATATAAAAGGGGGACCACACTACCGATGAGAATTCTAATTTAGATCTAACAAATGAGCAGTATAAAGATTTGAGAACATTGATATTATTGAAATCTTTATTGAAATAATGCATCACAAATAAAATACTATCAGTTAAACTTGTTTTGAGCAGAATTGACTGGTTATTTTTTTAAAGCTGATGTCATGAGACAACACTATATTGTATGTGTATACAATATTATTATTATAATATAAGTTGCATTCACAATACTGTGGTAGCGATGCGTCCGTCCAATGCGTGTGGTGGCAGCTCAAATTACAACCTATGGTAATCTTATGGGACGTTCTTAAACAACTTTCGGTAGCGTTGTGGAACAAGGAAATTTTAAACAGAAATAAACCGTGTTTTCAAAGTTTTGACATTTTTCTTACCCCCTCTTTTAATTTAGAAAAGAATACCTTTGTTTTGTTTGGGTTTTGATACTTTCTGTGCTTAAAGCAGTTTTATTCTTTACTATTTGAATAAAATAGTTTTCTTTTATTCAAAATAAAAAATGAATATTATCTTGTTATTATAACACAATATTGTTATTTTATTACATCTGATTGTGCCGTGTCTCTTGAAAGTGTTTAATTTTTCCTTTTAGTTTTAATTATTTTAAAGTTTTTTTTTTTATATTTCTATTCTTACATCAGATTTATTTTTTAATGAAATGAAACTAAAAATTATTGCTCTTATTTACAATATCCTTAATCAGAATGTTTTTTAAAAATTATCTCGAGCTCATCAGTAACAACTTGACTAATTACATGTTAATACATGTGCAGCTACCTGCTGCTCCAGTGTCTTTCTAAGTGTTTAGCATTACACACTTTAGCACAGCCTACATTATAGTAGGCTTAATTTTGACTTTTTGATGGGGTAAAATAGGTGAATTTATAAAATTTTTATTTCATGGAAAAATTGTCTAAGGGGGACAATTAAACAATTTTATGAAGAATACTTTTTTTGAAAAGTCATAATTAAGCCTACTTTACTCTTCGCCCATTTTCCGAAAATTGCAGTTGTTGAGTCTACCGTTAAAAATAAAAAATATGAAAAATCTAAGTTTAAAAACATGCAGGAGCTTTTATCAAAAATTACTTTTTTCGAGAAATGAATTTTTTTGTCATTTACACGTATACGTAACCCCATCCGGGGACACACTGTATATAAGTAATAATTAAATATTAATAAATCTTGAAAGGTGACAAAAAATAATAATAACAACTACATAACCGCCATCTCTACGATATACCCTCTAAAACTTATATCCGATCCACTACTACTCACACAAATTAATAAAGGAATTAAAAGGAACAAAATATTTTACACAAAAGAACCAATAATCTTGGAAAATCAGAATATAACGTGAACATTGAATGTAGTCGAAATAGTGGATGGAAAAGCCGCAATGTATCTGACACCACTACAGTGACGGTGCTGCACACCCAAAACTATAAAACAGTAATGTGTCCAAGGACTGTTCAGACAGTTCATAAGACAGGTATCTCTATGGACTATTAGAGGAGAAAAGATATAGTAACTAGCATCTCTATGTTATTATATGAAACAAACCTGGTTACTAGATGACAGGGCCTGCTTAGCATCAACGACAGCTACACAGTAACCCACCATCTCCTTCCTACTACTGCTACCCTGCTTATCTTGCTCCACTGCAAAACTAACCTCAGGCCTTAACTTGATCACACATTTGAGCATGCTGCAACAAAAACAACACTTTCACCTGCTGATCCAACACTGAGTCAAACTCCACGTAGAGAGCCAATCAACACCTCTACTCAGGGGCTCAGAGCAAAATAAATAAAATCTTTATTTTATTTCTTTATCACAGTAAAATTATTGGTAACACTGATTTTTTTAACTTCTTCAATGTAACAGTTTTTAACGGTTTTTTAAACATAGCTTACCAAACCATACCAAGGTGCAATATGAAGTAGTTTGTAAAATTGTATTTTTATTTTATATTTGTTAAACTCTGATGATGACTAATTTTAGTCGAAGCTTAGTTATTATAATATATAAAACATAAAGGACTTTTGTGTAATTAACCTTTTTATTTATATAAAATCTTTATTTTCAATAAGTATTTATATAATTTTGGAACAGGGGTGAATTGGTGGCCTGGCAAGCCAATCCAATTTTTTTTGGAAAGCTCGCTTTCTTGCAGTTGTTAGTCAGGTTTTCGGTCTATGTTTCATATTGAGAACAGTAACTGTTCTGCTTATTTGTTAATTACTCAAAATTATCAAGAGAAATGCGCCTGCAGTGGCGTAGCCAGGGGGGCTGAAGGGCTTCAGCCCCCCCCCCCCCGAAATTTTTACATAACCTAAACCGCAATAAATGTGTGAAAAAAATAAAACCTATAAAAATATATATAAATAATAAATTACATAACATATATTTTTAACAATAAACTTATAATATAAATATCATAATATATAACAAATATACAATGAAATTGAAAGATATAAAAATAATTGAAAACATTGAACAATATACAACTATATATATATCTATATCTATGTATATTATATATATATATATATATATTATAATTATATATATATATATTATATATATATATTTTACATATACAATTTTTAACATTCAGCCTCCCGAAATTAAATCCTGGCTATGCCACTGTGCGCCTGTGTATGTTATAGGTTGCACAGTACCTAACTAAGCACTCATAGACAACTCAATTTATCTTAACCTTTAAAATGATTTAGTTTATTTCCTTAAAAAAAATCCAATACAATTTTTATGGGGACTAACGATCTATTTGTCTTTCAGTAATTTACATTTGAACCAAATGATACAATTGATCAAATGTTCAATTTCTAAAAAAAAAATAATTTTGATGATTCATTAAAGTAGGTTAACATGGTCCAAAATTTAATGTCTAAATTTAAATTTAATTATTAATTAGATTAGATAATAAATGTTATCTTATCACTCATCCACAGCCATAGGCTGATTTGAGCAAACTGAAATGAAAATTAATGTATCAATGTAAAAACTCTGAAGCTCAATAAATGGATTACTTTACTTTAACATGGTCCAAAAACTGTTATCTTCTGGGTAGCACCGCTGGACCTTAGGTTTGATTTATATGCCAAGTTTCAACTCTTAAGAACAAATAAAGTGTAACACAGACGAGACAAAAGAGGTGGTGGATGCGAAGACCAGTTACAAAGTCTAGAAGCATGTTTTCCATGATACAGTACCCTAACCCTTGCTGCCTCCAGGTCGGAGAGCTGGTCGCTGGCTCTACATCAAACAACTCTCCTCCTTGTCTCCCCTCGTCCGCCTTGTCTCTCTTGTAAACTCCTTTCCACATACTCCTTCCTATATAACGTCCTGTAGTAGTCTCCGTTCTGTCCTCGATAAATTGGCGTTAATCTAATAGTTAACTTAAGCTTAATTTAATTTAAAGTTTTATTAATAATTTATTACTTTTTTTATTTGTTAATCTTAGTTTTTAATTTTTTTATATTTTGTTTTAATTAGTTTATTAACTATGTATCAAGTCAACTAAATTTAGGCTAAAATCATCTCTCATAAATCCGCTAAATTCTTATCTGATTCTTTATTTTTTATCTTAAACTGTGTTTTAACTTACAGTTTATCGTTTAGTTTAAAAATCCCCAAGGTCATAAGTATTTTGGGGATTGACCAATCAGAGAAGCCGCTGCCAACCTCTTACTTAAAAAGAGAAAGAAAAATCCCTACCACAATAACCGCTGTAGGGAAAAAACCTTCTTCTCGGCAATCGTTCACTTAGTTTGTAGTTCTTCTTTTGATTACATCGTTTTGAAAACTACTTTCAAATTAATCTTAAAAATGATATTTTAAAATAAAACTACACAAAAGAATTGTAAAAAAACATTGCCTAATTTTGTTAACCTAACCTGATTTGTTTACATAGTTTTTTCCCACTCTCTTCTTGTAGGGATTTTTTTTCTTAAGAATCAGTGGTGTCTAAACTGACCTACTGACCTGTCAAGATTTTTAAACTAAACGATAGACTGTAATTATTCATGCACATATATATTTGAATTTACTTTTTTAGTAGTATATTGTTCGGTTCAATATCTGATTAACTTATCTGCATTCCTAACTGTTTCTATTGTTATTGTTTTTGATTTTACTACTCAGTTTTTATTTCTTAAATTTCATTCAGTCAGTATTTATTATTGTTGTTTTTATTGGATAATTTTATATTCTTATCTTAAGCTGATAACTAATTCGTTATTGTTTATTTATGTATTATATATTACTTTCTTTCTATATATTATTGTAATTTGTCTTGAGCGCCCTACTAGTAGTTATGCCGTTTAGGGGCTCATTAAAAATAAATAAATAAAAACCCTAGAGCAGTGACTGTGTGTGTGATGGAGTTACCTCTGGTGGTGTTGGGATGCCTCGTGATTGCTCACAGTGTTCAGAGCCACCAGCTCAAGCTGCCTTACAGTATTTCCATCCAAACCTTCCCCCGTCGTGTTGGCCACACAGTCGTATTCCCTTATAGTGTAGATGGTGGTGCAGATAACCTGAGGTATCTTGTAAACAAACAGATCGGACGCATTGTCGACAGGTATGAGGCGCTGGAGGTCGGAGGTAAGGCCTCCACGGAACACCCATGGCTCTTGATCCCCAGACATGAAACTCTCCTTCCAGCCCTTGGTGAACCCTGACACAAAAAACAACTAAATTCATGAAGACAAAGAAAGTACACTAGTTACATCAAGCTTAGCAGTGGGGGTACTTACTGTTCCTACTTAAAGCCATAGCAACTTATAGTTAAGTCACAGGTATGGATTAGCCACTAAACCAGGACTTGCTAGGTCATCTATATTAATGTCAGTTTGTGACATTTCATAGACAGATAAATTTGTCATGGATTATCAGTTTGTATTTTGACTTTAATAGAGTTTTCTCAAATAGTTTAAAAGTGAGTTTTTGTGAACATTAATTATCTATACCCCCACACTATCACTTATTTTTAATTTTGAGGTGCAGAGTTTGACTTGTAGTAAGTTCTAACCTACGGGGTTTTATTTAACTGAAATGGTATTATTAAGTAACTAAAGGGTTTTATCTGAGGGATATTTTTTTATAATAAAAATAAACTTTAATTTTAGTAACCATACGTATATAATATATTTGATTTCATTAAATATATTCACAAGACTTTACAAATCAAAAAATATATGTAGCATATACATTAGGGTGGATCGAAAAAACTTTTTATTTTATTTTTAAAACGTAATAGTGCGGAAAAGTTGTGCACTGTTCTAGCAAACAAAAAGAGCCCAAGAAATCGAAAATCGGTTAATATCTTCCGTTCGCGCATCAGCGGCAAAGTTTACTAAATTTGAAAAAAACATCGATTTTTTAAAAAAAAAAAAAAACAAATTATTAAATTACTAACGTGTAATAGTATTTTTCGTGTAGGTGAAAGGTAAAAGTAAACAAATACAATTAATTATTATAATATTTATGAAATCTTTCGTTCGCGCATTGCGTAGGAAATAGGTAATTTGTACCGTTTTTATCATGCATTTCTGCAGCCTTTCGCCCGTCCACGAGGAGTTGTCTGCAAGAAGTTCTACTATGCCCAACCCAACCAACCATCCAATGTAGGCATGCTACGTGATTTTGAAAGAAAATATTTTAATTATTTTTTTAATTTATTTATTTAATGATTTATTTAACCGGCGAATTGAGTCAAAAGTCTCCTCTTTCATTCCGCCAGCACTCAAACAATACAATTAATACATAATACAACATATCTTACAACTAAACTAACTTAAAGGTTAACAAACAGAGAGGATTTAGAAATCTACTCTATTTTTAATGACTGACTGTTCCACAAAATCTGACTTCAAGCCATTTGTTTTAGAAAAAAATAGCTTTTTCTTTTCTTTAAACTAAATTATTAAAAAGAAAATCCATTTACTAATTTAACTAGTTCAATTACACCTTTAAGTTAGTTTAGTTGTAAGATATGTTGTATTATGTATTAATTGTATTGTTTGAGTGCTGGCGGAATGAAAGAGATTTTCGATTTCTTGGGCTCTTTTTGTTTGTTAGAACAGTGCACAACTTTTCCGCACTATTACGTTTTAAAAATAAAATAAAAAGTTTTTTCGATCCACCCTAATATACATATATGCATAAATAATGCATATATGTATGCATTAAAAGCATAACATAATTATATATAAATTTTTTAAATTGAACTAGAGAGAACACTTAAACTTTAATTAACAAGTTGATAGATCGAGACCAGATCAGTATAAAATATATCAATTAATTGAACTGAGATCACGTAAATGAGATCGCCATATCAATTATGGCGATCCATCTCCCAAAAATTCAAAAAACTTATTTATTCCAGATACATTCTCTAAAACTCTGTTGAACTGGTCATTCCGTATAATTTGATGTTCCTTTATCAAGAAATAGATTTGAAAATTAAAGAATTATACTTAATTAATGGTAAACTTTAGAATAAGCTAGCCCTCGTGGCTTGGAGGCTGGAGAACAAAGAGACTAAAACTATTGAGAGGGGAGTACAGAACCCCATTAAAACACAGTGATAAGGGGGCCTGAGGGAAGTGAGGACCGCAATTCATATAGTTTTACAAAAGTTTAAGCTATTAGCAAACACTTTGGAAAAGAATTAAAAGGAAAATTAAAGGGACGTAATAACTGAGATACATTATCCCCACACTTTAGAAGAGAAAAGTGGTACTTACCCAAGGAGGAAAGAGAGCACTAACTTTCTACCACACAAATCCATTATTACTCTTATATCTTAAACTCTACACGTAGCGTAACTATACTATAATATGACATCTCAAAGAGACTATAGACTAATGACGAATCAATCCTACATTTCTCTACTCGTTAGGTTCTTCTGATACACTCAGGTTTTAAAATCAGTCAACCTAGCGTACCAACCATCACACGATATTAGAATCTGTTGTATGAATCATTACACCTCAAAGATCAAGATAGATCTATTAAATAGTCTTTTGCTGAGACAACTTCAAATATCGTCGACCATATTATGCTAGTCTCTTAAGTATATAGCAAGATCGATAGGTTGCCGCCTACACATACACAGACTGTCAATACAATCTATGTTAGATAACGATACGAAGCCTTGAACAAGGCGGGCAAAACTTACAATGATATTAATTTTATAAAACTGTGGTATATAACTTATCACTATGTTATTACACCCATTACGGATTTCTTCTATTAACTAACCTATATAAATAAGGGAATCTTAGATATAAATAATAAATTTGAGATAGAGCAAAAATATCCAAGAAGTCAAGTCCCAATCCCCCCTACTCCTCAATACATTTTTATTAAACTATTAACACTGAACCTAAATGAATCTGAGATGAAACGATAGTGTATACACGACATATTATCAAGATGATACACTAATCAGTATCAAAGTGTCATCAATTAAGAGAACTGAGTAGATACTGTTCCATATGTGTAGATTAATACGAGAATGTACTTGTCAGAAATTAGACAAGAAAGAGAAAAGATTGAATTAAGTCCACCTAAAGGAGATCGCAAAAGTATTACTTCTAGTCAAAAGCTAACGCACTAATACTTTCATATACATTAAATCAATATGTAACTAATATCTAAGTCTTGTTAGATATAATATCCTCCCAGCCTTCTATTAATAGAGAGATCAATTTACGATCAATAACAGCTATATTTAAAGTGTACAAAAGAATCAGGATTAATAAGAAACCAAGCATGTTCTGTATGCACATTATATCATAGTATTCTCTCTTATATTTTTGTACTATTTATGAAAACAGGTTAAGATTATTTATTGGTAATGGCAGGTTTGAATGGGATATATAATTAAATTAACACTATACCTACTATCACTTTTATATTAAATATAATATTCTTTCTTTAATAATATAATAATATTATAAATATATATACATTAATAAAATATTCTCGGTTGAAGGAAAAATATATAAATTAAATTAAATATTATAATATAAATAATCGTCTGTTTTCTCTAAGTGAAAGAATGAAGGGAAATAATACTTAAGTAAAGAGGTAGAGTACACATATCTGTCGAACATCGAGCCGAAGATAATCGTATAATATACTAAATTAATAATACTACACTATAAAAATATAAAAATTAAAGTAAATAATAAAGACTCGGAAACGACAAAGATTGGAAAATACTATATATTAACTTAAAGAATTCAAATCACTCCAATGAATGATTATTTAAAATTAATATAATATAAATATATAATGTAATATAACACACATTTCCTAGCTTAGTATTACATTGGTGTTACTTTAGTATCTGGAAGGTATACACTAACTAACTAGACAAAAGATAAATAATTTAGTCTATTAATATATTATAATTCTACTTAATCTATATAATCATGTTCAATTATCTAAGCTGAATTTAACAAGATTATCAATATTTTACGTGCTAGTACTACTCCTTTTTGCTCTTTTTCTATTCTTCTTTATAAAATATTCAACACCTCTTTAGCGTTATGTAGAATATAACGTACTTTTTTTAAGTGTGATACTTGGAAAAGTTAATATTAAAAATTGAAACTAAAAATCATGGTTTTAACTATGTTAGAAATGACAATAACTATAAATCGACAAATTTTCTAGGAGGAAGTCAATTTACAACAGTTAAGAAATTTAGTTTACTCTATATCTTCATCATATACTAGAATATTTAGAAACAGATTCCTACAGACTCAATTCGTTAAACGGTTGTCAAAGACAATATATTTATTCAGAACAATAGCTTTAATGCTGCTAACGCAATCTTAATCATCTGTAATAGACTTATTAACAAAGAATATTGAATATTAACAAATACACAATAACACCTGCAAAAATGAATAGATCCTTTATAATTAGGCTAAATTTATAAAAACAGCTCAAGATACAAAACTATTTATAGATTCACTACCTGCGCTCAGGAATATCCCAGCGAGATATATATGTATGTAAATGACAATGAATCTTTTAGAGAGTATACATGCAGGTTTGGTAGTATAAAAATTTCCTGGCTAAAACGTGTTTTATGGAATATGAATACTAATCTCATTCTTATTATTTTTTTAGGCTTAAGATCGGAATCCCTAAAGTATTGTATTTTGAAGATAGTCCCGAACGTATAATCACGACACTTACACCATCTAGTGGGAGCGCATCTTAAGTGAATGTATGTTACTATATTATATAAGAAACGCATGTACAGAAAATTTGATAAAAAAACTAGTATACTAAGAGTTAGTTCAGTTACACGATTTGTTAGAGCATTGCGTTTCTATCTGAAGGTCCCCTAAACACAGTGCCCTGAGATTGACACCATCGCACACAGTGGAAGCGCAACGCAATTATCAGATTCTTAAATCACTTTTAGTTTATCGCAGTACACCAGCCACAAGTGGAGAGAACATACACCACCTTCAAAACAACTAATATCGTCTAACGATTATTCTGTATTGGAAGACAGCTAAGTTACATGGTGAGAAGGGAATGAGTTACCAAATATTATCGATGGGAGTACGAAGGATTGCCATACGAGAGAATGAGTTATGATATAAGTTTACAGTTATATGTATTTCGCTTAGATAAGTCTTTTTATAGCACAATTAATACAAAGATAACTGCATAGATAATATTAACACTTAACTAAATATGTTTGAGATATTTTTTATAAAACTCAATGATACAAACACTTCTTGAGTAAAGCAGTTAGTGTTGGTATTCTGGCTCAAACATATTAAAGTTCATAAAGAGGCAGTGTATTGAGTAGTATTTATGAACAACAAATTAATGTAGCTAAGTACGACAAAGTCATGGCATAGAGTATATGTACAATGACTTATTTACAACTTGTAGATTATATATTTAACTCAATTACTCACTATTATATTTCCACTGGGAGAGGTAGTGATTATGACTTTCTAACAGTTAATGGTACACTATCTTCTCTTGTATCTATCTATTAGAGACGTGATCATAAATTTTTTATTTTAATTTCTATGATTCGTTATCACTAATCAATTATATCCCATTATTAACTTCGATAATCTAGGCTAGTTGTAGTAAAGGAAGTATGCTGTTGTATTGTTAAAATGCATGCATTGCGTAATACTAAATAGTCAAATAAATCACTTAGCACACCGGTTGGAGAATAATATTTGTTATTGGAGATAATTATTTTTCTGAGAGTTAGTTGTTGATCTTTTACACCGCGTTAAGTATCTTGTCAATGCTACAAATAATTATCTATAAACACACCTATTAATTCTAGGATTTAGTTATATAGAATTTCTACCCAAATAATCTTCAGCAGTATTCATCATATTATCATAAGTCTAATACCGTTAGTTATATTTACAGTACATCATATCTAAAGAATTATCCAAACCTTAAGCTGAACAAACAAACGATCATTCGATAAAAATTAATGACACTGTGAATATATCTTTATCAACACTATTCATACTATATTAACATATAACAAAATTATAAATCCACTTCGCAATAGCTCGGAAGGACTCACCACAATGCTATAGGGTATACGCAACTCAATAGTAATGTAAGATTCATGGCATTCTAATTTGCAAATTTATAAACTATCTACCAAATGCTGAGGACTCCAAGCATCTTAAATGTGTACTAATAATACTTAATTGATTAAGCTAATTTATAATATACAAAGAGTCACGATTCAAAATCTAATGTTCTTGGTATGGAACTATCCAAGTCATAATAACATACACATATAATATTATAGAGATTTTTTTGATTTGAACAGGGGCTAAAATTGAGCGGGTTTTAATTCAATCTAGTATTTAATGGCATAGCATGAACAAACTGCCTCATGTGTGAATTTATTTATTCAACTCACCAAGCTCACGGTGGAATATATCTGTCCTATATAAATGGAGAAATAAGTAATGAGCCGAAATCACAACAACGCTAAAATTGACTATAACAACTAAGACATGTAGCATTATTCATTAAAGAAACAGGCCCAATCACACAATGCTGGTGGACTTCCCAAGCTATGTATACTATAAAAGAACAGGCCCAATCACCACAATGCTGGAGACCCGCAAATGCCTATAGTCATCGTATTATACTATTCATAGAAATAGTACAGGCGGTACACTAATCAACTCACAAAAATGCTTGGTAACGGAGCTTTCCCAAGTCTTGAACATGACTTATGTTATTATCACAAAGTTATAGAATGAACAGTGCCCACCAATCTACCAGTCAGAGTGCTAAGGAGGACTCAACTGGCAAGGCTATATACTCTACTATAATAAAAAGGTAACATGTTGCCCCAGCAATATGAGCAACATAATCAGCATGGATGGACAGAAACCAAGCTTGTTCTACATAGAAAGAGAAAGGAACAGGTCGACATATTCTAACGCACCAACTGCTAGGGAGGAAGCTATGACAGCCTAAGAGCATAATACTGTTTTCTCTGTTAGAAAATATACTGTGGAATATAACAAGGTTTTAAAAAAAATACTACGCGAGTAGCGCTGCTGAGTAATTACACAGAAAAAGTCCTGGCATGGGTTACCTCTCCAAGGTATCTATACATACGAAGCATTCAATAAGAAATAAAAGGAACCCAGGCCAAAATGGCATCTCAGAGTACATGTGGGACAGCGCCAAGCTAGTGGTCATGCTATATGTATAAAGAAATCTGTCAATATCCTAGACTAGGCAGCAAAGAATTACCAGAAAAGACTAGAGAGGATTTAATTCTGACAGGTTACGTGACCTGTGATATAACTTACTAAAATAAAAATCTGTTCCTGTAAAAAAGGACAGGAGCACTAACAACACACAATGACATGGGAAACAGGAGAAGCTTTCACAAAATGCTTATGTCAAGCTAGCTTAGAGACTGTGTATAAAAAAAGAAATCAGAGGTCTCACATTCTACACAAGAATGACTTGAGTGCAACTGAACCTAAAACATATATAAACGACTTTTAAGAATTTGCAGGTAGGCTGTGTAAATAAGAAAAGGAGCAATCAATGTTCACACCTGGTGAAGAAGAACAGATGGAAACAACAAGGATGTAGAGAGTATGGACCTCTCGACAGGTCTATATACTACTGGCTGTGTATAATAAAAAGAACAGAAGAGAGCTCCTAAGTTTACCATCGACAATAGCTGAGGAGGAACACCCAAGACTTAATAGTACACACTAGAACTAAGGTTAAGAATTTTGCGTTGCTGTGTAAAAGTAACAAAGGCACAATCTATTCCCGAGTCAAAGGACTAAGGAGAGACTTACACACTCGAAGCTAAAAAGGTTTAAAGAATATCTATTGCAGGTTAGAAAGAAGAACTACCGGTATATTCATCACAATGCCATAAATGCAGGTATCTTTCCCATATCCATTATTACTTACTATAAGAAACAACGATAGAAACAAAAGGAGATTAGGCAATCTCATGATTACAGATCTAAAAGTGCGTGGAGGAACCTCGCTCGCATAGAGTAAACTGATAAAAATTTGTACTACTATGTACAGAAGAATGAGGCCCCATATGCACACGAGTGACTGAGAACAGGATCCACGATAGTCTACACGTGAGACTATATATTTCAGAACATCACGAGAGACGCGTGCCTCATACACCTTAATCAATATGCTCTTTGGATGTCTCCACCGTTATGTTACTTCTTATAAATTTTAAAATGAGAGAGGACCATGAGACCCAATTACTATATACAATGCTGCGAGGACTCCCAGTCTATATACTCACCATACAAAAAAGAACAGGCCAATTCACACAATGCTGGAGGGACTCCACAGCTAGGGTAATCTACTAGTAGTCTAAAAAAATTGATTAAAAAAACATCCATGCAGTAACAAAACGGAAGGAATTCAATACATTTAAAAGAGTCACTCTTCAACCATGATGAGTGGGGGAACTTCTCCCAAGCTATATATACTATACTGACTAACCCCTTTAACAAGACATAAACAGGACTCCAGGAAACCCAGAACACAACTGACATAGTACATACAGTGAAAACTACTTCGCCACGTTGAGGTCTGTCTAAACTAATAAATGTAACATAAATGCAATTTTTTATGTGATAGTAAAAAAAAAGAACAGAGCTAAGGTCATCAAACTGGATTTTCTGTGCTGTGAGAAGTCATTCTCAAGCTATAGTATTATATATCTTACTATATTTTGAAAATTGTATAATACATGTCCAACTGTATGATCATTTGAAAGTATGTGTGGAATGGATTGCAAATAGGCTACTTTATACATTTAAACAATGATAAATTGTTACTTGTTACGTTTCAGAACATATAAATCTCAAAAATTGGAAGGAGTTGTGTCCCATATATGTATGTAAAGATGGGAAGATAAGGGAATACTATGCTGAATCACCAACACATATGCTTGGTAGAAGGCATCTTCTCCTTATGAACTAATTACTTACTTGATTGCAGAAGCACGAAAAAGTGCACAATATCAACATATGATCTGTGAGGTGACTTACAATACGTCTTAATTACAAATACTACTTTAAGTCTAATTATACAGAATAAAACTAAAAATGTATGATTTAGAGCACACCGGATCCCATGCATACTATGCGGAGGATCCAGCTATACTCAACAATATGTAGAGCAGCAAAGACCATCACGTATCTCTACGATTGCTGTGACAGTATCACAAAGCTTTTATAAAATCTAAAAGATTAAAAACAGTTTTTGTGCTTAAATAACTTTTTTAGGACTAAGATTATATAGTAATCTAGACACCAGAAACACAGAATGATAAGAATGAACTAACCACGTCATAAATAAAGGAAAACATTCTACTTATGTGCTTAATAAAAGAACAGTGTCTAAAAGCTAATCACTAATGTCGGAGGAGGAACGACGCCTAAGCTCTAATGCTAATCTGCAAACTACACTAAATATAACGTAACAGGCACAATCTGATACAATTGAGGATTGGGGCGTCTTTCGAAAAGCTAATAAATATTATCATACAGTATACGAGTTGTTTATGATGTTGACAATAAAGAGGAAAAGGCCCCGATCTCACATGGTGCTGGAGGCATCTAATTCCCACACAACATTATCAGTGACTAACTTATTAGCAATAAGAACAGGTTAATTGAGGCGATTAACTTGTCTCTGGATGTAATGCAGTCTATATATTTAAAGTGCACAACATTATGTTCATAATTAACATTATACCCAATGGAAGCGATACTAAGGTTATACATATGTACTTTCTAAATTATGCTGGAATAAAGAACTAGGCACCAGCGAATCAAACATACATAATAAGGACATGGGAGACAGTTGAATTATTGCCTCACAAGCACCTAACTCTAATAAATTAGGGAACTTTGAGGATATTGAGAGAGTGTACCCAAAGACGTTCACCGAGTCAATCGCTATTATGTTTGGAACGTTGGCGTGCCCTCAATAGCTTATAGTATTACGTATATATAATTATTTAATTAATATTGTTTAATTACTTTTGACACCAATTAAAAAAAACTAAACAGTGTTAATCTGTAAACCATTAATTGCTTCAATAAATAGCGAACAATATCGGAGTGAGAACCTCCACAACGTATTACATTTTACATAAACTATTAACAAAAAAATGAAACTCCGGGAGCAACAAACATAAATGCAAGAGGCAAGGAGAGAGCTTGAAAAGATATGATTATATAAGTCACATACTGAAGTCATCTGCTAATATAATAAGAACAGGCCCAATAACAATGCTGGAGGACTCCCAAGCTATGTACTACTATAAAAATAGAAACAGGCCCATCTCACAATGCTGTGGACCCCACAAGCTATATTATACTAAAAATACAAAAAGAAAAAAGAACAGGCCCCAATATACACAATTGCTTAGGAGGGCTGGAGGACTCCCAAGCTATATACTACTATAAAAAGAACAGGCCCAATCACCACAATGCTGGTGGACTCCCAAGCTATATATACTACTATAAAAAGAACAGGCCCAATCACACAATGCTGGAGGACTCCCAAGCTATATACCTACTATAAAAGAACAGGCCCAATCACACAATGCTGGAGGACTCCAAGCTATATACTACTATAAAAAGAACAGGCCCAATCACACAATGCTGGAGGACTCCCAAGCTATTACTACTATAAAAAGAACAGGCCCAATCACACAATGCTGGTGGACTCCCAAGCTATGACTATAAAAGAACAGGCCCGATCTCACAATGCTGGAGGACTCCCAAGCTATATACTACTATAAAAAGAACAGGCCCAATCACACAATGCTGGAGGACTCCCAAGCTATGTACTACTATAAAAAGAACAGGCCCAATCACACAATGCTGGAAATGAACAGGCCAATCACACAATGCTGGAGGACTCCCAAGCTATGTACTACTATAAAAAAGAACAGGCCCATCACACAATGCTGGAGGACTCCCAAGCTATGTTCTACTACTATAAAAAGAACAGGCCCAATCACACAATGCTGGAGGACTCCCAAGCTATATACTACTATAAAAGAACAGGCCCAATCACACAATGGAGGACTCCCAAGCTATACTACTATAAAAAGAACAGGCCCAATCACACAATGCTGGAGGACTCCCAAGCTATATACTACTATAAAAAGAACAGGCCCAATCACACAATGCTGGAGGACTCCCAAGCTATATACTACTATAAAAGAACAGGCCCAATCACAATGCTGGAGGACTCCCAAGCTATACTATACTATAAAAGAACAGGCCCAATCTCACAATGCTGGTGGACTCCCAAGCTATATACTACTATAAAAAGAACAGGCCCGATCTCACAATGCTGGAGGACTCCCAAGCTACTACTATAAAAGAACAGGCCAATCACACAATGCTGGAGGACTCCCAAGCTATATACTACTATAAAAAGAACAGGCCCAATCACACAATGCTGGAGGACTCCCAAGCTATATACTACTATAAAAAGAACAGGCCCAATCACACAATGCTGGAGGACTCCCAAGCTATATACTACTATAAAAAGAACAGGCCCAATCACACAATGCTGGGACTCCCAAGCTATATACTACTATAAAAAGAACAGGCCCATCACACAATGCTGGAGGACTCCCAAGCTATATACTACTATAAAAAGAACAGGCCCATCACACAATGCTGGAGGACTCCCAAGCTATATACTACTATAAAAAGAACAGGCCCAATCACACAATGCTGGAGGACTCCCAAGCTATATACTACTATAAAAAGAACAGGCCCAATCACACAATGCTGGAGGACTCCCAAGCTATATACTACTATAAAAAGAACAGGCCCAATCACACAATGCTGGAGGACTCCCAGCTATATACTACTATAAAAAGAACAGGCCCAGGAGGACTGCTATACTACTATAAAAAGAACAGGCCCAATCACAATGCTGGAGGACTCCCAAGCTATATACTACTATAAAAAGAACAGGCCCGATCACACAATGCTGGAGAACTCCCAAGCTTTGTGTTGGGACTCGCAAGCTATGTATATAACAAGCTATAATAAGTTTATATTACCCAGCCAGGTGATGTAAGAGTTGAGTGAGGACACAACAGCCCTCATTTCCCAGACATAGGGGTACAGTTCGTACATGAGTTCTTTGTTGTTGACAGTGTTGAGCTTCATGAACAAAGTATCTATTTGCTGACTCATAGCTTGGAGCTTTCCAGCTCTCGCCTGCCACTCCTCTACCTAAAACACATTGCCCTCCGAGTCAACATGATTATTCTGAAGTCTACTAAGCATAATATATAATATAACTTTATTTGCAAATAAAAAAATACATGATGAATACATTTTAATAAATTTGAAAGTACATTTTTATTATTACTTTTTTATTTACAGTTTTTTTTTATAATTTACGTTTAATAAGTGCAACGCCTCAAATAAGTAGAATATTTGAGTCTGGAGGCGATTACATGTTTCATCTCCAGACAGTGAATAATGTTAAGTTTATTAACTAGTTTTTGGGGAGTAAAGAAGCACTTTTCACTCCCAAGGGAGAAAAAGTAACTTTTCACTCCCAAGGGAGAAAAAGTTACTTTTCACTCCCTTGGGAGTATTCATGCTCTTCTTTATTACTTTATTTCTATGGGCAGAAAATTAAAATAATTTAGCTGCCCAGAATAATGCATGTCTTTGAGCAAAAGGTTTTATTGTTACTAACTTTGTATGAAATTTACAATTTTTTTTTAGTCATATCTTAGCTCTTTTTCTAGTCCAGTTTGTAATATTTGGCCAATACCTTTTTTTTACTTTATTATAAGTATTTTAATATTATTTTTACCTTCTTCTATGTTTAATTGTAAATTGTTTTTTTTTTATTTTTACTTTATCTTTAATTAAAATAATTTCAACCAAAATTACAGTTTAACCAATAGTACAGTTTGTAATATTTGGCCAATACCTTTTTTTTAATTTATTATAAGTATTTTAATATTATTTTTACCTTCTTATATGTTTCATGTTTAAATTGTTTTTTTTTTTATTTTTACTTTATCTTTAATTAAAATAATTTCAACCAAAATTTGTTGAGAACTTCCTGAAAAAAATATATATAACTTGATCTTAAGTTGGAATGCCCACACTCTGGCCACTTGGCTTTGTGGGTTCCTTAAGATAATGTAAATTACCTCTTTTTAATTACTCTACTTTTTTTTAAAATAAAACAGAGTCTCTACACTAATGATATATATTTGACATAGCCAGCTTTCAATCTTAACAGATCATCATCAGTGCCGGCGAGCAGCGAAGATAAGAGTCAGGAGACAGCGGTTACAGTTTTGTCTAGAGGTTTGTAGCTGACTAAACCTCTAGACAGCATCTGACTAGACCTCTTGTCAGGTACAAACCTCTAGTCAAAACTGTAACCGCTGTCTCCTAACTCTTTTCTTCACTGCCCACCGGCACTGATAATGATCTATTAAGATTGAAAGCTGGCTATGTCAAATATATATCATTAGTGGAGAGACTCTGTTTTATTTCATTACTTGAAACTCCACAACTCATTTTTCCTTATCTACTTTTTTTTGTTATGTTATTTTTAGTTACGGAAATATAATAATAATAATAATAATAATAATGGTTCTCGCTGTTACAATCCAGTACGATTGTCTAGCGACGTCAAATATATAAGACTAAAATATCTAAATCCTATCCTCCAGGAACTCGTCTATTGAGTAATAGGCTTTTTGAAAATAAAGAATGTTTTGGAATTGAACTAACCCATCATTATTTGACAAGTATCATAATTGCATAGTCGCGGACTTCTATTTTAGGATTTAAAAAATTGCGTAAGAATGGTTCTTTTATATAATTGATTTATAGTGAAGACTGGAAAAGTCAGTGAACTTTGACTGAATGCTGTGTTATGGAGATACCTGGGAAGTGTTTGAGCAAGTCAAGATATGTGCGTTGGTCTGAAGCCAATGGAACTCTTGAAGGAGTGCAATGCCCTGAGCTCCGTGCTCGAAAGGCAAGTAGAAGAGGTCACAAAGCAGACTGACATCCTCTAGGCTCAGTCCCCCCGGGCCCTCACACCTGCAACAAAACTCCCCGGTTCATTTACTCTGAAAAGAAACTTTTATTTATAAAACTAGTTATGCGTTGCATGAGGAACTCACGTTATAAGAAAACATAAAATAAAATTAATTAACAACAGGATTGCTAGATAATAAATAGAAGGCATCAAACTAAACGAGTTTTCATCTCTACTCTCTTAAATAATAAGAAAGCCGGCTTTCCGTAAACAGTAATGAAAATGAACCTAATTGGCAAAAAAGGAAAGTAAAAGAAATGATAAATATAGTCAAATTTGATAATAATGTTAATTTTAAAAAAGATGTAGAAAAATTAAGCTCCATTTACTCAAATTTATTAAGGAACTCTTAAATCTTGAAAATCTTAATTTAGACTAACTAAAAATATTGGTAACACTGATTTTTTTAAATTCTTCAATGTAACAGTTTTTAACGGTTTTTTATACATAGCTTACCAAACCATACCAAGGTCCAATATGAAGTAGTTTGTAAAATTGTATTTTATTTTATATTTTTTAAACTCTGATAATGACTAATTTTTAGTCGAAAGCTTAGTTATTATAATATATTAAACAATAAAGGACTTTTATGTAATTAACCTGTTTTTATTTATCTATTATGAATATCATTATTCATTATCATTCATAATGATATCATGAATATCATTTCACTATGACTTACATGGTAGACTCGGCAGGAGAGTTAGAGTCAACAAGCATGTTAGCAGGGTTAATATCCACTGGACTAGACTTGGCAGAGTCTGATGGAGGAGTAGCATTGCAGTCCATGGGTTCGGTGCAGACCTTGTTCTCAGACAGCAGTGAGTTCATAACCATCGGACTTACGCTTCCATTCACCTAGCAAACAATACACAACCTTGGTAACAAATCTAGCTAGATACACTGTCAACACCAGACAAAGAGACTAATACTGTTAGAGGGAGGAGACAACAGTTTTTATCATTCCTTGGGTAGCTAGGTGCCGTAACGGTACATTTGTGACGTCATTTTTTTTTATGTTTTATAATAATTACAATTTCACGTAAATATTACATTATTTTTTGACTATTTTGTTTTAAATCAAGTAAAATGAATTTCAAATAAGTTTTAATTATTATCTATTGCATGTATTCTTTAATTGTCTGTGTTGAATAAAGTGGTTTAGGTAAATCTTCAGTATACGGTGCACCCTGTTATCAATACTATATATCGATATATTTTTAGTTACGCGACACGTAAACGAGAACTGAGCACTTAAAAGATAAGCAGCGTCGTTAAATTATTAATTATAATTAAAACATTAAAAAAACATACAACAAATAAATGAAAACATTAACAACAAAAATATAATAAAAAACCTGAAAATACGTAAAAAATATGCGTAACATCAAATTAGTCCATAGTTGGTATTATGCTGGTTAATGAAAAAAGTTCTTGGTGACCTGGTATTGTAAATTGGTGCATTGAAACTAACACAATTTAATAGATATGAACAGTCTATTTTGCTGTTATTAATCTTAAAAAAAGAGTATCAGATCATGAGAAATTCTTCTCTTATTAATAGACACCATATTTAGTGAGTTCAGTAAACTATCGTAATCAGAATCATTGTTAATTTGAAATTTCTTTTTAAAAGCAATTATTCTAAGGAATTTCCTTTGAACTTTTACAATTTTTCCACAAAGAGTGCTTTGATGAGGAAAATAAACTGACGAGCAATATTACAAAAATGGAAAAGTTACTACATCACAATCAATCTTGAAGTCCGAGAGACAAATTACACAAAAATGATCACCAATATCTCCACTTATTTTATAGAAATAAGAAACAAATACTTGGATCGAACTTGACACTTATCCCTTACTTCAGAAGTAATAAGGTACTTCTCTTGGGAAGTACCTGCTACTGAAACATGGTTAATTGTAAATTAACATTGGATTACATCCAACTAATTTTACTCATAATTCACCATTGTCACAAAGTTTCACGTCTATTTTATGATATATCACATCCCAATTTCAAATTTCTAAGCATAATTAACTTAAATTAGAAACAACTTAGGCCAGTATTCAAAGACATCTTCCTAACATTTTCCTAACATTCTCCTTAAGGAACAAGGAAAATGTTAGGAAAATGTCTTTGAATACGGGCCTTAGTGTTAATACATTTTAGTTAATAGAACATGTCAAAACTAAAATAACATTTCAATCTATAAATAACATACATAACTTATAATCTAAATAATTACACAGTCAGGATAAATAAATTTATAATTTAATATTAAAACATCTATTAATTGATACAAAGGAATTTTGAGTAGCAACGCTTTGACTACAGAAGGAAAAAATCCATCTTTAGTGGTAGTGATTGATAAGTGATTGTATTAGGGGATACCAATCTCTTGAATATGATGTCTCTCTGTCTTGTAGAGTCCAAGTCTTTCAGTTGTGAGTTAGAGTCTGGTAATTATGGATATTTTCATGTTTGTTAAAACAATTTTTTAAATCATGAATTGAGTAACTTTAGAGCTTTTTTGGACTGTTTTAAATTGTGATATCAATTAAATTAACGAAGACTTCAGTCCTTTTTTTATTAAAATTTATTGAAAATAAATTGACGAAGAGCTTTCGCCCAGGGATCCTGAGCTTTTTCAGTTCTTAAAATTACAAAATAAGAAAGTTTCAAAATTAAAAGACCCCCATCACTAATGCCCAAAGATGCAATGTTATATACAGAATACCATGTAAAGACTGCCCCAAGCATACACAGGAGACCTCTCAACTTTTCAAAAAAAGACTTGACACACATAACAACCAAATACTTGACAACTCTAACCTTACAGCCTTATCAGAACATATGACAAAACTTGACCACCGACCAGACAAAGAAAACTGTTGTATATTTCATACAGAACCACATACAAACAAAATGAAATTTTTAGAAATGCTCTATATAAAAGCTGACAAAGACAGTATGAACAAAAAACAAGACATTAACAATCTTAGCAGTATTTATTATAATATTATCTTAAAATCTTAATTTTTCCTTTACCTTTTTCTAATTTCATTTAAAATTTATTTACACGTGACATAAAAAACATTCAAAATTTTATTAATTTTCAAACTTTCTCATTTTGTCATTTTAAGAACAGAAGAAGCTCAGGATCCGAAAGGAGCTCAGGATCGAAGCTCTTCGTGAATTTATTTTCAATAAATTTTAATAAAAAAAGGACTGAAGTCTTCGTTAATTTAATTGATATCATGAATTTAAGTTAAGTTCTGGTAATATGCCAGGTAATAAAAACTAAGAATCCTAACAGTTTCAAAAACACTTTAAATGTGTTTAAAGTGTTTAGACGTCATGTTGGTGAAGGTACATACACACTCTAGGTACATACACACTCTAGGAGGGGAGAAATGTGATTAGGTTAAAAAGTTATCAGCTTCCCTTTTGGGTCCACCATCTTATCAAAACTACAATGTTAGATGGAAGAATTACCTAAGACTGAAAATTGCTAGATGCAGTAGATACCCCAGGCAAAACATATGGTCAAGAATTCAGGTATTCCTGTCTAACTTATTTCTAACATAGGAATCTCTTGACTCACTCACTCTTTCTCAACTATATGTTTCATAGCCTACTAAATGATACTTAATGATACTATATACTTAAAGCCTACTAAATGATTTCTTAAGGAACAGGTAAGGTTTAGATCAGGTCTGAATATCAGCCTAAAATATAGACATCGGAGCAGAGGCTAAAGTACTAACCTGAAGTACAATATTAGGAGTGACAGTGGCAGGAGGTGTTCTAATGGCAGAAGGGGGCAGAGCAAGGCACGAATTGGCGAGGGGGGTCGGTACAGTCACAGACGAAGGAGTCAGGGTTACAGGGGCAGGGGCTAGCGAGCCCACCAGCTGAGGCTTCAATATGAAACCTGAAACAACATAGTGTCAACAAATAAATAAAGCAAGTAATTAATGTAAGGAATAAGAACGAGAAGACACATTCGATAGAATATAATGCTAATATAAAGTTAACAAAACATTTAAAGAGATTATTAGAAAAAAGGAATAATGACAAATTAAACAGAAACAAAGGGTTGCTAGGCAACCTGGGATTATCTATTATTTATAAAATATTATGAATAAAAATAATGTTTCATCTGTTTCTTCAACAATAAGGCGCGGTCGAATATCCTCGGCCTTCTAGAATGTTGGATCACCAACAAACTTTTTTTATAACTTTTTTTTTTCAAAATTTTCAGTAATTAGCCAGATTTGTGATAAATGAAGCCTATTTCTATAATCTGCACGCTCTTTTGGTTAATCTCAAAGAGTATTTACATTCACTCAACGATTTATTTTTAATCTAACTTGGTACATACATAACTACTGTTAGACGTCTAATAGTAGTTATGTATGTACCAAGTTAGATTAAAAATAATTTGTTGAGTGAATGTAAATACTCTTTGAGATTAACCAAAAGAGCGTCCAGATTACGGAAACAGGCTTCATTTATCACAAATCCGGCTAATTACTGAAAATTTTGAAAAAAAAGTTTGTTGGTGATCCAACGTTCTAGAAGGCCGTGGATATTCGACCGCGCCTTATTAAATGTTCATACAGATGTATCTCGCTGGAATATTACTAATAAGATACAACCTAATTACCACCTCTACCATCTGCTGATTTTTATGTCAAAATGCTTCAGGATCAACTGTTTACAAGATATGTACAGTTTATGTACCAAGGGCTTAGTGATTGATAGAGTTAGTACTAGTAGTTTCCTTTATAAAATAATAATAAAGACAATGAGTTGAAATCAAATTTTATTTTGAATTGTAAGAGTATGTAACACTTGTATAATTTATGAAATCAGTTTTATTCAATGATCTGAGATTTCAACAAGTATTTTCCAGAATATTTAAATGATTACATTTCTGTTACTAAACCTCAGGATAGTGGTCAAACAATGTCGGAAGGGGGAATGTAGGCACTACAGCAGTACAGATAAACCTGCTGGAAATTAATATTATATACAGATCCAACACGCTAAACATTTCTAAAAGAGCTCGGAAATAAAGCAGTTTTGTGTGGAACCCAAATATTTTTTGAATATATTCGTAAATCCAGGCGGCGACAGATCGTTATTACATTCTAAAATGATTTTTAGAACAGTTTATGAACAACTTTACAGCGGAGACATTGACTAAGAGAGGATAAATGCGGAGTTGATGCTCGTTACCTGAAGCTTGTTTGGGTTTGGAAAACTCAGGCAGCCACTCGACAATGGCATTCCTCAGGGATCGTCTAGGGTGATAGACATTCGATGCTAGCCTAGATGTAACGTCAAGTCCATCATCTGATTCAGTCTCTAGTTTGATATCTGAACTGATGCTTTCATCTGAAACACAAACAATACCAACCGGTCGCTATAGCAACACAAATAAATACAAATATTTGTGCGAGAGACACCAAGGAAATGTAACCAGCAAAATGCAATGCTACATCTGGGAACTGTTCCATCATTCAATTCAGGCTCTGTCGGCGCCCTGATGAGTTAGACGTAACGAAACAGAGTGGGACATGACATTATGTCGAGCCATCAAGTATGACGAATGTCGAATGATGGAACAGTTCCCAGATGTAGCATTGCATTTTGCTGGTTACATTTCCTTGGTGTCTCTCGCACAATTATATTGTGTCAACTATTCACGTTTTGCAAAACTCGGTAGTATCAAATTGATAAATACAAATATTATTAAATAAAATTTAATAATTTCTTTTTAACAAACAAGTCCCAGGACCTGGGGATTGAACCAGCAATCTCTTGATTTGAAAAAGAGTGCGCATCCAAGACTCTATAAAATATCGTAAAATTTCTAAACTATTCATACTAACGTTAGCATAACAACTACATGTAAAATTCTGCACACATTTGAACTTTCATAGAAATGTGTTTATTTTACGACAATATTGAGAGGAAAATAAATAAATTTCTACTTAAATTAATCAATTTTATGCTACTTGATAATAAACCTTTGGGGGAATCTTTTGGTTATTTTGTTTAAAATTAATAGTTATTCATTACTTCCATTAAAAGTCGCCCATATAGAAAACGATTCCTACAATGACGTCACGCTATTCAATAAAAAATCAGGTTATAAACCTCTGACTGCGTTAGGCTTGTTTGCATTGAATTGAATCATCTTATCATCTTGGGTATTTGGGAGCAAAAATAATGCATAATATGAAACATAAAAATATAGCCTATGAAAGTGAGAAATCCATAGGAAAACCCCCGAGACTTTCCCGTACCCATATTTTTAGGGTTTCAAAGATAATCTTCGAAACCCTTACACTTTCTGTTGAGCATCTTTCCGTCCGATTTCACATTTTAGGAACTACAATAGCTAGGAAGTTGGTATACATGTGTAACTATTTTATCCAACAACAGGAAAAATATAGCCACCTATCACACACACGCATCTGGCGATTTATGAGCGAATGCGCACATTCGCAAAGGCTTTTTACGATGTACTAACTACCCCCTGCAATATCCCACAGACCAATTCCATGCCTTTAATGAGTTAGAAAATAAGCCGTGGGCTCCCAGACTATCTCCTCTTCTTTAAATGCTTATTTTGACTACTTAAAATTAAATTAAATATTTTTTTACATCTTAATATAATTTTTAAACACATTTAATCATTTTATGAGTAAACAATTTGTTTTGGAAAAATGCAAATACTCTATTCAAGAACTAAAGAAAGCAAGGCACTAAAAATGAACCTCAAGGAACACCAAAACAACAAAAGGTCATGTCATCACCTTCAACAGGTTATGTTTAATATTATTACAGTCACTGTATAATTAAATATTTATTATAGAGAGACTGTGTTTTCTTATTATTGATAATGAACTTGACCAATAATGCTCATAATGATAATAAACAAAGGTTTACTCACCTGGCACTGTGTCTTGTGTGCATCGGGACCACTGCGCCAGCGTGTGTATGGCCACGAAGTTGGCACTGAACTCACAGTTAGGGTTACTCAGTACTCCGGCGAGGCGGTCAGCCAGCCCGGGAGGTCTGCCCTGGTAGGGTCCCAGGAAGAGTCGTTTTGCGTCGTAGTCGTTGGCGTGGAGGTTGTCCCAGAGGAGAGGTCGTCTCTTAAGGACGGCGCTGACCTCTTCTATACCGGTCTCACTGATCACCCTACTGATCACTTTATCACCTGTTAAACAAGTGAAACTATCAGGATATTTAAACCCGTCACACACCACATCCTACTCGTAACTCCCGTGGAATATGAAAATTCATATTAAACATGACAAACTATTCAAAACATAAAGTATAACAAAAACAAAAATATAGATAAAAGATTTTTTTTTTGGAAAAGAACATTTATTTACTTTATTTAATACTATTATTATTAAAATATCAAAACATAATCTTTGAACTACAACAAATATTTTTTAATAGACTTAAGGTAATAATCAAAATTAAAGTAATCAAAAGAAGAAGAAATAAATTGCACCTTTAAACAATTTTTTATTAAGAAATTGGTAAATTAGACAAGAAAATATAGTAAAAATAGAAAATAATAAACATTTGAAAAATAATAAAATAAAAATTGAGTTATGGAAAGGGTAACTAATACGAACATTATTTCCAAACTTAAATATACATATACAGGGTGTTTCATATAAAGTGTCCACCAGAAAAGGAGGTGATAGTACTCCTCAAAAGGAACAAAAAATGTCCTATAATATAAACCCCGATCTCCAACCGTTTTCCCACAAGGTCAAATTTAATATTTCAAAAAAATATTTGACCTCACATCATAAAATTGAAAATTTTTAAAACTAACCTAAGCAAACCTATTATTAATTTATTTAAAATAAAATTAAAAGAAAAATAAAATTTAAGATTTATAAGACGAATGAATCCACTTTTAAAAATAAAAAACAAAGAATTAATTGTAAGTGTTACAGTAAGTATGGTCTAAAATATTAAATTAGGACAGATATATAATTAAAGAAAAAGGTGAAGAAATACGACATAATCGGTTGTTATAGTTAGTTTTTATTATTATCTACATTTTCAGATTAAACTTTATCTGTTTTAATATAATTATTAATATCATTAAAAACATTTACCAACACCTCTTTTATTTGTAAGATCATGTAATTGAATACATATTGGGTTTTTTCAATGTATTCTTTGTAATTTTAACTTCACTAGAAGAGGTCCAAAAATAAAGCTAAATAACAAATAAAGCTAGTTAAAAAACCGATAGTATTGTATGACGTATTAATTTATACGACATAAAAGTGAAAGAAGAAGAAGAGACATTATCGGTTCTCAACTGTAAACAATTATTTCATTAGTTTTCTTGTTTCAATATTTTGTAGAGGTAGAAGTTATGATTAAATTCAAAACAAGTTCAAAAGGAAATAATTGAAGTTATGAAGGACAGCACTGCTTGAATAAGCGAACCCGTCTCGATGGTTGCAAAAGCATCAGCCCGTGTAAACTTCTATAAGGTCAGTTTATCAGCAAAGACGAGACGAGTAGTGGGACCGGTAGTGAATTTTAAATTAATTTCAGTAACTCAACTCTTAACTTCGATAAGTCAATGACAGTATTAGCGACAAAATGTAAACAAATCCCTGATGTTGGAAATTCAAACCTCAACTGTTTACTCTACTAAGTTAAACCAGTTCTCTAGGTTTGACAGTAAATTAGTACGTTCACACACACTTTAGATCCGCGTATCGTTTAGAGTACGATCTCTCAATACGGTAATTTAAGCTGTATGAACCATGCGGAGGGGATCCTATCGCATACGCTAGAACTAGGCAGATGGAATCTAAATGGATCCCCCGATACGCTGTATGTACCTTTAGAGACGATCGTATTTAACGGATAACCTTCTCGTTGAACTTTTATTTCACTTCTATATAACCGTTTTTGATCAAATAACTATTGAAATATTATTTTTTTTAGTGTAACTTTATTATTATGCAAAGAAATCACAATTTAATTAAATATATTTTATGTTTTAAACTTCCTTACAACCAAAAGTGAACCTTCAGTATAAAATACGCCATGTTTTGGCGGGAGCAGTTATCACTCGATCGACTAAACAAATACGCTGCAAGAACCGTGAAGTTAGTTGACCGTATTGTGTACGTATTCTATACGATCCGCGGATCTAGAGTGTGTGTGAACGTACTAAATGTCAATAAAAGAAAATTATGGCCGCTAGGGCTACATTTAGCGACTATTGATTAAAAGGTGATTTAATTGGAGGGTTTTCATGAATTGAATACATTTTTATTTTTTGTTAGGATATAGTCTGACATAGACGTATTGCGGAAATAAATAGTCACACATCATTCATAAAAAAATCAGGTTATAACCTGCAATTGTGTTTGTTTTGTTTACATTGAATTAAATCGCCTTATAAATTGCTTACATCGTGTTGTAATTTCAAAGCAGGTTATGTCAATATTATGTTGCCTGTCATTGATGATGATTACTTTGTGTGATAGATATACAAACAATAACAAAAAACATACAATTACAATTTTTTCAGGTGCTAATATAACATCACAGAGGGTTTTTTACAATCTTCCGCCACTTACAGTGTGGTGGCAGCCATTTTTGAAATATCGAAAAAAAGTCCAGACTTTTTTAAAAATCGATAATATTTGAAACTCGGTCTTGCTTTTTAAGGGAGTCGGTTCTCTTGTAATTCTATTCCACTAAACTTTCATGTCAAGTTTATCTCGAGCCTTGTTCACATGATAACAATTTCCCATTTCTACTTCACATGGATTTGGTGTTGATACAACTAATAACTAAGTTTTATAATGATAAACAAAAAGCAAACCTATGGTTGTTAAACAACAAATATCAAGTAGGCTCTTGTTTTGGGCTCTGAGTTGTTATATAACTCTGGGCCAAGTGGAGAGGATGAGATTGATAATATCATCCACATAGGGCAAATAAAAGGTCCTTTTTCTAGAAAAATGTCTCCTATTTGTCTAATTTTGTTGTTGTTGCTTATCATGTACAATCCTGCTCTTTACTTTTCCTCTGTAAGTCGTAGGTATATTCGTGACTCAAAGAGATAGTTGTAAGGTTGGCAATACCAATGGTGGGAAAACGAAAGGGTGATTAAAACATTTTTTATCATAGGATTAGCATGGGAGCCGATAACAATTTTTCTGTTATTTCTTTATTGTTAGTTAATGTGTGATAAAGAGTTAAAAATTATAGAACGACCATCAGTGCTAAAATAATTGCCAATATTTCATAGATAAGATACATATTTCGATTATTCTATGATTTTAAATATAGAATCAGGCTCTTATCACTATAGACTTGGATTTGTCCGATTTAAACCAGAAATAATAAAACCTAAAGAGATCATTTAAACAAACATTTACAGAAAAGTGAATGTATTGTGTTATTATTTATTTTAGTGTGTAAATAAAACTGATTAATAAATTAAAAATCAGCTTGTCATCAGTTAATTTAAATACCTGTTACTACTAATTTAAACAATTTAATGTAATAAAAAGGTAATTTTGTGTGTTTGTGCAAACTAAAATTATTTAAAAGTGACATTATTTATCAATAACTAAAATAAAACACTATATTGTGATTTTCACCTTCTATCACTCAATTTAAATACTCGTGACAACCCATTAAAACCCTATTTCAAAATCACTATTGAAATAGTGATTTCTACTGAGCTCATATGCCCTGAAATTAATTATATTAAAGCATTTAGAGAAAATATTTAAAGAAATAATCATCATAAATAAGGAAAACCCCCATTAGGACTTTAACAACAACATATAAGAGAGCTTTTACTCTAATGTACCCTGGAATAAAGTTCTGAACAAACCACTTATTATTGCAAATCACAGATCTTTTTTGATTAGACAATACCTGCACTCAGAGGCGTAAGACAAATAACACTGTCTCATACATAGAAAACAAGAATTTAACGATATAACCTACTTGCTGGCTATCACCTCTCCTTCATTACTATTACGACAATCATATCAATATGTTGTGGATGTTACAGTTTCTATATGCCCCGGAAAGTAGGAAGGCACTACAAACGAGTGAAAACGTTTGCTAGAGGCAACTTGTTCCTGACAAAGCTTCGTATACTCCGCAGGCAGGCTCGCTTGCGTCGGCTCACTGCTCCACAAACCCTCTATCTGGACGCTACAGGTAAATCTGTACAACAGTTGTTGCCAACTGATGGTTTATTAGCAGACTTCCGCACAAAATTATGCATGTATTAAAATTCACAATACAATGAATATTAAATAAAATAAATATAAATAATAGAGAACTTTGTCCTTTTATTTTATCCTTAGTAATGTTTAATGCATGTCTCACTTATTCCTTGAAGACTGGTTCTATTAATTTAAGACAAAATACAACACCTTACAAATTTCTAAAAAATGAAAAAGGTGTTGGTTTTCCTCTTTACATTTATTATGAGATAAGTGAATATCTGGAAACTCAGCCTCTCCTAACTCAGGCCGCACAGAGCCTTATAGGCCAATAGGCTAGGTATTTCAACAACAATGTAAGTCAAGGGTCTGACAACCTCCCAGGGTTGGCAGCCCTGCCATAGAATTCTCAGTGGCCAAATTTATCTTAACTCAAGATTGATTTTATTGAGAGAAACGCTGAGAGTGGTATTACTAAAACTTACGGGGCCCGTGGGTAAATCTGCGGTATACGGTGCACCCTGTTATCAATAATGTTGTGTTGTGTTGTTATGTTTCATAATGTTGTGACCCATTGCTATTGTATTGTCAAATAATTATTGCAAATATAGATATTTATTTAATACTATATATCGATATATTTTTAGTTTAGAGATATGACGTAGGAATAATCGATATATGCCTTTTCTTTTACATTTATGAACATATTTTATTATTTTTTTAAATGTTTTATTGTTGTTTGTGTTTTTATTTATTTGTTGTAAAATGGTTTATAACTATTTTCATTTTGTTTATGTTTTTATAATGTTTTAACTATGTTTTCATAAGAATAATCGATGATACACCACATCTAATTTTATGTTAAGCGTATTTTTTTTACGTGTTTTGTGTTTGTTATTTTAAGGTTTTTTTATTATATTTTTGTTGTTAATGTTTTCATTTATTTGTTGTTTTTTTTAATGTTTTAACTATAATTAATAAATTAACGACGCTGCTTACCTTTTAAGTGCTCAGTTCTCGTTTTCCATATATATCGAAATAGGACGTTGATAACAAGGGGCACTGTATACCGAAGTTCAGCCGGCCCGTGT
The DNA here is from genome assembly GCA_018340805.1 of Microvelia longipes. Taxonomy (NCBI): domain Eukaryota; kingdom Metazoa; phylum Arthropoda; class Insecta; order Hemiptera; family Veliidae; genus Microvelia; species Microvelia longipes. The sequence continues at coordinate 47,721 of JACMZG010001913.1, forward strand.
ATCTTGCCTCTGCCCCCAGATCAGAATTGACTGCTTAAGATAAATCTTGTTTTATATTGATGTTATAGTGACATTGTTAATTTCAGAACAAACTGACAACATGGAGAGAACAGTCGGAGGGAAGAAGTCAAGCAATGAGCTGTTTAGGGTGCAGATAGAGTGCATTTATGATGACTTAAGTGATGCCCAGACCAAAGCATATGAGAAGAGGCAGCGAGAGTACAGCGATTTCGTCAAGAAATTCGATCTGTACACTACTAACAGGGCCGAGTTGAACATTGACCGAGGCGATCTATGCACTTTCGTCGAGTTTGTGGCCAACCCTGGAGTCATGCAGAACCAGGTACAGTCTGGCACATCAGCAGTTCATGTGTTTACCATCAATTGAGAGAATAATTTTAGATTTATAAATGCCATTTATTTATTATCATTATCTTAACGAGGTAGCAATTAGTAGACAATTTGTGTTTTATACTGTAATATCTGTGTTTTTCATGTTTAGTATAGTTGAGTTATGTTTACCATTAGTTTAAGTTCATATACTAACAGGACATTAAAAGAAATTTAGTCTGATTATGTCCACAGGTTGCATAAAATATATTGCCAAGTTAATTTATATAATAGAACATCAAGCTCTTCAAGTCAATTAAGTTGGAGATGCACTCGTATGCAGCAAGTTGCTATTAAACGTAACGTTTGTACGCTCTATTTAGCATAATTTTATATACTTGTAAGTTAGTTAAACTTATCAGTGACTTAATCTGTTGAAACTAAGGTAATTTCTTTGTGGCACAAGAGAAGGTGTGTGTAATTTATTTATGTAGTGGCTAAAAGGTCTGCCTCCGTGGCTGTGATCGTAAAGGCTTTCGATTTTGGCACCGGAGGTCCGGGGTTCGCAGCCCGGGCTATGCTCTAAGATTTTATGAATATTATTTGTATTAAAAAGATTTCGCCAACTTTAATTAATTCTTAGAGTGTAGTAGATGCTACCCACCTGAGATGGTTCCCGCAGGGTAAATACCCTGATGGGCCGAAAGGCCCTAAAACGGGCATTTCATTTTATTTCAGTGGCTAAAAGTGAAATTTTTATTTCAGGGGGTGCAGCTTACAACATCTCAGATAAAATCTAACGGTCAGACGCCTCCTAACAACCAGATCTTACTGGTCAATAACAACAGACTCGGGCTGACTGGGTACATAGTGCCGACATCGGCTATGACCAGTGCTGGCAACACGCCGGTCAGTGTAGTGAATGTGGCTGGCACCAATGTGACAGTGACTACCAGTCCCCTCACTACAACCCTTCTCACTTCCAAGCAAAAGATAACCTCCCCACAACTCACTGTGTCCAATCAAGTGGTAAAGACTGTACCAACCCCGGTGCAGAGCCCTGATATGTTCGGAGGCAAAATCATTGTCAACCGACCCGACCCTAAACCGACTCACAAGAGAACCGAAGGCTTGACTGTCAAACCCGATTTGTTTTCGGTCAAACCGACGTTTAATGTCGGTACAACTATAGTCAGCGCTACTCCCAAAGGACCTGCACTCACTAAACCCATTCCAATTTCTAACGTCACTAAAGTAGTTACAACTTCAGCGAGTTTATCTAAACCTGATGAAGCGACCCCTCCGCCCCCTAAGAAACCCAAACTTTCCACCCCGGATCCGACTCTAAGCATCGATTTAACAGAAGACATGTCTCAGTTGGATGATACTAATTCGGGTAAAACGTATGCTTCACTCGTCGTAATGGCTCGGCCTTGTATACGGTCTGAGAAAGAAGCAAAATCTCCAGCAATCTCCAAAGAGAAACAAGCGTTGGACTCTCAAGTACGTAAAGTACTTCTTTACACCCCACAGAACTTTACAGAGTGGTTAATACAGACTGGACTCCTGAGGTGCGACCACTACTGCTCCATACATACTGGTGACGACGGGAGCAAAGTCAAGTTGAAGCTGGGGCAGTACACAGACAGTAACAAGTTCCCCTTCTCCGGAGGCTATGTGTGGGTGTCTGACTGCTGCCCCCAGACCTACATCTCTGTTTTCTCAGGTACTCCTTAGTCTGCTGCAAGTAGACAATGTTTCCCTTCTACAGGGCCTATGTGTGACGAGAAAAACAGTAAGAGTTAGTTCTGTCAATCTCTTATTTCTTAAAATGCTCTGTAGAATGACTTACTTCTATATTGGTTTTATTTTGTTCATTAGTGAAGAAAGGACATTTTTTTCTATTAGTCCTTCTGAAACAATGCTTGTTATAGACCAGGTAATGACATAATCCATGTCATAGACCATGTAATGGCATTATCCATGTCATAGACCAGGTAATGGCATAATCCATGTCATAGACCATGGGGTCATAGACCTGCATGTCATAGACCAGGTAATGGCATAATCCATGTCATAGACCAGGTAATGGCACCAAATTAAAAGGCTTGTAAGTTAAAGTTACAGAAAATATATTGATACTGGCAAGGTGGGTGCTGTGTTTATGCCCATTTATTGGTTGTTGCAAGGTGGATATGTTGATTCAGTTTTGTATCTGAGAGCTTTCTTCTCATTTACACCGTTAGTTTTCAGGGTGGGAAATGTTTTCCCTTCTAAAATCCAAACTTTAAAATTTCACCTGAATTGTCTGTTTTTAAGACCTCCTGCAGTGTGGTTTTTATCAAATTGATTGTATGCATGTGTCTGTTATCATTGTAACATAAGATAAAATAAGAATAAACATTTCGTACGCTACTTATACCAATGGGTGGTTATAACCAGCAAAAGAAAGTATGTAAAAACAAGAGAATACATAGAATTTAAATTACATAAAATTCATGAACTCTTTTACATCGTAGAATACATTATTTGTAAGCATTATTTTTATTTCCTTTTTATTAAATTTATCAGTTGGCAGGTTCCTAGTTTCTTCCGGCAGCATGTTAAACAATTTTATACCTTGGACATTGTGCACTACTTCAGATTTTTTTAAGTGGTGGTTAGGTATTACAATTTTATTTTTGTGCCTGGTGTTATAACTATGAACCTGCTGGTGTTGTTTAAGATCACTTATATTAATCTTTACATGCATTAGTAAAGTAGTTTTAAAGTTGTGGAAACATGGCACAATAATAAATGGTTAGGTCTACTTGTGCTGTACAATAAAAAAGTTATGATGTTATAAACCCTTGTTAAGCAAAGTGAGAGAAAGTCGATCGGTACCAAGTTGTTTATTTTATTGAGTAATGTTGTGTATGTAGGGTCAGTATTCGAGGGAGCATCATACCCACCCACTACGACAATGAAGCTCATCTACCACTGGGCCTGCCAGACGTCCATACAGAACGTCCTGCAGTGGGTCAGCGTCTCCAACGTTTACATTAAGAACCTATTTACCAATCTGAGAGCTGTGTGCACTGCTGCCGTTCACCAGCATTACGACAAGCTAGGTGGTGTAGGCAAAAAAGTCCAAGTTGGTGTTGTCAGTCTCGGCTTCTCTCACAAGGAGAACGTTGATAAGAAGGTACTTTCACAGCATCTCAATATCAGGGGCTTATTGCATCTATCAATCTATTATGAGGGGGGGGGGGGCTATTACACAGACCTCCTGAATATTTATAACAACTCATTGTGGTGAGGCAAAAGTCTGAGAACTCCTGAGCTAAATGGAGAGAGACAGTAAAAGTATGGACGGAGAACAGAACACAGGAAAACACTTGTCCCGACCATAATAGTAAATCTTGTTTGTTGATCTTTTAATAAATTAGTTCTGGGTAAAGTAACATATAAACCAAGTAGGGAAACAAACACGATTTCTATCATACCTGGCATGTAGTTCACATTTTGTCCACCAGGGGGTTGGCTCAAATTTACCTATGGCCGCGGCCATTTTGTTTTACCCTAGTAAATGTAAACAAACTATTTACGGTACACAAAATTTTTGTTTTTATGGCATTTATTTGAACAGTTTAGTTTAAAATGTTAATAATTTGTGTAGGAAATACATTTGTCCACATCCAATAGTGATTTGTGCAAATCTTTAAATACTAGGTTTGTTTAGATTACTTAAAACGAGTGGCTAATTAAACTTTTTTTTTCGTGTGCACTACTTAACTTAGTACAGTTTTGCAAATGATATTTATTTTTTCCCCTTCAAATTTTAATTGTAATTAGTAATTTAACAAACTTATAACCTATTTTTTTAATGTAATAAAAGCAATCGTAATCTTAAGACAGGCACTACACTGTCGTCTGCATTTACTTCATAATCTTAATAAAAACATGTGGTTTACCTTTACTATAGTTTCTCTTTTTCTTTAACTAAATTATTACAACAATTATTTAACAGGATTTAATACAAAATCATTAAATTATCACGTACATATTAAAGAACAAAAACACGATAAAATGTAAAACTCACCTAATGTTATCAGGGTTGCCAATAAAATTAAATAAAAATACCTAAATCCGAAAAGGCACATGCGCAGTTATGTTAGCAATTTTTTTATTGTTGAGCCAGCTATCAGCTGATTGGGCAGGTCTGAATTTTTTACATGTGTCAGTATAGGAGTTTCCCTACTTGTTTTATATATTACTTTAGTTCTGGTTTTTTTTCATTTGTTTGGTTTTGTTTTTCATAAAGTAAAAAGTATTATATGGTGATTGGCAGAATGGCAAACCTTGTGCATCTGACCTTGCCTTGCATAAGATAATCAAGCCTAGTTTCGTAACTGATAACTCATTCGGCAATTTTTGTTGAAGGTCCGAGTGGATATTCTGTGTGTGATGGAGCAAGAGAGTAAGATAGTGCGGATTCGAGCCATCGAGCCCACCCACGAACCAGAGAGGTTTGTTCTCAGGAAGTTCACCAAGATATTCGAAATCATGCCTTCCTGGGTGGATCGAGAATCCATCATCCTCATCGATAATACAATAGAAAGGTCTGCCTCTCTTAATGCTATTTGTAGTCCTGATAGCCTAAGTTCTAGAATAGCCAAGTGTTCTAAGGCGTTTTGTCTATCCATGTCTGCTGTGGCCCGGGTTCAAATCCTGGTCTGACCAAAGTCTCTAACTCAGTAAGATCAAAGAGCTAGTCATTCATACCTTATGCCCATTGCATTGTCACGAAACACCAATTCATAGAGTTGAATAAGAGAATTCCAGAAAAGGGTTGGGAGTTGAGCAGTTATTTCTTGTCTAGTAAGTGACTATAGCTGCATCTTTCTTAGTTTCTTCCAGTCTTAGGTCATGTTTCGACACTTTGTTGCAGCATAATGTTAAATGTCACTTTATTTAATTTAAATAAAGTGAGATTAAGATAATTGTAATTAATTAGATAATTAACATAAGCATTAAGATAATAAATGTAAATTATTAATTTGATAATTTAAAGCCCTAAACATGAGACGAGTCAACCCAGAGGCAGCTCTCTGCATATTAACTGCTTCACACTCCTTTATGATAGTTGACTATGGCTAAGCCTTGTGTCTTTAGAAGACTCTCTATCCTTGTTGATGTGGTTTCAGGTCTGTGCTGTACAACATGGGGTACAAGAGTGTTATAGTGAACCAGATCAAAGACAAGAATGGAGAGGATGTCTACCCCAACCACGACGTCATGGACTATCTCAGACTCATTGTGCCCACAATGTTCCAGAATACTCTAGGCAAGCTATCCAGGTCTGTACTACACTGTGTCAACCATCATGAGTGATTGGTTTTTATTTTTCTTGTATATTACACATTGAACTGGTGAGGTAACTGACGTTTTATAGTTTTTTAGTCCTTCCTTACAAGGTTATTAAGTAACATGTAAAAGTATTTAAATGTTACTTTGATGTGAGCATATTACTCATTATGCTCACTATTGGTCCACTGAGTCCCATATACACAATTATTGGTCCACTGAGTCCCATATACACTATTATTGGTCCAATGAGTCCCATATACACTATTATTGGTCCAATGAGTCCCATATACACAATTATTGGTCCAATGAGTACCATATACAGAATTATTGGTCCAATGAGTCCATATACACTATTATGGTCCAATGAGTCCCATATACACAATTATTGGTCCAATGAGTACCATATACACAATTATTGGTCCACTGAGTCCCATATACACAATTTTTGGTCCACTTAGTCCCATATACACAATTATTTGTCCAATGAGTCCCATATACACATTTATTGGTCCAATGAGTCCCATATACACATTTATTGGTCCAATGAGTCCCATATACACATTTATTGGTCCAATGAGTCCCATATACACATTTATTGGTCCACTTAGGTTCTTTCAAGCCAGATAAATATTAATGAATTTATTTATCAGGCTGTAATAAATAACTATACAATGGTGTGTTGGTGTGCATAGGCAAGTGATTCAGCAATTCCTGGATGAGCTGTGCTGGAGAGAGAGGTGGGGTCCATTTCCGAGCAGAGCCTTTGACACCATCATCAAACATCTCATAGAGCAAACTAAAATCAGTTCCGGTGCTACCTTACTCAACCGTCTCTCTAAGATATCCTCAAACCCCTTTAAAGATTGGAAGTATTCTAAGTGGAGAAGTAACTGCTTGAGCCGCCCCTCTGGGTCGGGGGGCAGTCCCAGGACCACTGGACCTCCTCTCACTATGGGTAACTATTTCAAATTCACAGCTGTGGAACATGCTATCATGTTTTTGTGTCCAGCTTTAGTTTACTTGCTCCAGCTGGAGCACACTATCATATTGTTTTGATGTGTCCTGGAGGATTTAATGATGATGAAGCTAAGTGCTTGGTATAATGAGTCAGCATTATTGTAGTTTCAGTTGCATCTAGTCAGCTTTGTGTTTTCAGGCGGCTGCGGTGGTTTCCAAAAGATAGCCGTGACTGCCTCCACCCCTCTAATAGTGCCGCCCCCGGCTATCCCACCTCCACAGAGCTCTATGTCTGACCTTCCGACACCAGTAGTAGTTAATCAGAAGGACAAGCCTATGGCCCTGGAAGCAGCCAAGATCCTTCTCGAGCCTTACTTCTACGGCACTCTGCCAGGTAAGCACCGCCACTCTCAACCTCGTAAATAAACTTTCTAATTGATTTTTTTAGTATTGAAATTTATTTGTCAAGTCATTCATTTGTCAATATTTATAATAACAGGAATAAAAATACATCCATAGTAGTGATAGTGATAGTAATATGGGGGGAGAGGTAGTAACTACCAGGCAAGTAGGCCAAGTTGTTGGGCCTTTTTGCCAGCTCTCTAAGATAGTGTTCTACTCCTTTAATTTCTAGAGTGGGTATATTTAATTTTATCTAGACAGAAGAGCCGTGAATTTTTATGGTTCCTCTCATGCTTTTTCAAGCAATCATACTTATTTTCACTGACTCTTATAGTCTAGTGAAAACTGGGAACAACACGTTTAAACCAAACCTCCACACACTTTAAACTACAAGGCAGAAACAGTTTATAATGAATCTACAATGAGGGTCCTACATTTTGACTATACCCAGTATCATTTAGGGTAAGGGATCTTTAACGAGTACCTGACAACGCACAGGCTTGAGACCACCAACTTTACGTCCCTTCTGAAGGACGTGGTACGCAGAATTTTTATCCCTCTCATAAAAATTGAATCCATGACTAAAGTCCATTCATACTGTGTATTGGCCGCACGCCTTAACTACTACACTACGGGTGACTTCATACTCTTTTAAGTAATACATCTAATTCTTTTAAGATTTTTCTTATCTATGTGTTTTCTTAAAATAAATGTAAAAATCATTATTTATTTGTTCCTTGTTAAGGTTTCCAGCTGTTACCTTGGTTTTAAAAACATTTTTAAATCATATTATTGACCAATCTGTCTAAGTAATGTCTTGACTCTGTCTGAGTAATGTCTTGAGATAAGACATCAACATCATCGTCAAATAGTTAGATTGAAGCATTTCTCTGGTAATTTGGTTTTGACTGAACATTCTGATCTCAGGTGATTCCTACTGTGTCATTTAGAGCAAATTACGTATCATAGCAGGAATAAAGAGGTTAGCTACGTGTAAGCCTCTATTCAAAAAACTTAAGATACTTACTTTTCACAACTTATATATTTTTCATTTTCTCAAGTTTATAAAGCTTAATAAAGAAAATATAATGGAAAACAAGCATAAAAACATGAATACGAAACCAGGAATAAAGACGACCTCGTGATACCATCTCATCGACTAAGATCTAGAACTGGAACCAATGTGTTGGGCATCAAATTTTTCAACTTATTAGAAAAAGAAACCAAACAGTTAGAGATGAACTCGTTGTGCACTTAAGTGAAGGATTTTCTAATAAAGAATCTATGATACTCTATTGAGGAATTTCTTAATTTAAAAAAAATTGTTAAATCTTGTTTTAATGACTTACTATTTTGACGATTGTATGCCATTATACATTGTATATAGATTTATTTGTATATATCTCTCTATGGTTTTTAAACAATAAATTATTCATTCATTCTACTGATTGAGGCTTAGTTTAGTATTTGTCAACACATCACATTGGTGGCCGAGCCTTGTCAAAGTTGTTTTCTCCGACCAATACAGTATGTTCTTTTTTTTGTTGACAGGAGCTTTCTAATTCTTGTTATAATTACAGGGGACGAGGAGAGGATGAAGCGTAAGGTGGAGCTGAGCACGACGTGCGTCATCTGCCGCAAGATGTACACATCCAACCTGGAGCTGTCGGACCACTTGATCCGACACGGGATATCGACTTCCGCCTCGGACACTAAGGAGCTGTGTAAGATCTGCTGTAAGGTGCTGCCTTCTCTCTACTTCCTCCAACAGCATCACACACAGGCTCATAGTACCGCCCCCGCACCCCCTAACTCCTCTCAGTGGTGTCTCCTTTGCAATGTCAGGTATCGGGACCTTGCCAGCCTCGTCTGTCACATGTCCAAGTAAATACTTCTTTCTCTCTACTTACCTTAGAATATATTCTCATTTTATCGGATTTGTTGGTTCTCTATACTTGGGACTTACATCCTCAAAATATGAAAATAAGCTGATTTGTGGTAAGAATGTTGCAGGAACTACATCCATCATGTCCTTGCTTTATACTACTTAACATTAGTAATTGGTGGTATATATATATATATATATATATATATATATATATATCATATATATAATAGTGATATTAGTAGATATATGATAATAGTAGATGTATTATATATTATAATAGTGATATTAGACCCACACAACTTGGTACAAACACTTTGAACTTTCACAGCCATTAGGCATGTCCCAAATATGTTATTAGGCATGTCCCATACATGTTATTAGGCATGTCCCATACATGTTATTAGGCATGTCCCATACATGTTATTAGGCATGTCCCATATATGTTATTAGGCATGTCCCATACATGTTATTAGGCACGTCCCATACATGTTATTAGGCATGTCCCATATATGTTATTAGGCATGTCCCATACATGTTATTAGGCAAGTCCCATATATGTTTAGGCACGTCCCATACATGTTATTAGGCACGTCCCATACATGTGTATACATGTTATTAGGCACGTCCCATACATGTTTTATTAGGCACGTCCCATACATGTTATTAGGCACGTCCCATACATGTTTTAGGCATGTCCCATACATGTTATTAGGCATGTCCCATACATGTTAGGCATGTCCCATACATGTTATTAGGCATGTCCCATACATGTTATTAGGCATGTCCCATATATGTTATTAGGCATGTCCCATACATGTTATTAGGCACGTCCCATACATGTTATTAGGCACGTCCCATACATGTTATTAGGCACGTCCCATAATGTTATTAGGCATGTCCATACATGTTATAGCATGTCCATACATGTTATTAGGCATGTCCCATACATGTTATTAGGCATGTCCCATACATGTTATTAGGCATGTCCCATACATGTTATTAGGCATGTCCCATACATGTATTAGGCATGTACCATGTCCCATGTTATTAGGCAGTCCCATACATGTTATTAGGCATGTCCCATACATGTTATTAGGCATGTCCCATACATGCTATTAGGCACGTCCCATACATGTGTTTAAACTTACTTTAAATAGCGAATAGTGCAGAGATTCTAGGGGGGGGGGGGTCTAACTCACGAAGCTAGCCACCATCCAACTGTATCATCAACTGGTGCTTTTGTTAGACAAGGAAAACTACTTGTCTGGTGTTTTAGTGCCAGTTTAGCCAACACAGTCATTCAGAGGTTGTGTAGAGTGGGAGGAAAGTTGATATTTTAAGAGGCTATTACTCATAAATGCATAGATGTCAGTTTTATTTGGGAACAACTTTTATTTAGATCATTTTCATTATAAAAATGATCTAAATAAAAGTTGGGTAAATTCATAATTTGTTGTCACCATGTTGGCGAGACTGGCAAAGAGTCATCAGTCTGGTGGCTTCACTACTCTAAGGTCTTGCTATTGTTAAGGCTGAAAGTTGACAGCTGCTCTAGATAAAAACAACCCGGGCTCCTACACTATAGCAAAGGCTCAGTTGCCATTTCTTCAGGTATTGACTGATTGTCGCAAGATATAGCCTGGCACTCGGCTGACATAGCTTTGTACCCTGTCGATATAGCCTGGTACCCTTGGTGTAATGCAGTATTTGTGTGTAGGTATCACGGGGAGCTGGAACTACCGTATCACTGCCAGTTATGCGACTACAGGACCTCTATCTTCATGGACATGGTGTCACACGTGTCGGCCCACTCGTGCGATGACTCTGCCTTCTGCCCGTATTGCTTCCAGGTGTTTACCTTCACAGTGCGAGGCAAGCCCAGCTCCAAGAACCAGTACAGGTTTGTCTATCACATCCAACGTCATCAACTTCCTTTGGCAAAGAAGTGCTACAAATGCGTTACTACTTGTCTCAACAAAACTCTACTCAACGAGCACGAAAACAAAGCTCACCAGAGTTTTGCCAGCGACAGCAGAGTGGTGCGATACACCACTAAGTCAGACACTCACATGCCGGCTCCCCTGGATGATCCCGTCCCACCTAAAAATGATAAATTTAAGTTGGCAGTGGGCGGACCGTACAAAGTAGTTAGCTTTTCAACTCCTCTCAACATCCATCCAGATGACGAGAATGCCGTCTGTATAGAGTGTGATGCTAGCATCAACGACAATCACTTTATGGGGGAGTTGCTGTGTATGAAGTGCGATTACTCAACATGTTGTATCCGAGCTATGAATGAGCACCATCAGTCGACCCATTCGTTCCCTTCCAACAATATGAGGTTTTACAGATCCATTCCGTTTGTCTGTGACAGTAACTTGAATTGTTCCTGTGGCTTCACGACCAAAGACGGAAACACAATGGCCAACCATTTAGTCGTTTGCAAGAAAAAAACCTGCTATGGGGATCCTAAAAACATCGATCCCATCAAGTCCATCATAGGACAGGGTCTGTCTGACTCGGAAGACAGTTCGGGGCCCAACCTCAATGAGACCTATGTAGTGGCCGGTCCGTGCAAACCTGGACCTTTATCATCCAGGCCTGGCTACTCTCCAGGTCCCCTGTGCTCGAGGCCCGGGTACCGTCCCGGTCCTTCCAGTTCGCACCGTGTCAACCTCAACACAACCTACACTGTGCCCAAATAGCCTCAACTCCTCAAAGACCTCCTCATCCACTATCAAACTAATAATTAAATTTTTTATCTTGGAAAAAGCAAACACTACCTTTGGGCATACGTAATTCTGAGTATCGCTTGAGTCTTGTCATATACTCAACAGTATGTTGTTATTGAATTTTATATTAGATTAAGTTATTTTTTTTATTTATTAATGCGTTATTATTGTAATTATGATAGTCTATGTAATTATGCAATGTGTCTGATTGACAGCCTGTGGAGCTGGAGGCAGCACAGTGATAAACCCAGGTCACTCTTACTAAGCCAGTCCTCTGTCCAGTCCATATTGTCCAGAGAGACTTGCTCTCTCCTCCCATCCTTCCCTGTCTTGAGCCTTCCTGTGTCAGGTTATTCCCATTTAGTCCAAGCATCTACTTGGTCATGTCGCACCTTTGTCAATCTCCTGGACTAGAACATCTTTTGTCAGATGTTGTTACATACATTACTGCACCTCTCAAATTTATTATTTTTTTAACATGATGGCTTTTTATTGTTTTTGGTTTCCTTATCCGATCCTTTTGTCAGCCTTGAATATCCCTTGTTCCATCGGCCTCTGACATTGCTTGTTTAAACTAAATTATATTTTTAGGAAATTTGGTAAAATATGAATAGACACAGTAGCAGAAATATTTACAAACATTGTAAAAAAAATTTATCATTTATGAAATAAATAAACACTTCAGCATGGAATTTGATTTTTTTACAGCTTCTTGAAGTATTAAAACTATTTGCGTTATTGGGCAGGAAAATGAAATTTAACTGCCTACTAACGTCAAGGAACCCCTCCTCTAAAAGGCCCTAAAACAAACATCTAGAAAAGTATTATGTCAGGCTTGCCATAGCTCTGCCTTATGGTATCAGACAGGCTGCAAAAAACCCACACACCTTCATTTGTATTCCGTACTCTAGGATGAAAATCATTATGATTAAATACAACAAGTTGTGGGAGCTGTGAACGAGGTAAAGATTTGGAGGAAGGTGTCTCGTAGGGGATCCTTGCACTTTGACTCTGTTATCAATTTCTCACTTGGAATTTGGGTTTCAAGCTGTCTGGTCAAAGGGAACGTGTACACTCTAATCCATATGCCATACAAACGGATGATAATCTTTACAATACATTTTATGCACTCGAGCAAATCTCAGTTTACGCTGATAATGAAATTATTAAACCCGTTTCTTAGACAATTTTAGAAACCTGACTTAAATGTAAAAGTATCAGGGATCAAACCAAAAGCTCAAAAAAAGAAATGGAATTAGAAAACAAGCATTACAGAGAAGATTAGCCAGGTCAACAGACCTCTTACACGCCTTCTCCAGATTTGCACACCTCCACGTCACAATGATTATTTTAAAATTATAAAGGTTGTATTTACCGCAAGTTGAAGAAGCAATCGAAGAATCAGCTACCGTCGATACTTGCTGTTAGATATGAATATCCCTGGACCGGTTTCGGCATAACGCCATCATCAGCAGGTGGGGCAACAATCGAGCTCTCAACTAATATAGTTATATCAGTGATTAACTTCTAGTCTCAATGAGCATGACGAGCCCTCTGAAGATAAGGGACACTTCTCAGGGTCACAGCCTTGACTCAGTACACATTCCCTTTATAAACCCTCTCCTACTTCCTCCCTTATCTTCAGAGGGCTCGTCGTGCTCATTGAGACTAGAAGTTAATCACTGATATAACTTTATTAGTTGAGAGCTCGAGTGCTGCCCCACCTGCTGATGATGCCGTTATGCCGAAACCGGTCCAGGGATATTCATATCCAAAGTATCAACAGTAGCTGATTCTTTGAATAATTATTTTTAATACTTTTCATTTAAAAATACAGAAATTACATACAATATATAATTTACAGAATTCACAAAAATATAATTTTACACAGAATTTAAATTTTTTGAAGACTGCCATCCTTTAAAAATAATATTAATTTATTTAATAACCGTTACAACCTTAATAACCTGAAGATGTTGAGCTTCGCTCAATGAAACATTGTGAAGGTTATTAAATAAATTAATATTATTTAAAAAGGACTGCAGTCGTCAAAAAAATTAAAACTATATACGTATAATTTTAGTTAAGTAACCGTCAGGATAGAATACAAATTTATTTCCAACCACTAAAATAGATGCAATATGTATAGTCATACAAAGAAAAAAATAACAAGTATCACATTTTCAAACAATTTTCCAACAAAAATATTCACTTATTTTATACATAACTTTAGATAAAAATATATTTTTCAACTCTTTTTTAATTCTTTTAAATTCCATATCATTGAACTCTTTCAGATAAATGGTTAAATAGTTTTGATCTTGCTATATAATGGCCAAATTCAGCGTTACACAATCTGTGGTATGAGATAGTTAATTTGGATTTATTATTTGTATTTTATAAGTGGATATCAAGATTTCTTGTAAATAAATTTAAATTGGGTAAGTTTAAAAAAATATTTTTTTAATTCTTTTTTGCATCTTTCAAGTTTATTGTTTATAATAAGTATTTGTTTATCGTAAGTAATTTGATATTGTCTTAATAATTCCCCTTCTCCACCTTGCAACACCCCCCCCCCCCCCGATCGACTACCATGCTAAAATACTACTATGCTGAAATCATATGATTACACACACACACACACACACACACACACACACACACACACACATATATATATATATTATATATATATATATATATATATATATATATATTATATATTGTGAAAGCAGAGTAAATGGCTTACCTGTCCACATAATGTGGATGTCTGGGGCCAGTTTGGAGCCCAGGGTGGTGAGGTACTCCGAGTTGGTAACACTAGGCACGGCCCGGGCGCCACAGTACTGTGTGGGGCAGATTATGAACTTGGGTTGCCCCAAGTGGTGAAACATCTCGTTGGTTATGCTAACCTGCAACACACGATTCTCCTATATAATGAACATATATAACAAAAAACCTTAAAGATTTAGATCTCCCGATGGTGAGCATCAATGGAGATGACGAATTGATGTATCGCTTCCAATGTCTAGCGATGTAGGACATCATAGTTGAGTTCAAAATGTTTTACGAAACAACTGAAGATAGGAGACGAAGGTTGCCCTGTTTATACCTTGATAGACTTGATGTACTCAATGAAATGACTTTAATTCTGAACATAACAGATAGTGTTGCCTGTTACTGGTCTGAGAACCCCTGCCATGTATCGAGCTATATCGATACATTAGAGCTACTGGGCTAACCATCGGTTGCTAAGGAATCCTAGAATTATGATTATTTGGCAACTTGTAGAGAAGTGCTGGCTTAGGGTCAGTATTTCTAATCCTAAGCTTATCCTTCTCCTCGATGCTGTCAAAGTCAAAATAAGGTTGATGTGCTGGATGAAGAAATCTAATCAACTTTGACATAGGAGTCATCCTAGATCCTTGACATTGTTTAAAGGAACGTTTACTCAGATTTATTATATTAGTCCAAGACTCTACTGAAGATATGTAGTAGTTTGAATCTAGACAAAGGATTGTTGCACTAAGATTTCAAGTATTTGCCATCAAGTTTTAGTTTTGTTTGGAGCTTCTTCAATAAGCTTATCATAATAATTAAATTTAGCTTTGTTTAGAGCTGTAATTTTACATTAAAGTATTGTTATAATTTAGTGAAAAAAAAACTTTTGAACTATCTGGATGGATTGAGACAGTTGTGCATTTGTCTGTCTCTCAGCTCCTTGAGTTTGTCAGAAAACCACGGGCTATGATTATTATCAGTCTTAGACCCTAGTCTTGCTGATACCCACGGCAAAATTGCATCAATAGGAAATGAAATGTTCATAAAAACAGAAAATGTATCTTTGATGCCTCATTTTTGAAACATGGGGACCCAGTTAATATGGTGCAGTGAAAGTAACATCAAGGACAGATTTTCTTCATTAAATTTTCTTTTCTTTAGCACTGCAGCATATTTTTCACACAGACAAAAATTAAAACTTTGTGGCATATGGTCACTGAGACGATCATCTATAACTTGACTTTGAAGCGATGAAGCTGGATGTTATACTGTCTATACAAGTCTTTGCCCCCTCCCCCACCCATTACACATTCTGGTTCGTTCAAAAATTCATCAATATTATTGCAATTAGGAGGGCTGTATAAGCAGACAACAGATATTTTTAAAGGGTTCTGTACAAAAATTCTGGTGCAGTGGTCCGCATGTTGGGCGAATTTCCTTTGGATGCGTGTTTCCGTGCTTAACAAAAATCCTGGTTGGAATGATAATTTTTTATAGTTTTTTACATTATATAAGTTTACAACTACTAAATAAATAATTCTGACGTGGTGGTCCACTGTGAGGCAAATTTAATTTAGAATGCGTGTTTCTGTGTTTAACAACCCATTTCTTGCTTAAGGTTCCGGTTCATGCTTTAGAACCTAACCAGTTACTCAATTGTCAAGCACTGCTCATAACTCATTAGTATTTTATGAGGAGCTCTGTTGATGATAAAATGTGTAGGCTTGCCTGTGATGCCTCCCACAGTGGAAGCCAAACATCAGATTCATCCCCCGAAACATTTAATTCTTTTTTACAATAACTGAGCATGCCTGGGCAGTTTATTAGCAGATGATCACTAGAGACTCACTTCGAATTTAAAAATACACTCTCCTTGAATAATATTAATACATCAAAGAATAACTAAAAAACGATAACAGAGAAATTAGACTAGAGTTGACTAGCGTTGCTAAACATAAGCTTCAGCAGTTCAATGTTATGTTACCTGAAAGTTTTGCTCGAAATAAGGTTTAATGTGTTTTAAATGAGTAATTACACTCAAACTAATACTGTTAACAACTGTACCGTCAAATCTAAATGACCCTAAATTATTTTATTTTCTAAGATCTTTCTTGTACAGACTTTGTATTGAAATAATATTTGACTGGAAGGAAAGCTAATTGAAGCAATAGTTTGCCTAGCAAATGGTTAACATGACACTTAGTGGGGTATTGTCACATTGCTCTTCACCTGTATCAGAGCAATACATGGGGGTTTCTCCTTCTACATCATACTCGTACAAGTATTATTCTAAGCACTCATTTTCTCCATACCAATTTAGGCCCGTATTCAAAGACGTTTTCCTAACATTCTCCTTAAGGAGACCTAACATTTTCCTTAAGTTGACCTAAAACTAGTCAAAATGTACAGCATTTCCTATACTCACAGCTAAAAGAAGCGTTTAGGCCTCCTTAAGGAATCCTTTAGGTGTGAATTATATTTTAGTTCTAGTTTAGGAAAGTTTAAGGTCTCCTTAAGGAACCCTTAAGTAGAAAGTTAGGAAAATGTCTTTGAATACGGGCCTTAAAAAAAAAGGCCCGTATTCAAATGAACACCCTAAAAGTTAACTGGCATGCCTTTGCTGGTTGCAGACAAGCAAAAATGTTCATTACTGGGCCAATTGTAAAAAATACAAATTTTTTAATTAACCTCAGCAAGCATTGCCTTAGGAACCTATTTATTGTTCTGACCGCTCACTGTAGATTAAATAAACATCTTAATACTTTAGGCATAATCTTAGAGGCTAACTGCCCCATGTGTGGGAATTATGAGGAGACAGCCTTTCACCTGCTTGCAGAGTGTGAGGCCTATACTTCTCTTCGTACCCGCATATTTGGCGTAGGCCTCTTGTATGAAGAGGAGCTTTCTTCTCTTAGTTGGAGAGATATCCTACAATATATCAACCTTTCCAAGAGATTCTTGGTAGAGGTGGTGTAGGCTACGGAATCGGGGCTGGCAAGAAGGGCCCAACAACGTGGCCTATTTGCCTGGCTTTGCCTCCCCACCCTATTACTACTACTACCACTACTACTGCAACATGCCTTAAACTTGGAGATATTGAGAGTTAAGGTTGATTTGACATGAGATTAAGCAAACAGCTAAGTGGACTGGAGATGGTTTCTGACCTGAGCATGTGAGAAAGACTGGAACACTTCCTTGTCTGGCTCTGACATCTCTGGCTCGATGTCATCGAATAGGAGAGCGAACGCTGAGCACCCACACTGAGCCACCTGCACACAAAAACACCGTATAACTTTTTGTATACTGATTGACAATTAGCGTTTCACTAATTAACACTGAAATATCACATAAATCATATTGTACAGATGAATTTAAAAATCAGCAGTTTAATATTTTGGGCTCCAGTATCAGGATGAGTGGATGCCAACGAAAAAAGAATGAAAGATTACTGGGTGAAATAAAGAGAATTGATATAAGTTTTCAATAAAAATAATGTGATACTATTTAAGTGCCTACAATTTTATTGTGATACTATTTGAGTTAGTCTCTGCTAACAAACTAATAGAGTTGAATATGTATAAAACTCAATTTAAAGCTTCAGTCAAATATGCTCGGAGATTTGATCTAAAAACTAAATAAATAAGAACTAGAGTTTAAGATGAGACAGGGAATCACCCATGATATAGTGATGGACAAATATTTGGCTGAGTTATTAATGACAGGTAATGACACAATAGAAAAACTATTTTAAAAAACTAAAACTGAACCTTAAGATTGAGTGATAGATAGCATCATTTCTAGTCAAAATAAATAATAAATAAATAAATTAAACTCATCCAAAAAAAATCCAACGGGCTTGTCAACAACATATATTCTAGTTAGACAACTAGATGAAAATTCAACCGGTACATGAAGATTTAGGTCTTCCGGTGGTGACCACGTCAATGTAGATAAAGAATCCGACGTTTCGCTTCCATTGTGGGAGGCATCTTCAGGGATTTAGGACATCATGGATAGAAACACAATGATGTACTACATCCCTGAAGATGTCTCCCACGGTGGAAGGGAAACCTCGTATTCTTCATCTACATTGATGAGGTCACCACCCGAAGACCTAAATCTTCATGACAATAACCGTGGAAGCCTATGCAGTTTAGTATCAACAGGTACATGATACATCTACCCACCAACTTCTTTAAATGGCATGTGCCCCTATACATGGCACATGCCCCCTATGCATGGCACATGCACCCTAAGCATGTCACATGCTCCAATACCAATTTTAGACTGAGTTGTTACACATAGATGGCACTTTACTACTATGATGGTATGTTTGGTAAAAACAGCTGACCTGGTCGAGCTTGTGTTTGAGGGCAGAAATCTCTTTGCTGCTTGAGTAGGTCATGTCGAGGCCTGGAGAGAGTGCATAGTAGAACGTGATGTTGTTCTCCTGGGCACAAGATATTAGGGAGCTCAGATGCTCTGCTTCCTCCACCTAACAACAGCACAACATCATCAGCATATTACACAAACTTGTCACCAACCTATTGTAGACCATTCTGTTGTTACAGTTTGAAACTTGAACTCTTCCTTCTCTCTTTATTTGTAATAGTTAATTGTTTGCTTCTTCAATCAAATACTCAGGTATAATCAACTCAGCTTGCCATCTGCCATCATATGTGACACCTTACATGCCTTTAAAGCCATTTAATGGTAATCTTTCATTTAACAAGACTATTCAATCTATCACCATTCATTCATTCAATCTATCACCATTCATTTAACACATACAAATGGTTAACAAAATTACCTATTTCAGCAATAGTTACCAAACATATATTTGTAAAATTAAACTCCCAGGTTGACAAAGTATGGACAGTATAATCACTCTAGAAATGCATCCCATTGCTTTCCAGTTTAACTTCTCCATAATCAGTGAAAGGTGCGGGATATGCTTTCTCTATTCCAATATTATTTTATGTCTTAACAACACATGATTTCATAAGCAGAACCGCCTCTTACAGACGATATTTCTAGAGTGCACGATAAAAAGAAGAGAATGAAGGAGATGAGGCAGAGAGAGAGAGAGAGAGAGAGAGAGAGAGATGTCTCACCGTGTAAAGGTCTCTCCAGTTGGCTCGGTGTTTCGAGTCGTCTTTGGGTGCGTAAACATAGCTGTTCATCCCCCACTTCTTCAGCCTGCAACATTTCAGAAACATATCTCATGAAAAATCTGGTACGGGGATGGAAGCTCATAATAATCAAATGTTCAAATTTACATTAAATAAGTTATATATTAAACATTTGCTTCAAAATTTTGTATAAAATCAACTAAAGTCAAAAATAAATCAACATGATAATCCAGAAGTTTCAATCTGACCTACGTTAAATATCATAATTGGATCTTCGTTTTTTTGTATTTTTCTCCAATTGACATAAAATCTGTTGAAATCAGTAAATCCGCAATAAATAAGCGTCTAAAAAATAACTGTTTGAAAATTTTGGCACTTTGATTAAATCATTTTCTTCCCCATTAGACAAGATTTCAAATTGTTAAAATTACTGTTTTAGTTTTTGCGTAATGACGTATTAGGGTATATTAAATAAAAAAAGATAAACATCAAAAAAACCAACAAAATATTTCATAACTTTTTGAAAATTTTTTTTTGAGTAATTTTGAATAACTCAATTTTATAAATAATTTTATTAAAAAATTTTTAAAATCCAAAATAAAATTGTGTTTATTTTCATGATGAGAAAAATGCAATTTGATCTTGATTTAAAAATTTTAAATAAAATCTTTTATCAAAAATGAGTTATTCAAAATTAGACAATGTCAAAAATAATTTCAAAAAGGATTAAGCTAGAACCAATGAGAAGACGGGATTGGGTACATAATTAATAAAAAATCAAAATAATAAGCTAAGTAGTGAAGTATAAAAATACAATAAATTAATAATAAATAAATATCAAATACTAATAAATATAATAACATATAGAGTTTAAATAATAAATGATAACATAGTTAAATAAAAAAAATCCAGGCAACCAATAAATTAAAAGTACGATAGAGTGTTTGGGGGGGGGGGGGGAAAACATTGTTGCAGGATATGGTTTCTTTTGGTTGCCGCCGCCCTGGGGGAATAACCAATAAAAATTTGTGGGTGGATGGGGTGGGGGGGGGGGGGGGGGTGGGGGTGGAAATTGGGGGGTGAACTAATGGCTTGCTATGGCGTTTGGGTTTGTTTGTCGCCATTATCCGGCTGACGACCAATAGATACAGAATACTATAACCAACGGAATCAAACAAAAGGCACAACGACAAAACAATTAACATGTAGTCTATAGCAAGCATTGTGTGTGACAAAATAAAAGCAAAGGTAGCGGCATCCATAAACTGACATAGTAAAAACATTTATTTAACATATGAAAATGAATCTGAAAGATAATTTCTATCATAAAAAAATCTGTTATGAAGTTTTAGCGCTTAAAATCCAGGCTGTTGCATAATAGTAATAAAATACGAGTTCACAAATCTTTTAACATATCTTGTATTCTTTGTATAGCTAATTTTAGTAAGGAGCCCTACAATGAATTCATAGGGCATGTTTATCGGATCCTCTAACCTGCGTTGCGATTGTAAAAATAGGAATTGAGGTCCCTATAAAATAATTGCTGAATTATTTCTTGTGTGTTGTTTTGTTTTTTTGTTTTGTATTATCAATTTGTTCAATTTAATTAAATCTTTTTGAAAAGTAAATAAGTGCTCTGTTTAATTATTATTATTTGTGATACTATATCTATTATTTATTCAATTTAAAGTAGAATTTAGCTACAACGCCTGTTGTTTCATATTTAAAAGTGGACCGTCAAAAAATTCTAAAAGCCCAAACACAACACAATAACCGAGAATAATTCAATAAATTTGATGTAGAATATAGAGAATCAATTTCATTCTATAAACTCGACAAAACTATATTTTTTTAATTCCTTATTGTTCGTTATCCGAATTTCGCTGTTTTTTCCAGGATTTTGTCTTTTGAATTATTCAAAAAGAAGTGAAAAAAGAGATACTAAGAATTATAGATTTATTAAGATTTCTAAATTATTACTTTATTTTTTATTTTTAAATTTTATAAAGTTACAGATTCAGTTGTCTTCTTGATTAATTTCTTCCTGTGAAGTGGTAAAGAATAGCCTGACCCTAACTTCCATGATATATGACCGTTGTTCTATGAAAAGTTAATACAATGCCTCCATATGTTGGAGCCATTATCCCTGCATTTCCAAAAATTCCTACGTAAGCTCCCAAATTCCACCTTAAGCATAACACACGACTAAACCACTAAAGAACTCAATATAAACACGCATCCATACACAAACACTACAAACAGCCAGCTCACAATCAAAATCAAAAAACTGGGTCAAAATCAAACGAAGAAAACACATTCAAATCCGACAGAAGTATTCCGAAACGAACACCCAAATATGCCCAATTCCAATATCCGCCCTGTGTGATGAAGACATTCCAGATTTATATTTCAATTTTATGTGTATCAACAATCCACAGTAATATCAAAAACCCAATCAGTCATCGTCATATGGTATCTATCAAATCTCGACTCCATCTATTAATCAAAGAACCTATCTAATAAACAATTCATGTTCATCGTGCATAAGCCCAACAAGTTACCAAAACCCCGGTTCATACCATAACAATAATTAGTATTTCGAAACTTAAATGTTATTGTTTGATTCCGATTTGGTGGAACCTCCTTGTTTGGTTATGTCAAAATCGACTTATGTCTTGTCTGATTATTTGATTTTAGTTTTAAATACTTATTTTTTTTTATATTTGGTACCAATAAAAAAACGTATTGTATTGGTAAAAAGAAAATCACATGGGTGAGACTAATCTCAGTTATTTAGACAAGTGCAAGAAAGAAAAATAAAAGTGGCGCATGAATAAAAATCGGCATTTTTTCCTAAGAATAATTTCTTTGTATGACTAAGTTGTTTTCGTGAACAAGAAAAATACATGTGTGTAGAAAAGATTCCTCTGCAATGAATAGATGTAAAAAAGTAAGAATAATTACGAGGAAAATCAGAGATTACCCATGCGGTTAGCAATTTAACGATCTGCTCGTACTTTGCAAAAAATTTTATTAAGTTATAAAAGTGTAGAAAACTAATTGTACAATATTTTCCAAGGAACATACAAATATATCACTTATTATAAGCATGTCTATAATTGTATATTGGGTTGAGAAAAAGTCTTTTCGGATTTTTGCTGTGAAATTAATTAATCAAAATATCAAGTCTACTTAATGAAAATGATAATTAAGATTGTATAATAATCAAACTAGCGCCGCTCAAATTAAAAAGTTAAGTACTTTTTAAAAAATATTCTGCATGATGAAATTATTAGGGAAAACATGGAAACAAAAATCATATTTCGCTGTTAATTTTATTGTATTTCCCGTAAGGAAGAATGCAACGCACAACCAAAAAGAAAATTTGTGACGTGTATGGGAAAATGCCGTGTGAACGCGGTATGTCCAGGGAATGGTTCAAAAGTTCGTTGACGGTGATACCGACATCGTGAAAGATGGTGCACGCTCAAAGGCCATGTGAACAGAAATTGAACGCATAGAAATTTGATGAAGGAATAACCCATATTACACAACACGTATAAGTTGCAGCCTATGTCAATTGCGATCCAAAAACATTCGCAACCACTGTGCTAAGATGGGTTATGGTCGTAATATTTGGGTGCCTACAGCGTATCATTTGAATGAAAAAAATTAGATCGACAGATACATCTGTAGTTCCACTTGCTCAAGTCGAATCTAAGCAAGTCCCATTTCTCAAAAAATTATTACTGCGAAGAAAAATGGATTTTATAAAAAGTACGGCGCAAAAAGGTCTGGGAAAAGCGTGATGAACAGGCATCAACGACAGCATGAAAATTTTCACCCTAAAAAGTTAGCTTGTTATGTGGGACTGGAAAGAATTTAGATACATGAAATTCTTAAAGAACGTGAACCCATTCGATTCCATCAGTACTGTGCCAGTTGATAGAGTTGAAGGCAGCAATCGCAGGAAAAGAGCCGAGATGAGCAATAACTTGTGTAGTCACTTCAACAAGAAAGCGCAAGACCACACGTTTGCGTTACAGACACTTAGAGAAAATAATTGAATTTGGCGGGAATATTTTGTCCCACCCTAGCTACGCACCAGACTTGGAACACAAATTTTGATTATTCCGCAGCTTCAAATTCCCTCAAATTGAAAAACAATCAATTCTTGAGAGGATTCCAAAAGCACCTGATGGACTTATCGACGAAAATCAGAAACTTTTGGAAGGATGAATTTTTAAAAACCTGGCAGATTTTGCCCAAAATCCCAAAAAAGGGGGGGTTTTCCGGGGAAAAAAACAAAAAAAAGAACCCCTTAAATAAAAAAATGGTTTGGCATACATTGTTCGATTAAAATTGTTTTGTAATAATAAAAATAACTTCCAATTTTCTTAAAATCCGAAAAGACTTTTGACTCCAACCCAAGAATATCAGGATATAAAGCATAACATAATACCTTTAAAGATTCTCAAAAGTACTACCTGTGTTATTGCTCAGAAAACTTCGCTATATCTATAAATCAATTCATTATCATCGTATTTCAGCGATCTTCTGTTGCTCATATAACACTTTGATCACCTTCTACATCGGGACTAGTGGATAAACTAAAGAAATTGATAACACCTTGTACTTCAACTTGAAACTTTATTAAAAAATCATCCTCTACAATTGTGACGTCCATCGATCCCTCGTTAACAACATAAGTAACCATTGGATCTTCGACACTTAGCAAGTCAATTAGTGATTAACGACCTAAAGAACCAGCAATGGAAGTTTCATGGAATTAATAATACATTCGACTAAGTTCAAGAGTTCTTTACTAGTATTAGGACCTGCAGACCTTCGAAACTTGTTTCAGAACCCTAACACAACTTATTTTTGGTTACAGTTTAAACTTAAAAAACAACCTCAATACCCTTCATTAATTGTAATTTTCATTTTGTCCCCCACCACAAAACTATGATACTTTATATGACTTCTTAAAAGACACGTTATCTTCCCGTAAACGATAATTTAAATTATTAGAATTGTATGTTTATATTTTTTAGTTACTTTCAATTTTCTATATTATAATATAGTTCTTGAAACAACACCTATGTCAAGTATACAACTAACCTTGTACTTGATTTTTAAGAAGACAATGTAGATTTAATATGATTAATCAATTTAATTATACTACAGTCCGGCCTCTATGGAGGTCCTTTTATGAAATCAGAGAGCTTCAGGTTGGCCTACTAACAATAAATATGAAGAAAAAACCATTTGCTTTTGTAATAAATTATTCTGTAGTAAAAAGAGTTATTTGTTCCACCAACACATTATGCTTCTCCTACTTTTTAAACATATTTGTGTTAAAAATCAATTGAGTATTTTCCGCCTAAACTCTGTATAGCCGCATTCGCTAAAATATCTAAAATTCATACTCAGTCATATCTAAACTCCTAACAATGTCGGCCACAGTCACTCTATCGATACAGACTTTTGTCTTGTTTATAAGGCACAAATCGAAAGCCCTGTCAAAAACAATTTTCTCTAGTTTCGAAGAATAAGTTCCCATACTTGAACAACAGATAAAAAGCTTCCAAAAGTATCAACATCTTAGTATTTTCATATTATAATTGCATTGCTTTATCATGCAGTTGATAAACTTTATAATTAATGTGGTAGTGTAAACAACCTTGAAAATTCCCATATCCAAGAGGCTTGAAAATAGCAGTAGTGTTTTTCAATTAAAATAACAATTAGATCGGAAAAATCCAAATACATGCGAAGGGAGCATGTCATTAAGCCCCAATAAGAATAAATTTGTCTGTTTTGGTAATTATTCTGGCATTCAAAGAGCAATCATCTAAAAGAACATTCCAGCATTCCAAGAACAGACTGTCACATAGTGTTATTTTAAACGTTAACCTCATCAAACACATTTTTAACTCCTTGAATCTATACTTCCAATTATCATGGATCGCTTTTTATCACTATCATATTACACGCTATAACAAAGAGTAACCGATCCTTTTATCATTTATTCCTTAACATGATCTTCTAACGAAACAAACACTTTTGATATCCTTTGTAATAAGAGAATGTTTCATCAGCAAATAAAATATTAACTCGAACTATATTGTTTCATTTAAAATCTTTTGAAACTCTTCAATCGCTGAATAATCTGCAGCAATTAAATGCACAGCATAACAGTCCTACAAGTTTTAATTGGTTTCCTCGGTAGAGCTTTAAAGGGGGTCCATTGTTCATACTGCAGTTTTTAAAGCGTATTTAATTATCCAGACCATTTTTCAATGAAAATCTTATTCCAAGGCCTCTGAAAAATTCGAACATTGATAAAAATCTAAAATTTACAAGAAGCTGAGTAGGGATAAGTATGGAAATTGCACAAATAAGTGCATGAATAATGGCTTTCCAAGTCATACCCCCATCTAATCTGCAATGTTTATTCACTGACTTGAAAAAAAAATCATCCCTCGAGTATAGCATTCATATCAAACGAGATCGAGCAGACCTCCGTATCATTACAAAATAAATAAAATAAACAAAATCTATGAAAAATCATGATAGTGACTCGATTGAACTAATGTTGTCAAACACCAAACCTAATCTTCACATTAAATATCTGTTATATTAATGTTTCTTATTTTAGATTATTTCTCTTGCTAGTTTCCAAAAATATGAGCATTTACAATAAAAAATGCAAACAAATTTCAAAATCAAAATGTGGCCGTATAAAAAACTTTAATTTGACCCGGTGTGCTGTGGCTCAAAAAAAGGTGACAACACGATCTAAATTTATATCACGTGCCTCAGCGAAACGTTTCTAAAAATAAAATTGATGAATGTAGTATGATTGGTTAAAAATTTTGTTCTCTAATAATTTCATGAATAAA
>JACMZG010001913.1:75196-140196 GCA_018340805.1 Microvelia longipes
TGTACTACGTACATACAGCGTATTTAACAGGCCATCGTATTGGATACGTATGCAATACGGTCAACTAACTTCACGGTTTCTTACAGCGTCTTTGTATAGTCGATCGAGTGAGATTACGTGATAACTGATCCCGCCAAAACTATCCTTTATACTGAAGGTTCACTTTTGGTTATAAGTAAGTTTATAACAAAAATATATTTATTAAATTGTGATTTCTTTGCATAATAATAAAGTTACACTAAAATAAATAATATTCCAAAAGTTATTTGATCAAAACGGTATATTGAAGTGAAATAAAAGTTCAACGAGAAGGTTATCCGTTAAATACGATCGTCTCTAAAGGTACATACAGCGTATCGGGGGATCCATTTAAATTCCATCTCCCTAGTTCTAGCTCTAGCGTATGCGATCGGATCGGAATTGAGAGATCGTATTCAATACGATCCGCGGATCTAGAAGTATGTGTGAACTAATTATCTTAAAGAAGTAAATAGAAGAAAAGAAAAATACAAACCCTTCTTTTAATTTGAGCGATGTCTGATTGGCTAAGAGGAGGTCCTGATGCAATCTCCCTCATAATCTCAACTTCTCTCTTAGCCCTCTCTATATCTTGAGGGAGTCTTTCTCTGACAAAATATCATTTACTCTGTATTCTTCTTCCATTTGTTTAAGAAGGGCTGAAATTTAACTTATGTTTAACTTAGAGCTTTTTAAGTAGTATTGTTACTCAAGTATTATGGACAAAAGAAATATTTATGTATAAAAATATTTTACATAAAAACCATTACATAATGCTCGAGTAATCTCTATTAATGATATTGAGTTGATTTGTGCATGAGAATTGAGCACCGCTTATTTGATGAGGAATAAAGAAAAACCAGAGTACTTAAAATAATATCCTAGCGAAGCACTGGTTTGCTAGTTTGAGGCGTTTTAAGGTTTATTATCTATGGTTTAAGCTACTTTTAAGCTTTTAGTAGCTAGGTTAAAGCAAGAAGCACTAGGTTTAAAACTATTTTCTAAAATACACTTTGAGTAAAAAATTAACTTAGGTTTGGAGACGAAACAAATATTTTTATTTATTTTAACGTCTTTCCATATATCAACGGCCGGATTTCGGCAAAAATTCATCAACAGCGTCGCCGAGTTGTGGGTGGAACAAGCTCGGAGGGACTCATAGCTGACAGTCACTGCACAAGCTTGTGTAATTCGCTAAAAAGCAAGTATTATTACACTGAGGTGTAGTTTTGGTTGTTAAGTCTGAGATTAATTAGTTCTGGGACAGTCTGACGGTTTTAGCTTGGAGTTCTTCAATGAGATTCAACTCTCCTGTCTCTGATGATAAAGTTCTCTTTGTTTCTCTTTCTATCTTAAATTTCTCATTGCTTCAACATAGCATCTTTATTCTCGACTCCTTCCAACTGTAAATAATATTTCGTTGCATTGTTTAAAAGAAGATTTTGTGTTGTGCACTAAAACCCAAGACTGGGGTTTCAATTGAACAATTCGTTTTAGAAGTTTTTAAGACCTCCTATGTAGGTTACATACAGAAGTTAACAAACACAAGTCAAGTTGGTAGAAATACCAAGTTAACTTTCTGTTTGTTATTGCCAAAACAAAATTCATGTTCTAAGATGAACATAAATGGAGTCCATCTTTACAAAAAGGAAAGATAAAGAGGCTCTCCACAGATAACTTTGTTCATTTACAAATTATGCAAAGCGCTTTCGACCAAACAAGAGGCCATCATTATATATATATATATAAAGTTAAGTTGTAAAAATTAATTACTAATCAATTGCTGACACTAGCAATTAGGACAGGTATAAAAGACAGGGAGACACCGCCCCGCATCAGTCTATGTTATACGCGCGGCTCCTTCGATTGATTTGAAGTAAAATTGTTTATTGTATCTTATAATTTTATGTTAACGAAATATATTGTTTTTTAAAAACTTAATTCTTAAATACTATAATTTATCTGGCGCAGTCGGCAGTCCGGTTAGCGGTACCTTCAATAAATCCGTTTTGTGTCTACAATTAACTAACTGGAACCTAAAATCACTCTCTTATAATTTGGATAATTTCTGGAATCAGAAGACGATGTTTATGTTCACAGTCACACTTCTGTAAGTACATAACCACTCAGTATTTTTTCAAAAACGATCAACATTATCGTTATTTTCAATTTGGTGAAAGGAATAGTAATACTATATTTTCCTAACTTTTAATACTTTTTCATTTTAAATAATTTCTTAAATATTTTTCTTAATTTTTTTTTTTTTACAAAAAAAATATAAATATTACATATTATCAATTAAAGATAATTTATTAATAACAAACATATACAAATACGAATACCCCAATTCTTAATTTTACATAATTTCTTAAATACTTTTTCTTAATTATATTATTTTTTACAAAAAAATATAAATATTACAAATTATCAATTAAAGATAATTTATTATTAACAAACATATACAAATACGAATACCCCAATTCTTACATTTTACTTAATTTTTACATAAAAAATATAATATAATATAAATATAAAATATAATTTATATTTCTTTTCTTTTATAATAATTTTTTTTCTAAACGAAAACATTATGTCAGTTCTCAAGAAAGAATATTTAGACATGATCCCTGAGTTCAGTGGTGAAGCTCATCTTTTACCTCGATTTTTAGAGATAGGAGAAAAATTAGTAACTAAATTTTTTTAATACAGACAACATAGAGGATTTTCAAAATGAATTTCTTATGTATGGAATTCTCTCTAAAATTAAGGGCCCCGCAGCTGAAGTAGTCAGCACTTCTCGAGTTACAACTTGGGAAGAACTTAAAGCAGCCTTGCTAAACAGTTACAGTGACCGACGAGACGGATATACACTGGCAATTGAAATGTCTTGTATGAGACAATATCCAAATGAGTCCCCATTTGATTTCTTTAATAGATTACAAAAAGTACTAAACCTACAAATACCCTATTGGATACATCACTGTACAACTAAAGAATACACAGAGGCACTTTGCGAATATACACGCCACCTAGCGTTACGCGTATTTCTCAAAGGACTTAGAGAACCATTAGGCAGCCTTATGCGTACTAAAAACCCTGCGGACTTAAATACTGCTCTTAACATACTCACTAATGACTTTCAATTCCAAATTGACTCACAAATACGCCAACCTCGACCACCACTTACTTATAACAAAAATCAACAAAAGACATATACACAACAGAAACCTCCACAACAAGACTTAATAACACGAAACAAACAATATCAACCTCCTAGTCCTAATCAATATACTTATGCGCGACCATCCACTCCACTTTAACACATAAAACAAATTCACAAAATTACTCCCACACCAATGTCAACTCAAACGACTTATACTAGACCTAGAGTAAATAATATGAAACAAAGTGATCAAATATTTAACATGGAAGACTTACAGACAGCATTAGATAGTGTAAATACTAACCACACTGACGTCAATCTCACTAACCATGACGACACAGAACTGGAACCCCAGTCACAAAATTATGATACTGACGAGCTTACAGATTTTTTTTAGAGAATCCAGCCTCGGACACTTTGAATTAATGAGTCTTCACAATAATAAAAGCATGCTACCATACATAATAACTAAAGACAGAAATCTTAAATTCCTAATCGACACGGGCAGTTCGAAGTCATATATTAATCCTACAGTAGCCCACAAACTATTCCACACTTATAAAAAACCGACCCTTGTCACATAGTATCTGCACACGGCAGTTCTATACAAAAATACAGTACTTTAATACCAGGTCCCCAGTTTTATCAACCTCCAGATACAGAATTAAAATTTCATTTATTTAACTTTCACACCTATTTTGATGGACTATTAGGACTTGACAACTTACGACAATTAAAAGCACAAATAAATCTAATAGATAATCAACTCTCAACAATGAGTGGAAATATTCCTAAAATATAGAAACACACAAACTACAACTAACATCAACACCCACACTACAACAACCGAACGACAACCTGTTGATCCCAAACAAACATTAATTAGACATAATAATCATGATAACAAAATACGAACAAATCCGAATTACTATACCTCCTCAAACTGAACAAATTATTCAAATAAAAGTAAATAATATTAAAGATGGACAAGCTATAATACCTACCGTGAGACTTGAATCACTAGAAATACCCGAGGGTGTTGTAAACGTTTAGACCACGTGACCCATTGCGTCATACGAAACCAAACAGATCAACCTCAACTACTACCTCATCTCAAACCTTTTTCTTTAACACCTTTTCTTCACTATAACGAAATCGAACCAAACACACATTTTTTTGATAGTAATAAAATTAAATTCGATATATCTAAAATAAGAACAGACCATATGAACCCCGAAGAAAAAATTAAAATAGCAAATTTAGTCGAAGAATTTTCTAGTATCTTTCATGTAGGCGACCAACCATTAACTTTTACTAACAAAATAAAACATACAATTAGAACAACAGATGACATTCCTGTTTACACTAAAACATACAGATACCCCAATGTGCATAAGAAAGAAGTACAGACTCAAATCGAAGATATGCTTCGACAAGGAATCATCAGACCTTCACGTTCTCCATGGAACTCACCTTTGTGGATAGTTCCTAAGAAAACTAGACGCCTCTGGCAAACAGAAGTGGAGAATTGTTTTGGACTATCGAAAGCTTAACCTCAAAAGTATCGATGACCGATTTCCAATTCCAAATATAACTGACTTACTTGACAAACTGGGAAAATGTCAATATTTTTCCACCCTTGACTTGGCCTCAGGATTCCACCAAATAGAACTAGACGAAGAGAGCATACCGAAAACAGCTTTTAGTACGGAGACAGGACATTACGAATTCGTTAGAATGCCCTTTGGCCTCCGAAACAGTCCTAGGACGTTTCAAAGAGTCATGAATGATATTCTACGCGGAATCCCGTGCGCTGTGTACTTAGACGACATAATTGTTTACAGTACCAGTCTAGACGAACATATGACTAGACTAAGACAAGTATTCGAACGACTAAGACAAGCAAACTTTAAAATACAACTAGATAAAACTGAATTCCTAAAAAAAGAAGTAGCCTATTTAGGACATATTGTCTCACCCGCCGGAGTAAAACCGAATCCAAAAAAATTCAATGTATTCTAGATTATCCCCTCCCCACTACACAAAAAGACATCAAAGGTTTCATAGGTTTGCTATCATACTATAGAAAATTTATCAAAGATCTGGCACTTATAACAAAACCTATGACTAAATTTTTAAAGAAAAACGCACGTATCAACCCTAATGACCCTGAATATCTTAATAGTTTTTACACCTGTAAAAACCTCCTCATAAATTAGCCCATTTTACAGTACCCCGATTTTCCAAACCTTTTAATTTGACCACTGATGCATCTAACGTAGCATTAGGTGCTGTGCTCAGTCAAATAAAATGGGTCCGATCTACCAGTAGCATATGCTAGTAGAACTTTAAATAAATCCGAAACTAATCTGTCAACAATCGAACGGGAACTCCTAGCTATTGTTTGGGCCGTACGATATTTTCGACCAT
This sequence comes from Microvelia longipes, assembly GCA_018340805.1. Taxonomy (NCBI): domain Eukaryota; kingdom Metazoa; phylum Arthropoda; class Insecta; order Hemiptera; family Veliidae; genus Microvelia; species Microvelia longipes. The sequence continues at coordinate 80,808 of JACMZG010001913.1, forward strand.
ATCTCTACGGGACAAAAATTCAAAATTTACTCAGATCTCAAACCACTACAGTGGCTGTTCAACCTTAAAGAGCCAAACTCCAAACTTATCCGATGGAGGCTCAAATTAGAAGAGTACGACTATGAAATTATTTACAAAAAAGGGTCACAAAATGTAAACGCGGACGCTCTCTCTCGAGTTGAAATCAACGTAACCGAGGAAGATGACGAATTTCTTAAAAATTTAGTACAATCGAACTTACAACCTACTACAGACCCCCTCTTAGCACCTTCGACGTCAGACACACACCCTATGTGTGATAACGAGTCACTTTTAGTACACATTGACAACTTTCCTGACGAAATAGACAGTGACGATGACCAAACAGTACATTCCAATGCAGACGGCAATACTCTGGTTAACATTCCAATCTTGGACGTTCCAGTTAACCACGGAACTACTCAAATTTTTGTATCTTTAGTCAATCATAGCCCAGCAGCAGTTCAAATACTTAAATTATTCGAAAATAAAACCAGAATACTCGTACAACTATCAAAAAATAACTTTGAACAAGATCTAGTAACTTTATAAGAACTTACACCGTACCAAAAACGAGATATTGTTTATACTTCGAAGATGACATATACGAACGTTTCTGTGCAGTAATAATGGAAAATTTTAACCACACTCAATTAAACCTAGTAAAATACACAAAAAAACTAATAGACGTTACCAATAAAGACAGTATACTCGAAATAATCGAAAACTACCATCAAGGAAAAACAAATCACAGAGGTATAGAGGAAACAGAAAACAAAATAAAACGTGTATATTATTGGCCAAACCAGAAAAAATCAATACAAACATTTATTAACAATTGCGACATATGTCAAGTTTCAAAGTATGACAGACACCCTTTAAGACTAGAATATAATCACACTCCCACCGCCTCACGCCCTTTCGAAATCTTACACATTGACAGTATAACATTAGACAAACAAAAATTTTTATCTATAGTTGATTCTTTTTCAAAATATGCACAAGTATATAAATTATCAGCTGCTCAAGGAATAGAAGTTGTAAACAACTTAATAAAATACTTCACTCATCACAACATACCCAAACAAATTATAGCTGACAATGGCCTAGAAATAAGTAATAGCCTTGTCAAAGAAACTACTTGAACCCACAAGGTCAAGTTACATTTCATTAGCTCACAACATCCGGAGTCTAACGGAATAGCAGAACGCTTCCACTCTACTTTAATTGAACATATCAGACTTTTAAACAATAGAGACGAATTTAAAAAGGAACCTATCGAATTAAAAGTACAATATGCACTCCTTGCATATAATAATACGCTACACTCTGTAACTAAACTGACTCCGTTCGAAATAATATCCGGCCACATTGACCATAACTCAACATTAGACGTTGACTTAGAAAAACAGCTGACTAATGACTATATAATCAAGCACAGGGACAAAACTAGACTACTGTATGCACAAATAAATGAGGTCATTAACACTACAAAACATAAAGTAATAACAAAGCCAATGAAACAAGAGAAACAACTTCCGCCAATACCAAACCAAGTGTTTGTAGCTAATAAACAGAAACAGCAAAAGACTAATAATAAATATAAACCAGAAACAATAACAACGGTAAACGCAACAACGAAAACTGCAACAATACACCCCCAACATTACAACACTAGACAAAATATTCACTTATCTAACATTAAACGACCACGGAAAGAAACTTATGATTTCAACAATGTTACAGATCAGCCATCTCAATCAACTATGGGACAGAGTTCAAAGACTTAACATACAATCTAGGAATCCTACCCATAAAACTAGGAAAAGCAAGACTTCAAACATCTCACCACACTCTAGTTCACTACTACAGACTCGATACTTTACAATTTCAACTGACTCATCTAAATAAACAATATGCAAAAGTTATGGACAACGCTGAACACTTACATACAAACTTAACTGAAATACAAAATTATTCAAGATAATTAACTACACAAAATCCTTACTTAATGATAAAATTACTAATTTAGGATTAGCGTCCTCACATAGGGTTAAAAGAGGACTTATTAATGGGTTAGGTAGTATAGTCAAACTAATTTCGGGTAATTTAGACTCTAACGATGGGGAAAGATATGATAAAATATTAAACCATTTACAAACAAACGAACAAAATATAGAAAATCAAATAGCTAATCAATATTCAGTTAACAACGAGTTAATAACAGAATTTAACAATACAATTAGAGATATCCAATACAACACTTTAGAAATTAAGTCAAAATTACTTCAATTAGGTAATAGAGTTATAAAAGAAGCCAACTATTTAGAAATATTAAATACAAAAGAACTCTTAAACCAAATTCAAATTATCTACAATCAGATACTTAATGTTTACAAGATATAGAAAACTCTTTAACATTTTGCAAAATAAAAACACTTCATCCCAGTATAATTACTTCACAAGACCTGTATAAGGAATTAATAAAAATAGAAAAACACCACTTAATCGGAGAGTTACCATTTAGTGTAACATACGATAATATTTTAGATTTTGAATCCTTGATAAAAGTAAACTGTAGAGTAAATAGAATCAAATTACTTTCCTATTAGATATACCACTCAATTCAAAAATAGAATATGACCTATATAAATTATTATCAATCCCTACAAAGTATAAGGATAAATATGTCACTATTATTCCTGAATCCAAATTTCTTCTAAGATCAGATAACGATATGATCGAACCATTAAATGGTTTATGTACAAAGCAGAGTGTGTACCAGTGTCCACAAGAATTATTATCATCTTACGAAGCACAATGTGAAAAGAATATAATCCTTAAAGAAAACTCTAACTCTTGCAAATACACGAAGGTTAAACATTGTAAAAAATGATATACAATATATCACAGAGATTAATCAATACTTAGCCATATTTATTGACTCTGAAGAATTACAGATTAAGAGTAATAACCACATTGAAACCAAACCACTTCAAGGTATATATTTAATTCAGGATAATAACAATCAGATCTTTACAAGAAAACAAGACTGTTGTATAAAACAAAGTCTTATGGACACCCTCACATCTTGCCAGAAATTAAGTTACAACTAAAAAGTTCACAGGAGCCAAACTTTACAATAGATCTAAAAACCTTAAAATTAAAGGACTTCAACATGATAACAACGTTTCCTATAAACAAAGAGCATTATCTATTTGAGAATCACATTCCCATTATTTTAACAGGACTTCTTTATATTATATTCTTTATAACATTCATCATTCTCTACATCTACAGAAGAGAACTTTTCACCTTTTTTAAACTGGTCAACTCATCTGAAGAACAGATTGAAGAAACACCAACACCACAACCTTCCACAAGGATCATCCTTCCAGGAAAAGCTCCTTTCTAAGGATGGAGGAGTTAAGTTGTAAAAACTTAATTACTAATCAATTGCTGACACTAGCAATTAGGACAGGTATAAAAGACAGGGAGACACCGCCCCGCATCAGTCTATGTTATACGCGCGGCTCCTTCGATTGATTTGAAGTAAAATTGTTTATTGTATCTTATAATTTTATGTTAACGAAATATATGTTTTTTAAAAACTTAATTCTTAAATACTATAAATTTATCTTTATATTATATATATATATATATATATATATTAATATATATATATATAAAGTTTTGCAAAATGTGTATTTTCGTCATTGAGGACCTGTCAAATGTTGTGGTCCAAGGATCGACTCCTGCCATGACACCTATTCCTTTAGTGAATTTATTCCCCAAGGAAATTTGCTAAAATTTCCTTCGGAGGAGACTTTTGTTTCAATCTTGCCAGTTTAAATAAATAATTAAATAATAAAAAGATGTACCTAAACTGGCTTTGATTAAAATGTTGGCTTATATTTTAGTTGTTTGGCTGCTCTTACAGAGTTCTGCTTTTCTCAAATAACTGTTCGAATTTCCCGACCAATTAAGTAAATTGATTGTACATACCCTCACTGTTACGATTGTCAAAAGTCTATATTTTATTTTTCTCTCCTATTTCTGTTCAATTACTGGAAAACCTAACATACCACTGGTAAACAACTTATTTGTTATAACTTCAGTAAGCGCAGTGGAATTTTCTTTAATAATATCAACACCAACAACATCTTTCCAGCCAACAATAGTGGAAAGACGTTGGTGTTGATATTATTGAACTTATTTGTTGTTTACTGGAATGAAAAAAAAACTGTGACAGGAATGGAAATGGTCTGAAGTCAATACGATCAATCAAAGCCGGAGTTGCTGGGTTGTAGTATTTTTTTAATCATTTTCTGTGTTAGTTTGTTGCAACCACACCTGTGGCTAAACAGTTAACAGAATGTTTTTATAATTTTTGACAATCGAGACTGGGAAGCTAGGTTACATACTTGGTTTTAATGACACTTGTGCCGTCGGCTTTCATGTGTTTAGTTTCATATGAGTTTCTGTTATTTGTAAATAACAGCTGTAGCATATGTTGAGCAACCCATTGCTGTGTTACAGCCTTCAGACAAGCAGAGCATGTTGAGCGGGCTGGTACCAGGTCTCAAGGACTTCAGCAATACAGCTCGTTCTCTAGCCAGCATCAAGTCTTTCCTGGAGAAGGCTTGCCAACCCGTATTCCTACAGCCTGAGGAGACTACATCAGGCAAGAAGATTCTACTCAAGTAAGCTATTGGTCTATCTATATACACACACCTATCTCTTATTGGTCTATCTATATCTTCACCTATCTCTTATTGGTCTATCTATGTGCACACTAAAGTAATATATAAACCAAGTAGGGAAACTCCTATACTGACACATGTAAAGAATTCAGACCTGCCCAATCAGCTGATAGCTGGCTCAACAATAAAAAAAAAGTAGAATAACTGCGCGTGCGCCTTTTCGGATTTAGGTATTTTTATTTAATTTTATTAGCAACCCTGATAACATTAGGTGAGTTATACTTTTATCGTGATTTTGTACTTTAATATGTACATGATAATTTAATGATTTTGTATTAAATTCTGTGAAATAATTGTTACAATAATTTAGTTAAAGAAAAAGAGAAAGTATAGTAAAGGTAAACCACATGTTTTTATTAAGATTTTGAAGAAATGCAGACGACAGTGTATTGCCTTAAATATAACTTAAAATTACGATTGCTTTTATTACTTAAAAAAATTAGGTTAAAGTTGTTAAATTACTAATTAAAATTAATATTTGAAGAGGAAAAAACAAATATCATTTGGAAAAATGTACTAAGTTAAGTAGTGCAGACGAAAAAAAAGTTTTAGCTGCTTGTTTTAAGTAGTTTAAACAAACCTAGTATTTAAAGATTCGGACTTCAACCACTGCTGGATGTGGCAAAATGTATTTCTTACATATTACATAAATTGTTAACATTTTAAACTAACCTGTTCAAATAAATGCAATAAAAACAAAAATTTTGAATACGTTAAATAGTTTGTTTACATTTACTAGGGTAAAACAAAATGGCCGCGGCCATAGGAAAATTTGAGCCAACTCCCTGGTGGACAAAATGTGAACTACTTACCAGGTCTGACAGAAATCCCGTTTGTTTCCCTACTTGGATTATATATTACTTTAAATAAAATAAATAAATAAATAAATTCTTTATTCCATTAAATCACCAAGATAACAATAGGTTGCGTCCAAAAAAAAGAGTGAAATAACAAAACTAAACAAACATTTTAACACATAAATACAAATAAGATTAAAAATTACAGGTCAAATTATATTAAAATTAAAATATTCTTCTAAGCTATAAAAAGGCTCTTTTAATAACATTTCTTTGATTTCTTTCTTGTACTCATTTATTTCAAAGCAACAATCCTGCGAGGCAATTTATTGAATATTTTAATGCGAGTATCTGTTGACCAACTCTCGACTTGCTTAACCTGTGCTCAGGAATGGTAAGTACTCTTCTATGTCTAGTGCTATAATTGTGATTACTTCCTTGAGTTTTATAACTATTTACATTTTGCTTTATGAATATTAGCACGGTATATACATATAAATTTACAATTGTTAATAATTTCAGTTTTTTAAAGGTAGGTTTACACTTGTCTCTGTGTCCTGACTTGGTAATAATTCTTAAGGCTTTCTTTTGCAGAAGAAGAAGAGAATTTAGTATTTATTAGAGAATTTAGTACACACTCTCTTATTGGTCTATCTATGTACACACCTATCTCTATTGGTCTATCTATGTCACACCTATCTCTTATTGGTCTATCCATAGAGACATATACTAGAGGGGGCATATCTCTATTAATGTATTGAGATTTTAACTATCTCAATACATTAAGAGTCCTGAAACATTATTTTGGGGCTCTCAGGTGCTCTGTGTAACCTCATTGAAACCTCTTCCAAGAGAAAATTAAGGTTACAATAAATCAATTGTTTTGGTTTCCTGCACATTGTTTGTGTTTTGATTTATATTTCTGTGTTCTACTGTATAATTCACTGTAATTTTGTTCTGTTCATTTGATTATTGATAGTCGAAGGTGGTCAGATTATTTTTTCTATGTTTCAAAATTCAACCAATAGGGCCCCTCTAGTCATATATCTCTATGGGTCTATCTATGTACATTAGGGTGGCCCTTAAAAATAAACTTTCTTTTTTCTTTGCTCCCAACCCCTTATTTTGTTCGAATATATGAAAAAAAAATCCATAAAAATGTTAGCCCGATCGGAGGTGATTAACAGGTGCCGCCAGGCCTTTGAAGTTTTACAGGTGTCAAAATTCGTCAAAATTGTGATTTTCGTGACAAGTTTTTTTTCTGTGATTTTTTTATTATTTTCTAAGTAAAAACCATACCTAATCCACTAATTAGACACTATGAACTTATTATTATGACCTGAAATCATCTTAGTTTTTACTTAATCTGACATTTAATGGTGGCCATATATATTTTTTTTTCTGAAAAATTGTTTAAAAACATTTTTTTCTCTACACTGCAATGTATAACTCATATAATATGAATAGGTGATAAGGGCACTTATAAGAGACTAGTTTTCTTTAAAAGGTAACTATATTTTGCTACATCCTCGTAGCATATTCATGTTAATCTAAAAAATAAGAAAAACAAAGAAAAAGAAACCAATAGTATAAGTCAAAAGAAGAATACATTAAATAGTATGTTGTAAATAAAATTAAAAATTACTTACAGAATTAAAATAAACGATTAAATAAAAAAGTTTTCCATTACAAGTATTCGTAAATTAATTATTTACAAGTCCTCCTAAACAAAATCAAATGAAGGTAAGAATTAGGGTCAGGTATAAACTAATTACAATAAAAGTAAGGTAAGAAATAAGTCAGAAAGATAAATTGAAATTAAAATAAATGTGCAAAAAACTTACATCAATTAATCTTAGCAAATCCTACTTAAATATTTACTAAACATATTGAAGGAAGTTACATTACTATACTAGGTCCTATGTATTTTCACTAAACAAACGTATAATTATAAAACAAAGCATTAAATCAAGAAAATTCATTGAAAAGCAACAGGTGGTAATATTTATAACCTTATCAAAAACAAAGAACCTGTAAGAAAACCTTCTCATCTAAAAATAAAGGGTCCGACATATTAACAATATGATGTTAGAGAAGAATAGAAAGAAGAAATTGCGGTAAAAAATTATTTAATTTAAACGTTGAAAAATACCACTGTAATATTTATTTAAATCCTTAGCATCTGTTTTAAAATTGATGTTATTCTCTTCTTGTGATATGTGCAGTGCTTGTGAATTGACTCTGATTCATTAGAACAACTTAAATCCATCAAAAAGAACTATGAAATTCTTTTAAATGAGTTAGTATAAAAGAAATTTCTCACAAAACCTGAGAAAACTAAGTTAAATATTCATAGTAGTAGAATCGGTAGAATTTACGGTCTCCCAAAGACCCATAAAAATGGTAACCCCCTAAGACCCATCGTTGATGGTATAAATTCCCCCACCGATAAACTATCAAAGCATTTGAACCCATGTCTTAACAATTTCAACAACAACAACCCATATGATTGTAAAAGTGTCTTTCTATTCATAGAAAAGATTAGTAATATAACATTGGAGAAAGATGAAATCATGGTATCTTTTGACGTCAAGTCGTTGTTCACAAATGTGCCATTAGACCATGTATATAAGCTGATTAAAGATAACTGGACTCAAATAGAACCTGAAACAAGTATTAAATGTCCTGAAACATTTCTTGAATGTATTAGATTCTGTTGTAGTAATACTTATTTCACATGTGATGACATATTATTTAAACAAGTACATGCGAAGAACCTTAATCATAATTTCAATTTCAATGAAACGGAACTCATCGACTTTGAAATGAATGACCGTAAAAGGCAATTATTGGAAGCACTGCACATATCACAAGAAGAGAATAACATCAATTTTAAAACAGATGCTAAGGATTTAAATAAATATTACAGTGGTATTTTTCAACGTTTAAATTAAATAATTTTTTACCGCAATTTCTTCTTTCTATTCTTCTCTAACATCATATTGTTAATATGTCGGATCCTTTATTTTTAGATGAGTAGGTTTTCTTACAGGTTCTTTGTTTTTGATAAGGTTATAAATATTACCACCTGTTGCTTTTCAATGAATTTTCTTGATTTAATGCTTTGTTTTATAATTATACGTTTGTTTAGTGATTACTAATACATTAGTAATTGACACAAACTTGTTTACCAAAATATTTTCAGGTGAAATAACCCTAGTATCCACTTAAGCATTAAAGATGAGTAAGGAAAATACTATGCAAGATGGAAGTGATCTAAGCAGGGGTACTATGAATGAATCATTTTAATCCCTTTGACTTACTTAAAAAAAGTTCCAGTCTTAGATCAGACAACAAACTGTTACCATCAAATATTTTAATTTCTTTTTTAAATCAAGTGTTTGATTTAAGTTGTTTGTTTAAGTTATAAAATGACAAGTGAAAGAGTTCTTCGTTCTAACCATTGTTGTTGTCTTCAGAAAAATTCTTCTAAAACGACTGAGTTTGCTATCAGAAGTTGTTTTGGTTTTACAGACAGGCTGGATGATTTATTTGATATTGCCCATAGTGACGCCGAAAATTAATTAAAAATCCAGGAGGACATAGATTTTTTGGGAATGCAAAGAATGAAGGGGCGACCTGGTATTATGCTGGGAGTTGACATTAATTTACACAGGGCAGAATAGAGAACTGCAGAGCGGAAGGAGGAAGAGGTCCGTTGAAAAACTCGATGCTTGGAGGATATTGATTGATCTAGTTTGTTTGCGGAATTGCTACCAAGCACCAGAAGCAGTAGTAGCACAGAAAACAGTGAGGGAGTTTCAGATGAGCTTGTCTCTGATGCAATTTTTCCTTCGTCGTCGGGTTTTAGAGGAACTGTTGATTTTTTTAATGATCGCCAAGCAGCAACGTTAGATAGGTGCAAAGTTAGTGACAGAGATGCTGTTCATATATTAGTTGCCACAGCAGAAGCGTTAGGCCATAATGCAAAGAACTTGGTAATTAACAGAAATTCAATAAGCCGTAAACGATCCCAGTTTAGGATTCTTAGATACAAGGAATTGTTAAAAACCTTTAGTATTGATAGAAATCAGTGTGCTGTTGTGCATTGGGATGGGAAGCTTCATCCTAATATTGCAAAAGACAATGAGATAGAGAGGTTGGCAGTTCTTATTTCATAAGGCGTAAAAGACAAGTTGATAGGAGCTCCGAGCATGCCACAGGCTACTGGAGCAGAATTAGCCGCAGCAGTCTATGAATGTCTAGAAGAATGAGGACTTCTTGATTCAGTCCAAGCGATGTGTTTTGACACCACGGCATCGAACACCAGTAAGAACAATGGAGCTTGCAGAAATATTGAGAACCTCTTAGAAAAGGATTTTCTATACCTGCCTTGTAGGCACCACATATTTCAAGTGGTGTTAAAGGGTGTATTTAATGAATTGGTGGGACCAACTTTTGGGCCAGATGCTCCACTGTTTTCTAGGTTCAGAAACTCATGGGGTCAGATAGACCCAAAAAATAGTCTTCTGGTATAGAAGGAGGATGTCCCTGAAGTTTAAGAAGAGATATGCTTGACTTCTTCGTAAAAAATTTAAAAGAAAAACAATTAAGAGAAGATTACAGGGAGCTAATGGAGCTGGCAGTGATTTTTCTAGGAGAGACCCCGCCTCGAGGAGTGTCATTTAGAAAGCCAGGTGCTATTAGCCATGCAAGATAGATGTCGAAGGTGATCTATTGTTTAAAAATGTATTTATTTAGAAGTGAGTTCAAGTTGTCTACCAAAGAAAATCTTCGATGAGAAAATTTAACATTTTTCTTATTAGAGTGTATTTAAGAGCGTGGTATGGTGACACAAGTGCGTGTAAGGCTCCAATGTCTGACTTGCACTTTATTCAATCATTAGTCAATAACGAGGCTATAGATTTAAAAATTTGCAATGCTGTACTAAAAAAAATATTAACCATCTGTTAATGGTTAATAAATTTGGTAAGGGAAGAGGGGGGGGGGGATCAAGCAAAGGGGGGTAACACACAAAGTTTCAGATGTCACAATAATGACTTGTTTAAAAATAAATTTAAACCAAAAAAAAATTGAAAATTCTTGAAACTGAATTGGACTATTATACTTATTACTTAGCTTTCACCTACTGCGAGATAGGATGACAGTGTTTTGTATGTTTCGCATTAGGTCTGCTAATTTTGGTATAAATAACCAATTATTGGTCTTAAATTATAGAAAACAGTATACAAGAACATAATATGCCAATGAATTGATAACAAAAAAACATATTATATGAGTTATACATTGCAGTGTAGAGAAAACAAAATGTTTTTTAAACAATTTTTCAGAAAAAATATATATGTCCGCCATTAAATGTCAGATTAAGTACAAACTAAAATGATTTCAGGTCATAAAAATAAGTTCATAGTGTCTAATTAGTGGATTAAGTATTGTTTTTACTTAAAAAATAATGTTAAAAATCACAGAAAAAAAATTGAAAATCACAATTTTGACGAATTTTGACACCTGTAAAACTTCAAAGGCCCGGCGGCACCTGTTAATCACCTCCGATTGGGCTAAAATTTTTATGGAATTTTTTTTTCATATATTCGAACAAAATTAGAGGTTGGGAGCACAACATTTCTAACATTTTTTTTTCACCCCTATAGCTAAGGGCCACCCTTATGTACATACCTGTACATACCCTATCTCTTACTCAATTTTCTACTAATTACTCAAGTATCTATCATGCATTTCTTGATAGCACTGCAGAGCTCTCCTTTTTATGTGGTTTACCTTTTGTTAATAATCTATTTTTTTTTTAAACACGTTCTTTATTGGCAAAAGTAATACAATATTTATTTTGTGTATACCGGAGCCATATTATATTTATTGATTAGGGTAATTTGTGCTCTTTATTTTATTTATTTATTTGTTATTTTTTGGTATAAATTTTGATTATTTTTTTGGGGTGTGAGGGGGTTTGTTTGGGGGTCAAGGATAATTTATTTTTTTGGTTTGGGTATTTTATTTTTTTTTATTTTTTATTTGTTTTATTTTTTTTTGGGGGGGGATTGTCAAAAGGTATTTTTGGTGGTGTTTTGAATAGGATTATATTGTATAGGTAGTTTGCAGGAGTTTCAAAAAGGTTGCCTATGCAGTCTGTGGACTGACTTTTAATGATTCAACCTGGCATTCGCCTGTAAAATTGAGGGAAACCACAGAAAAACCTCAATCAGGTTGATCGGACACGCGGGTCCTGTGTGTAAAGGTTATGTTATTATTTTTTTTAGTTTGGGGATTTAACTGTTAAGGTTTGGTCTCTAGATTTTTTTTGAGGCTAAGGGGAATAGTTAATTTTATTTACGAATTTGAGTGTATTTATTTATTTTTTAATTTTGAGAAGAGCAGAGTCTTGATTTTTACAGTATTGTCTTGGATATCTTGAAGTTTGACATCTTGATATAATTTTGTCCGTTCTGTCTTGTTTTTTGTGCAGTCTAGTAGGATGTGTTCTACTGTTTCGTCTATTGTCGGGCAGGAGTGGCATGCTGGGGAGTCGCATAACCCAATCTTGTAGTAATATTGAATGCATCTGGCATGTTGACTTCTTAATCTGTTTATGCAGACAATATCTCTTCTTGACAGTCTCGATTTCCAGAACCAAGGTTTAGCGGGAACTATCTTGATGATTTCTTTAAAAATTTTCCCCTTTTCTGGTTCTTCGTTGAGTTTGGTGTTCCAGTCTTCTAGCATTTTCTTTTTTGATACTGATTAAGATCACTTGCAGGTATTTTATAGCTCGATTCTTGTTGGATTTTTTGCAAGGAGATCAGTTTGTTCATTTCCCTGGACTCCAGAGTGATTTTACCCATATAAAGTCTATTTGTTTTGTACTGTTTGGTCAGTTCGTTTATTTCTTGTGGATATGCATATATATGTGATCCATTTTGGAAGTGAGTGAAATGTTGGAAGTTTTTGTAAGTATTCCTTGGTTGTCGCAAGCAATAGTGTATTTGTTTTGAGTATTTTGTAATTTTTTTATATATGTAAGAGATTGTAAGATTCCTAAGCTTTCTAATGTAAATATGTTAGTGTACTGTGGGCATGAAAAACTTTGCCCAATTTTTAGTTGTAAGTCATAATATGAGTAACCAGTTTTGTCTTGTTGTTTTGATCCGTCGGTAAATATTAAGTAGGTGGGTTGTGGATCTATGTTGTATAGTTGTTCATGGAAAGTTATGTTGTTGTACGGATAAGTGAGTTTTGGTATGTTTATTGTTATTGTTTGGTAGATATCTTCAAAAGAAATTTGATAGATTGGGAGTAATTTATGTTGGTATATACTTTGGTTGAGATGAGGCTGTAATAGTTTGTAGCTATTTATATGTAATGGAGATGTTTTATGTCGCCAGTATCGATGATTATTATTTATTTTGTTGTTTAAATTGACAATAGTTGTTAGTAAAGGAGATTGTTGAGAGTATAATTTGATGAAGTGTTTGTCAGTCAGATATTGTCTTCGTATGTTAAGTGGTGGTTCTGAGCATTCAGTATGTATTATTGTTATTGGTGTGGATTTCAGATATCCCATACATAATCTTAAAGCTCTGTATTGTAAACGGTCTAGTTTTGTAAGTAAGTATTGTTTGGCATTACCGTAAATGGGGGAGGCAAAGTCTATGCATGCCCGTATTGTTGCCCTATAAAATGTAATAAGAGTTTTTGGGTCACATCCCCATGCTTTATTGCTGACCATTTTCATGATGTTAAGGTATTTTTCACATTTTGAGACTACTGTATTTATATGGTCTTTCCATGTCAGTTTTTGGTCAAGGTAGAGTCCTAAAAATCTAACAGTTCTTTTTCTTTTTATTCTTATGTTGTCAAAAAGAATCTCGTCATCAAGAAGGATATTGTTACGTCTTGTAAAGATACAACATTCAGATTTGTCTTGGGATAGTTCTAACCCCAGTAAGTTTTGTCCATTCTTGTATTTGTTTTAGGGTGTTAGTTAGGTCAGTTATCATGTCATTTATTTTGTTGTTTATAGTATATATAAGTATGTCGTCAGCAAATTGAAGTAATTTTACAGGAGGGGTTATAATTTGTTCTAAGTCAAAGGTATGTATTAAGTATAAAAGTGGGCTTAAGATGGCCCCTTGAGGGACACCTCGTCTTGTGAGTTTACGTCCGACTATTTGACCGTTAATTCGAAAAAGAAGGATTCGGTCAGTTATTAATTTAATGATAAAGTTTGCAGTTTGTTTTGGTATATCTAGTCGTAAAAGTTTGTGGTAAAGTATAGTTAAATCTACGTTGTCATAAGCTCCGGTGATGTCTAATAAGAGAGATAATACTGTTTTTTTTAGTAAATGCACTATGTATGTCATTTGTTAGTTGTGTTTGACTTTCTAGGGTTGATTTATTTCTTCTGAAGCCCTTTTGTGAAAAAGTAAAGTAAAGTAAAGTAATCCATTTATTGAGCTTCAGAGTTTTACATTGATATATTAATTTTCATTTCAGTTTGCTCAAATCAGCCTATGGCTGTGGATGAGTGATAAGATCACATTTATTATCTAATCTAATTATTAATTAAATTTAAATTTAAACATTAACATAAACATAACAATATTAGCAGTATAAATAAATTATAAATAAAATAAATACATTAACTATTAAATACAATAAATAAATACAACTATTAACTATAAATACATTAAATAAATATAACAATAAATTATCTTTAAATCAGGCATGCATTGAGTAATAACGATTAACTTAACTATAACATAACATTCTATATAATATAACAATAAATAAATCAATTTAAAAATTGACTATCTGTTTATAATTAAATTTAAGTGTAATTATTTTAATTTTAAATTAAGTTGGTTTTTTATGGTTTAAAATTCTGTTGGGAGGTGAGCATGTAAGTATACAGCAGTGAGCCATTTCCAATCATTTCTGTTGAGAGCAAATCTTTTCCAAGTTGTCGTTTCAGTACACACTATCATCTCATGGTCCCACTGGATTCGAGGTCTTCCTCTACTTTCTTTCTCTGTCCCTCGTACCAATTCAATATTTTAGTGGTCCCATCTCATCCTGTGTTCTCATCAGATATCCTGCCATTGCCATTTCCTCTCTGCAACCACTTTCCTATATCATCCATCCCTGTTTTCCATCTAATCATCTGTTCGTTTTCCTTTCATTCCTTCCTATTTTCAGCATGCTGCGTTCCATCCGTCGAACTGCTTTTCTCAATGTATTGATGTCATTGGAGGTGAGAGACCAAGTTTCGCATCCGTATATTAATACAGGTTTCACCACGCTCTCCCATAATTTTATCTTCCTATCAATGTCAACTTCAGATCTAAAAAGTTTTCTATATCGGTTGTAAGCACCCCATCCTAGGCATATTCTTCTTTTCACTTCTTTTAGCGAATTTCCTTTGAAAATTCGCCTAATGGGATAGGCGTCATGGCGGAATTCGAACCTCGGACCACGACACAATCCGTTTCAGAGGTCCCTTATGACGAAAAAATACTTTTTTTGAATATATATTATATATATATATATATATATATATATATATATATATATATATATATATATATATATATATATATATATATATATATATATATATAATATGTATTTCTAGACACTTTCTTGTAACACTCTATCTTTCGAACGGATTAATATTTTTTAAACCAAACTTGGTACAAAAATCAACCTTCGGGAGGACACGAACCCTATTGAAAACCAGGTTTTTGTGACGTCATTAACCCGGTTTGCTGAGTCAGCGAAATTTTCAAAAAATCGGCAAATTTCAGGGTTAATATTTTTGCCGCAAAAAAGGTCAATATTTATGTTTTTTTGAGACGCTGAATCGAATAAAACCGGTCCGAAGTCGATACGACCACTCTAAGTGACCTAAAAATCGAAAAAACCATTCTAAATTCCCGAAAACCAAAATTTAGGTCGATAAAAAATAAATTTTGAGTAGGGTGTCGTTTTCAATGTAATTTTGGGCGCGGAATCGAATGAAACCAGTCCGAAGTCGATACGACCACTTTAAGTTACCAAAAAGTCGAAAAAACCACAAAAATTATAGAAAACCAAAATACGGTCGTTGAAAATTAAATTTCGAGTAGGGTGTCGTTTTCAATGTTTTTTGGGCCTCTGAGATGAATGCCAGTGGTCCGGAGTCAATAACCACTCAAACTCAGGGTACCTGGGTTCACATCTGGAAGCGTCGATCATTTTTTATCGTTTTTTACCTAATATAAGTTTACAACTAGGAAAATTCTGGCGCGGTGGTCCACATGTCGGGCGAATTTCCTTTGATGCGTGTTTCCGTGCTTTTATATAAGTTTACAACTACTAAATAAATAATTCCGGCGCGGTGGTCCGCTGTCGGGCGAATTTCATTTAGAATACGTGTTTCCGTGCTAAACAACCATTTTCTTGCTTATGCAAGAACCATGCCCATTGCGTGGTTCTAGAACCTAAGCAGTTACTCAATTGTCAAGCACTGCTCGTAACTCATTTTGTCTGTATTTTCCAAAGGAAATGCGCTAAAACCTTTAAGATAACTGACTAAGCTTAAAGATAAGTAACTAAGCTTTAAACTAGTGCAAATAATAGAGCGTACTTCTAATTTTAGAGGCATAGTTTTGTGCAACCAACTGGATAGTTATGCGCATTTCCTTTGGAAAATACAGACAAAATGAGTTACGAGCAGTGCTTGACAATTGAGTAACTGCTTAGGTTCTAGAACCACGCAATGGGCATGGTTCTTGCATAAGCAAGAAAATGGTTGTTTAGCACGGAAACACGTATTCTAAATGAAATTCGCCGACAGCGGACCACCGCGCCGGAATTATTTATTTAGTAGTTGTAAACTTATATAAAAAGCACGAAAACACGCATCAAAGGAAATTCGCCCGACATGCGGACCACCGCGCCAGAATTTTTTTTATTATCATTTTTTGATAGTAATTCTTCCTAGGTAAAATTCTTCCACCTTTCTATTTGCTGGTTATTAATGATAATATGTGTTTTCTTGTGGGGAGTTTATTGTCATAACTTTTGTTTTATTTACATTTATCTTTAATCCTATTTTTGAGGCTTCTCTATTAAGTCATGGAGCATATTTTCTTATTTCTTCCTCTGTTTTCCCAATTAAGAGTATGTCGTCTGCATTTATTAATGTTTAGCATTTCACCATTTATTTTTATTGGCTCCAGTCTATCTTCTTAAAAGCTTCTTCCAAGGATGAGCAAAATAATTTTGCTGAAGGCACATCACCCTGTCTAAGCCCGCGTTTAACTTTAATTGCTTTTTTAAATCTGCCTCTGTTGATCTCCAATATTGAATTATTATAAATGTAGTGAAGCACATCTGAATATTCAGCATCGATTCCATTGCTTTTTATGGCTTTATATATTATATCTATAAAAACGCTATCAAATGCTTTCTCGAAATCAATGAAAAGTAAAAATAGAGGAAAGGTGTATGTTTGAGCTTTATATATAAGTTGCTGAGCAGTTAGGATGGCATCTCCAGTTGAAAAGTTTTTCTTAAACCCCACTTGGTCTGGTGGTGTATTGTAGTCTAGAAGTTTGGATATTCTATTGGTAATAATATTCATAAACACTTTGTAAATGACTGACAGTAAGTTAATTGGTCTATAATTTTTAAGATCTTGTTTATCTCCTTTTTTAAAGAGTAGAATTAACTTAGAGTGTAGCCAAGAATGAGGTATTTTTCTTTCTTTTAGACATTCGTTAAACAGGTTGCAGAGTTGTTTTCTTAATTCGCTTCCTCCTGCTTTTAGCTGTTTTGTCTGGACCTCCTTTTACCTGATTTTAATTTCCTGATGGCATTTTCTACTTCCTCTATCAGAATACTTGAGTAGGTATAATTTTTATTGATTTTATCTTCCTCTTTATTAGGATTTGAGCTATTCTCCGTATCTGAGTCACCTGCATCATACAACTTTTGATAATACTGATAAATATATATAAAATCTCTTCTTCATTGGTTTTGATTTCTCCTTTTGTATCTTTCAAGCCAGTAATAATGTTTCGACCATATTGTTGAGAACGCATACATTTTTTTAAGCTTGTCCCTTGATTTATAGCATAGGTAATCTCATCAATGTCTTTTTTATTTTTCCATTCTTTTATTTTCTTTCTTATATTTTTTGATATTTCTTGGAATTCTTGACTATTTTTCTTCTTTTCTTCATTCTTTTTTTTGTTTAGTAGTTTTTTTATGACTTTAGGTAGACTAGATTGCTTTTTCTTTGGTATTTTGTTTAATATTTCTTCATATGTTTTTCTAATAGATCCTGTGATTTTTTTTTCTATTTTGTTTAGGTCTGAACCAATTATTGTATTTTCTTTAAGATGTTTAGATAGCAGCTCTTCATATTTATAATCTTCTAATTCTTGTTTTGTTAAAACTTTGTTATTTCTTTTTATTTGATATTTGTTTTTATTTTCAAATTTTAGAGTTGTTTTAATAGCCCTGTGGTCACTGCCAGTATTTATTCTCTCTTCTATCAACATCAAGTATCATTCTATCTTTATCAGCCACTACATAATCTATTTCATTTTTGGTCACTCCGTCTGGGCTTTCCCAAGTCCATTTCCTCTCTTGATCTTTCTTATAAAATGTGTTCATCACTTTCATTTTATTTGATTCAACAAATATTGCCATTTTTTCACCTCTTTGATTCCTTATACCCAGGCCGTACCTACCCACTGCTTCTTCACCATCATTCTGACCTATTTTGACATTCCAGTCCCCTACTATTAGGGTACATTTACACTTGTCTTCATCAATGGCTGATTGCAGCATACTATAGAAGTTTTCACACTCATCTTCTGATGAATCGCTTGTTGGTGCATACACTTGTATTATTTTTAGTCTTCCTCCTCTTTTCTTTTTAGGTTTAATTATTATTTTTGTTATTCTGTGAGTGTATGTTTTAAATGATACTACTGAGTCAGCTATATTTTCTTTAATGATAAAACCTGTTCCACCATAGCTTCCAGACCCATTGAAATAAAACTTTTTTCCATCTTCAAATAACAAGCATCCCTCTCCATCTCTTCTGATCTCAGATAACCCTAGTACGTCCCATTCAGTGCATTTCATCTCCTCTAAAATTTCTATGAGTTTTTCTGTGCCCTTTAAGGTATGACAGTTATATGATATAACATGGTACAGATTCTTAGGTTTATTTTGAGAAATTATTGTCGAGCTGGTTAGTTGCTATTGATCTTCATCAGATTCACCCTCATCACTGTCGCTCTCATCCGAACAGTCATTTTCATTTTTGATTTGATCAACATCTTTGGGGTTTTTAATAATCAAGTTATCTATTAAGTTTGACATGTCTACTTTTACTATTTCCTCGAGGGCATTTTTTCCTGGTAGGCTTTTTTTTGTGAAAAAGGCAGTTTGTTATTAGATTCCAACCACCATTCTAATCTATTTTTTAGTAATCTTTCAAATGTCTTCAGCATGCAAGATGATAAAGATATTGTCTATAGTTTGAAGCTATGTCAACAGTTTTCCTGGTTTTTTTATTGGGAGTATTATGTATGTGCGCCATGAGTCAGGGATTTGTTGAGAAGTCCAAATATTATTAAATATATTTAAAAGAATTTGTTTTGATATTGTTGGTAAGTGATGTATCATGTCATAGTGTATATTATCAAAGCCGGGAGCAGTATTACTGTGCTTTATTGCAGCATTTAATTCATTGATTGTAAAGTTTCGGTCAGTATGTGATTATTATTGGTTGGATATAGGTGGAGTTATGTTGGTAACTGAGGGAGGGGCAAGTTTGTCCATAAAGTCTTCGAGCCATGGTCCTGTATTAGTATGGGAGTCATTAATTTCAGTTTTGTTTATTTTTCTAAAAGATTTCCAAACAGAGGATGGGGAATTTTTTGTAAAGTTTAAGCTGTCACAATATTTTTTCCAACCACTTTTTTGTTTACGTTTTAATGTTCGTCTAAATTTAGCATTTGCTCTTTTGAAACTAATAAAGTTTGTAAGTTAGGGTTAGTATTGTAATTTTGGTAAGCATTATAACGATCGTTTTTAGTTTGTTCACAACTAGAGTCCCACCAATGAATTAAATTAGGGTACGGAATTGAAGTAATTTTACGTTTCTTTATTTCAGGGATAGATTTTTTGCATGCGTCGTTAATGTCTTGTATAAATTCATCGTAAGTTGGTTGGATGTGATTATCTAATACTTTTTGTGTCAAAGTTAGTAAAGTGTCATGGTATTCTGTCCAGTTAGCTTTATCAATATTCCAGCGTCTTGCTGGATACCGGTATAGTTTAGGTATATTAAAAGAGTTTGTTTCAATTATTATAGGGAGGTGGTTGGAACCATGAGGGTCGTCTGAAATTGTCCATGTAAAGTCCGTTGCAATAGTGTTAGAAGCTAGAGAAAGGTCAATTACAGAGTTAGTTTTTTTGATTTTTTGGGTATTAGGGTTGGTTTGTGATTGTTAAGAACAATTGTATTGTATCTTCAATTGCTGTCAGTAAGTTGTCTCCTTTTAAGTCACTATAAGTACATCCCATGCCGTGTGACGGCTGTTAAAGTCTCCTAATATTAGGTATGGGGTGGTTAAAGAGTTGAATAAATTAAGCCATTGGTTTGTCGTTATTTTATTTGTTGGTGGGTTGTATAATGAAATTATATTTAATATTGAGTGTTTATATGTTATTTGTATCCTATATGTCTGTGTGTATGTGTGGTAGGTTATGGAGTGGTTTGTACTGTATATTAGATTTAATTAATATTGCGACTCCACCACCCTTTGTGTCGTCTTGTCTGTTAAAAAGATAGTAAATTATATCCTTTAAAGGTGATATTAGTTTGTTTGTCAAACCATGTCTCAGAAAGACATGCTATGTCTATATTGGATGTGAATAAGAGGTGTTCAAGAGAATGTTTTTTGTTATTTGCTGACCTAATGTTCCACTGCAGTATCTTGAATGCTCGCAAGTTAAACTTGCGAGCATTTCAAGACACTGCAGTGGTTGTTTGTCTTGTTAAGAGGCCAAGACATGTTATGGTTAGTTGAGTTTAGAATGTATTAAGTTTTTTATAGTATTGTCGTCTATGTGAGTTTGTGTAATGTTTGTGTGTAATTGTAAATATTGTTTTGTTACTTCAGTTATAATGTTTATTATGTGTTGTTGATTAATGTCATATTATAGTTTTCAGTATGAGTCATTGGTTTATAGGGATTTGACTGTATCAGTCCTCCCGGTGTTTGTTTGGGGTTTATAGGGGTTTGTATATATAGTTTATTGTCGGGGGCTATATGATGAAGTTTTTGGCGCTTAGGATTATTTTTGGGGATTGGTAAGGTTTGTATTTGATATTTGCGTGATTCAGTATTTGGTTAGGTTGGGAATAGTTTTAGTTGGTTCAGATTGAAGACTGTTGCATATGTTTTGTTACTAATTTTTAATTTTGCTTCGCCGAAAGATATATTATTTTGTACCATAGTTTTCTTTATGCTTTTTTGTATTTTAAATTCGGGACAGTCTTTTAAGTTTGTTGTCTTATGTCCTTGTTTACAGTGAATACATATGAGGGAAGTTATTTTAGGACATGTTGTATCTCGTTTTTATCATTTATTTCCATGAGTTGAAGGGTTTAACCCGCATGTTTCACAGCGGGTAGAACCTTTGCAATCAATTTCTCTATGTCCAAATCGGAGACAATTTTGACACTGTATTACTCGGGGAATGTACGGTTCAATTGGGCATCTCACAAAGTGTAGATAAGCGTAAGGTGGTAATGATTGGCCTCTAACAGTTATAAATATTGATTGTGTGGGGATAAATTTTGGTGTATTGTTGTCAATCACTTTTCTTGTTATTCGTTTAACGTTAATTAGTTTTATATTTGTATTCTGAAAATTCATATTTTGTGAAATTTCTGATTCTGTTAAGGATTGCTCAATTCCCCGAACAACCCCTTTTTTGTAGATTATTGATTTTGGTATGAATGTGTTATAATTTTCATTTAGTGTTTGGGAAGTTATGAGTTTGTTTGCATTAATTCTATTATTAAGTGTTATTTTTATTTTGTTTACAGAAATACTGGTTATTTGAGTAATTTCGTTGTTTTTAAATCCTAAGGTTTCATGTAATAGTTTACCTATCGTCATGGGGTGGAGTCTTGATATTCCTTTATTATTAGAATTGGTATTTTTGTGTTGTATTATAACATGGTATGGACCCATGTCATGTGTGTCATATTGTTCTGGTGTATTTGGTATGTCCGTCATAGTAAGTTGATTGGTCTCCATTACCTCGTTTAGTCCTCCGCTGTTTTCTTGCATTTTTTTATTATTTCTTTTTGTTCTTCTTGACTTCTTCTTTCTTGGTGCTGTCTTCTAGAAGTTCTTAAATACTTTTAAATACTTTTTTTTTCTTATTTTAGTAGATTTAGGGCGGTTTTTTTCTCTTTTTTTTAATTTATTTTTTACGCTGTCACTGCTGTCAAGCGTATGTTAATAATCTTGAAACTGCAAAAATACATTTATTATAAAGGATTATTTGACAAAACACTCTCTCTTCTATTATTCTATAGAAGAGAAGTGCACTTCTCTTCTATTCTAGGCATATTGTTTTCCCATATCTTAGAATGATTTCTATACAAAGGAAACATCTGGGTTCTTTACCCAGCAAGATAGCAACTAAGACATTAAGAATACAAGACAGTGACTGACTTCTGTATGTACTTTAAGGTTTACTGGGCTGCCGGCAGAGTTGTCGAGTGAGGTGCAACCTGTCAGCATTGTCGTAGAGAGACCGGCATGGGCTAACCCTTCCGTCACTGTTCTCGGAGCTAGCTTTGCTGCTGACATGTTCTGGTTTCTTTTCACCCCCACTACCCTCTTTAAGATCAAGTAAGTCAAAAATTTTCATCTTGTTGAAACCTAAGGCTTTTTGGGATGTCTGTCAAAGTTATGATGTTTTACTGCAAAAAACATTAAAATTGTTTAATCATATGATATATTGATAAAATATAGAGCTAATATTCTTATAAAGAACTATACTATTGCTCAGCTAGGAGCGCTAATGTTGGTTTTTAAAGTTGGGCACCAAAACTACTGGAATGCGCAGGTATCCAATTTTTAAATAAATTCATCAGTCAGATTCCTCGCTGAAATTCAGGTAATGATGACATTTAGGGGACGAGGGAAGCGAGTCTAATGAAACCAAGTGTATGGAGCTGCCCCATGCCCAATTTTTGGGGTTAAGAAAGATAAAAAACCGATATATTATATATATATATATATATATATATATATATATAATCGTTTTTTAATCTTTCTTACTTCAAAAAATCCATCTAAGTGCTTGCTTTGCAAGTATTTTAAGGGTTACTCAGATATTTTCATAAATATCATGTATTAATACTATAGAATCATACTTTTACTTAATATTCTACGGTTTGCTTCGATCGCCTATATAATTTTGTTTGTAATATCTAATTTTAGAAATAATAAATAAAATATAACATAATATTCCAGAGCTCGCTTTGCTCGCCTTTCTGTGTTTACTTATCAGTACCTAATTTGAATCGTATAAGAAAAAGAAAACATAATATATAAGTGCTCGCTTCGATGGCTTTCATTTGTATGTTTGTTCCTAACTTATTTTGCAGGATAGAAATATAATTTTACCTAAGATTTTAGGGCTCGCTTTATTTAAATTCCTTTAAATAAATAGGCT
The DNA here is from genome assembly GCA_018340805.1 of Microvelia longipes. Classification (NCBI taxonomy): domain Eukaryota; kingdom Metazoa; phylum Arthropoda; class Insecta; order Hemiptera; family Veliidae; genus Microvelia; species Microvelia longipes. Next base: position 104,185 of record JACMZG010001913.1, read on the forward strand.
TGATTAATAAAGAAAAGGAACAAGTCCATAGAACATGACCTTTCAACAAGAATTTTCAAGCTTTGACCACTAAGAATTTACTACAAAAGTAAAAGGACCCCGCAAAATCCTTATGAAAAATGGCTCTCGGTCAAATTCGCTGAAACTTTGCATAAATGCTAAACTTAACATGCTGATCAAAAGTGTCAATGGGCACAACGCTCTACTTTCAACCTCTGGCCTTGTAAGACCCCTTATATTAACAATATCAGAGTACATATTATATTTTTATAGAAAATTGCCCTCAGTCAAATTCGTTGATTCAACGAATTTGACTAATGGATGGACATATATGACTATATATATGGATATACACTGATATTGTTAATATAAGGGGCCTTACAAGGCTAAGGGATGAAAATAGAGCGTTGTGCCCATTGACACTTTTGATCACCATGTTAAGTATAGTATTACTGCAAAGTTTCAGTGAATTTAGCCGAGAGCCATTTTTCATAAGGATTTTGCGTGGGTCCTTTGGAACGATCTCACCAATAAAGTGGGTCCCCAATACTGCCAAATCACTTAAACTGACCACTGCACAAACTTACATAATTTGTTAAAACTAAATAAAAAAATGATCTAGGCTGTATTGGTGGTCAGTGTTTGATACGTGGATGGCAAAACTTGATTTATAAGGGTAACTAATTACGCGAACGTGTTTGGAAATTCTTACGGATATTTTTCTCCCTGAATTGTTCTATCCTGTTTTCTAGAGCTTCTTTGACTGTACTTTTTTAACAATTTATATTGAGATATACAACAACAGTTATTGTTACAAGTATTAGGGTTAGCATAGTTTTGTTGACTTGAGAGGCTGGTAAAAGAAATAATTTTATTGATTGCACTCTGACGAGTGTTGATAGATTTTGTATAAATAGATGTTGAATCATTTTAATAAAAAAAGAAAAATAAATAAATAAATATAACTTTGACAATGGATTACGCCCAACTAATTTGACTCATAATTGACCATTGTGACAAAGTTTGATGTTTATATTGTTTGTCTGAAGGTATCTGAATGTAGTGGAGAGAGAGGAAGAGGAGAGTCATGAACAGTTTGTTAGCAGACTGGAGAGAACCATCGCTGACAGCTTGAACTACAAGACTTGCTCCTACACCAACACTGACAAGGTACTCCTCTGTCTATTTTATCACCTCAATCTATCTACCCTCCACTCTTCCTCAACCATAATCTAATTCCCTCGAACAACATCTACTTGATATCTAGGACCTGATCTCGGCAGCAAACTAACATGGGCACTACACACATCAGCAAAACTAACTAAGATTAGCATATGAGAGTCACCTGTGGTGTAGTGGTTAAGATACGTGGCCAATACACAGAATGAATGGACTTTAGTCATGGGTTCAATCCCAGCACGGGCCTCTAGGATTTTATATGAGAGGGATAAAATTCTGCGTACCTCATCCTTCAGAAGGGACTTAAAAATTCCATAAAATACATTTTTCCAAATAACAATTTTCAGGCAGTATTTCCAAAATATTTGACATTGTTATTAATTCGTCCTTTAGGAAATTAACTCAACTTTCCAACAAGACCAATGTCATCTTTCTAGCTTGAACAGTATAAAAGCTATTAATGATTTTATGATGCGAGGTCAAATATTTTTTTAAAATATTAAATTTGACCTTGTGAGAAAACGGTTGGAGATTGGGGTTTATATTATAGAACATTTTTTGTTTCCCTTGAGGAGTACAGTCACCGCCTCCTTTTTTTAATTATTAAGTGTAAAAACCCTAATGTAGAATTCTAACCTACAGATGTGATTAACAATAAGAAGATAGTTTTGAACTCTTTTTGATTTTTTTCTTTTGATTTTTTTCTTCTTTAGATAGAGTTTGTTTGAACCCTAACCCTGGCAGAATTTTTGTGGAATACGGTTACTTTTTTTATTCTATCCTTAAAACTGTAAGGTCGCTCTTCTTTAAGGTCTACTGAAATGCATTTTGTTGTATTTTGTTTACCAGGCGGAGTACGAGAAGAGATACTTAGAAGAGTACAATAGACAGCACTCCCACCCAGTCTTGAACCAGGGAACCCTGAATGCCCACAGCAACCAGCTCCACACCATGGTGCACCAGGTTCATCAGGTGTTACCACACGTGCCGCGTGAGGTCATCCTCCAGGATATCAGTATGTACCTCACACATCTTGTCACAATCTACAAATCTTGACACCTAACTCATATCATTACATGTACATACATAGGTTTCTTTGTTAACTATACCAGTCCATAGTAATACAAATACACCAGGCCATAGTAATTTATTTATTTATTATAAATTATATTTACATGTAGTTACAAAGGTAATTGTTTTACACAAGTCATATTTACAAATAGAAAATACTATAAAAAATTATGATGTACTTTTCTGTAAAAACTCTTCAAGAGAATAGAAAACATCCTTCTTTAAATAAGACTGTTATTTTTTTCAAGTGCTTATCATTTTAGAGTTTTGTTTTATCACTAAGATGATTATACAACTTAATAGCCCATACATATGGTGATCTTATTGGTTTTACACTAAGGTAAAATGATCTGATTGGTAGATCTGGTGGTGTAGTAAGAGTCACCCGTGGTGTAGTGGTTAAGGTACGCGGCCAATACACAGAATGAATGGACTTTAGTTAACAACAACATCTACTTGATATCTAGGACCTGATCTCGGCAGCAAACTAACATGGGCACTACACACATCAGCAAAACTAACTAAGATTAGCATATGAGAGTCACCTGTGGTGTAGTGGTTAAGATACGTGGCCAATACACAGAATGAATGGACTTTAGTCATGGGTTCAATCCCAGCACGGGCCTCTAGGATTTTTATGAGAGGGATAAAAATTCTGTGTACCATGTCCTTCAGAAGGGACGTAAAGCCGGTGGTCTCGAGCCTGTGCGTTGTCAGGTACTCGTTAAAGATCCTGTATGAAACTGGGTATAGGCAAAATTTAGGACCCTCATTGTAGATTCATTATAAACTGTTTCTGCCTTGTAGTTTAAAGTGTGTGGAGGTTTGATTTAACAGTTAGAGCACGTGTTGTTCCCAGTTTTCACTAGACTATAAGAGTCAGTGAAAATATGTATGATTGCTTGAAAAAGCATGAGAGGAACCATAGAAATTCACAGCTCTTCTGTCTATATTAGATGAAATATACCTACACTTGAAATTAAAAGGAGTAGAACACTATCTTAGGGAGCTGGCAAAAAGGGCCCTACAACGTGGCCTACTTGCCTGGTAGTTACTACCACTCCCCCCCCCCCATATTACTATCACTGGTGTTGTACTGATGTTTTAGGGTATTTGCTTTTATTTCCTCGATGCTTTTATTTGCTCGTATTAAAACCAGCAGATTGTTTCCAGCGTTAATATTTTGTTGTCTTTAAAAGTTGTCTTGCATGACTCCTGGCTTCCCATTTTAAAGACCATCCTCAGTGCCTTATTTTGAAAACAAAGATTTTCCCAGCCTGGCTTCCTGTGCCTCTGAAAGTTGCACAGTAAGAGATTCTGGACTGAAAGTAGCCATGGTACACTATGAGCATAGTCTGCTTGTTGAGCAAAGTAGTCGGCTTTCTAAAAAGAAACAGGATTGAAGAGAGTTTGCTGGCAAGCTCAGAAATATGCTTCTCCCAGGTCAGAGTGGCATCAGAAGTTACTCCTAAGGGTTTCAGAGATATAACAAGCAAAATGCAATCCCTGAGTGTCTCTCGCACAATTATATTGTGTCAACTATTCATGTTTTGCAAAACTCGGTAGTATCAAATAATATATGTTTTTCTTGCCAAGCATGATAGCGGTAATAGAGCACCGCTCGTCCCTGGTAAATACTTCATATTATTTTAATTGAAAACTTTGAAATTTTAATTGAAGGTCAGAGTGAGATCAGGATCTGTCGGCTCCCTAATGAGTTAGCCGTAACGAAACAGAGTGGGACATGACATTATTTCGAATGATGGAACAGTTGCCAGATGTAGCATTGCATTTTGCTTGTTACATTTCCTAGGTGTGTCTCGTACAAATATAGTGTTTCTACTATCCATATTTTGCAAAACTCGGTAGTATCAAATGATATAAGAAATGGATTGTTAAGCACGGAAACACGCAACCCAAAAGATATTTGCCCGACATGCGGAAATAATTTGTTGGAATTATTTTTATGTTTATGTGGACAAAAATTTGATAAAAGCAATTTATGGAAAGAAAAACTACATTAACTACATGTGACTGTTGCAGGAAGGACAAGGAGTGTGGACCTGACCATATCCAACATACTGGAGGGGTTGATACCCTTTGTGCCTGTGCCTGTGGAACCCTCCCCTCCTCCCTCTGTAAGTACTCCAACTCCCCTCTAAGCCAAACCGAATTTATTATTTCTTAAGAAGGCTTAAAAGATCTGATATAGAAAGTTAAGTTAAGTGCTTACCTGGAGACAATATGACCTCAGCTAGATCTGATACTAGGTGATGACTTGTATTTTGCAACTCTTGAAGGAATAGAATTAGTTAGGTCATAAACTATCCTTGTTAGTGGTTACTTGAGTTCTGCAAGCAGTGGCTTACTTGGGTTGTGCAATAAGTTGCTCAAAGTTACAAAATTCTCTTTGTCAGTAATAATTTCAGTTGTGTCCCTCATGATGTTTTCTCTATAAGGGGGAAAAAAGTAACTTTCCTCCCTTGTTTGTAGGGAGGAAAGTAGCTTTCCTCCCTTGTTTGTAGGGAGGAAAGTAGCTTTCCTCCCTTGTTTGTAGGGAGGAAAGTTGTTCTCCTCCCTTGTTTGTAGGGAGGAAAGTAACTTTCCTCCCTTGTTTGTAGGGGAAAAAAGGACACTATTACAAACAATTTATGAAAATGAGGGAGAAATCTAATCTGGCTGAAACGTGAGACTGCAGGGCACTTGTAGAGAACCCTTTTTCAACAGTTTTACTAAAAATCTGGATGCTTGTTTTCAACAATACATGACATTTATTTACATACCAAGAGAGCAAGCTGATTCATCGAGCCTGATTTTGATCTTGGACTTATTTTTTTTAAACTCAGAGACATAGCTGAGGGTTTATTAAGTTGGTTCCTGAGGCCAGCCAGAGAGAACCAGCAAGTTTAATACAGAGGTGTTAATGAAAGAGGGATGTTATCACTGTTTCCTGAGTTGTATACACGATTTTCCTTTAGAAAAAATATAACAAATAAAACTTTCACTTTGACTACATTTTATAAACGTGTAGTTGGTATGAAAGCTTTATCAAGTCACCCATTACAACATCCCACAATCTGTCAAACCAACAAAATTGTTATTTTCTTAACAGCTAAAGAATTATTAATGAAAACAAATCACGTATTTAACGTCACGTTTACATGTATGATAACATTTAAGAATTAAAAGAAAGAAAAGGATAAATGGTTAATGGCAACAGAAAAAAGAAACTTCATATATCATCAAAGCAAATAGAGAAGATCTTATATCCAGATTAGAAACCATTACATCAAATGCTAAAAACTGGTTCACTGCTAATAAGCTACAGTCTATCGTTTAGTTTAAAAATCCCCAAGGTCATAAGTATTTTGGGGATTGACCAATCAGAGAAGCCGCTGCCAACCTCTCACTTAAAAAGAGAAAAAAATCCCTACCACATAACCGCTGTAGGGAAAAAACCTTCTTCCCAGCAATCGTTCACTTTGTTTGTGGTTCTTCTTTTGATTACATCGTTTTGAAAACTACTTTAAAATTAATTTTAAAAATTATATTTTAAAATGAAACTACACAAAATAAATTAAAAAAAAAACATCGCCAAGAAAATACGGGTAAAATAACCTGATTTGTTCATATAGTTTTTTCCCGCTCCCTTCTTGCAGGGATTTTTTTCTTAAGGATCAGTGGTGTCTAAACTGACCTGTCAAGATTTTATAACTAAACGATAGACTGTAACTTTGAATGAGAGTAAAAATCAATCAATGTTACTTACACTTAAAAACAATAGAAAAGATTTACTGGTAAAGTTTTTTTTTTTTTTTTTTTTTTTTTTTTCAAAAAGCTTTTATTACACATAATATACAAATATAAATATTAAATGCACACAGACATATTTTTTATGATAAGATTTATGTGAATCCCACAAGGATAAACCCGTGTGTGGGAGCAATTTCTAAAAGACTACGTCTTCTGGCGGTTTTATGATAGTTTACGTATATTAATTTTTATTAAATTTTAATTTTACAAAATTAAAATTGTAAATCAATACAATAAAAGTATATTGATAAAATAGATGAAAAGAACTTAAAAACAAAGTAGAAAAAAGAGATATGTTAGAAAATTTATTTTATGACTTTTATTAATGATTTTTCCAGAAAAAAAAACAAAACAAAACAGTAATCAAGAATAAGTGGATGAACCTATGTTCATAATACTTATAATATACTTTTACTTTAATACTTATAATATACTTATAATATGTTGCTTGGAGTACTCATTGATCACAGTCTGGTATGGGATAAACACATTGATAACCTATGTAAAACACTGTCAAAGAGTGTCTATATGCTGAGAAAACTGTCTAAAACTTTTGATTCGGGAGTGTTAAGGAATGTTTATTACGCACAGTTTAACTCGAGAATAACTTATTGCTTAGCGGAATGGGGCTCTGCCCCAAGTGCTCTTAATATTTTCTTACTACAAAAAAAGGGCTTTAAGAATAATATTAAATAAAAAATGGGATGAGCATTGTAAGCCGTTGTTCAAATCTCTGAAAATACTAACGCTTCCCTCAATGTATATATAGTGTGATAACTTGTTACAAGCACATGTATAATAGACCAAGAGCCCAGGGGTGTTTTGTTAATAAAAAGTGTAATGGCTGGAACCGGCCTCAATTTTTCGTAAATACAAAAAATAAATTTTTCGTAAATAGGGGTCAAAACCTTTGACCCCTAAAGTGCGTTCTGCCTGGGACACCCATCCGATACGAGTCGGCAGAATTGCAGATCCTTGTTCAGGAAGGTAATTATGAAAAATTGAGACCGGTTCCAGCCATTACACTTTTTATTAACAAAACACCCCTGGGCTCTATCTATCTCGGGTCTATAAGGAACTAGTTAAAAAGGAACCCTACCATAACACAAGAACCAGCTGCATAAATACTCCGGCTCACTGACTAACCAAGACAGCCACTCTTCTATGCACTTGGCCATCAAATTAATGAATAAATATAATAAGGAGGCCTTTGATTTAGAGACTAAGGCTTTTAATAAAGCTCTCAAAGAGATACTGATTGGCAATGCCTACTACTCAGTCAATGAATTTTTACCTTGGAGAAGTAATAATTTTATAGTTTTTAATTTTTTGAATCTTTGACTTGTGTTTTCTTTTGTAGATTTTTAAAGATTTTATTATTATTAACATAGCGAGCATGTTGCGAAACATCGACATTATTTTACAACTCCGTCTCAAATTATATTGTCTAGCTGTAAAAGTTCTATATTTACACTTTAAACTTCTATTTTATAAATGATGAAGCACAAAGATAAATGTGACAGTGTGGCTTCAGTACTTGTTGTGTTATTCATTTAGACAGCGGTGATTTTATAAATGACTCACTGCGCTGTGTATTAAGATATGTGTTGCCTCAGTTTTATTTTTAATTCATTTGCTGATGAGTAAATAACAATTGTGTGGTTTGCAAAATAGATAACTTTGTTGATCACAAAGTGTAGCAAAAATTAAAGTTTTATTTTATTTCCTAGAGGAAACTCTTGTACATAGTACAAGATAAAACAGTCATTAAGTTAACTCCCTTGGCTATACCTAAGGATTTATCTACTTGGTTTTGTTGAAGTACATGTTAGAGATGTTATATGTTAGAGAAAAGTTAGAGTAGAAAAGACAACACCTGTGTGGGGCATGAGACTGGGAGCATTTGCTTACAGCTGAGTAAGCCAAAGTCTGTTTCATCAATCCAAACTGTGCTTGAACTTCCAGTTCGCTGCACAATTTTATTTAAAATCCTAGTTGTATTTTATTGGTGTTTTTAGGAGGTGAGCGGGGAGCCACTTTTCAGTAAGTTATCAGAGGACAGAATGATGTCGTTTGCCGAAAGAAAAGCCAAAATGATAGAGGAAGCTAGGCAGCGCTACATCGCTAAGCATGGACTTCACATTTAATAACTTTGAATAAGTCCCTCGCTAAGCACGGGCTTTATTGGGTTAGGTCTGACGTCACTGGAATAGGTTACTTTATGTTTGGTTATAATATCAAAAATGAGGTTTGATAAGGCCATAAGTAGAAAATTTGGAATCGATATATATTTATATGATAAATATATTTTATATGATAATATAAAATTAGGTGAAAACTTGTGTGCTTGAAGTGGTATTAGTTTGTGAACACAACAAGATGAATCAAACGAACCAGCAACACATCTGAGTTTTAATTTACTCACTAGATATTAAACTTTTAGTCAATAATTGTGAAGGTATTACTAGAATAATGTACTATGGTATGGTGTTATAGTTCATCCCATTGATTTAACTTTATTTGTTTCATTGCGTGTGTCATAATGATTTTAGTAAATTTAAATATTTAATATTAAGCTTTGTCTAAATGGAATTTGCTCTAGTCCATCTAATATCATTTCTAAATGAAGCTAATGATGAGCACAAGGGATCTACTTGAGAGCAGAAAGGGTTAAACATCTTTATGGCCCGAGTCAGTGTGCAACAAATTTCATATACTCAAACAAATAATGAGTTGCTACTTGAAATAACTCTGAGCCACATCATCATAAATACCTTTCCATAATATTGAACAGCAGAACTCTGTCAAAGTAATCTGTCAACTCCTTGGATATGAGACGGTGAAATAGCTTATCAACACTAATATCACCTCTAGCACATACATTTTTGTAAAAAAAATTGTTATGCCATATATATATGTTTTAGTTCAGTTTCAAAATTGTTTATTTAAGGTGTTTTCGGACCTTATTCTGTTGTAAAATACTGGAAAATTGAAAAAAAAAACTTATCCTTTATTAGGATTAGCCCTGTGACGTGAGTCTAACCCAGTGAAAATCTCCTTATCTACTTCTTTACATCCTTGTAAGGCTGATCCCCACAAGAGGGTTTATATGAAGCACGGCCTCAGACCCACAGACATCATGATGGCCTATAGGGGGTGAAATGGTCTGTTGGTGCTGTATCACACAATGTTATCGAGGCAGTGGGTTCGAGGTCGGAGGACGACACGAGTCAGTGACTGTGAGCTCTTACTCACATCAAATCAAACTTTATTATAAAGAAAACAACTTTGTAAAATAGTTTCAAAATTATTTATATATTTTTGTTTGTTTGACAGAAAAATAAAATTATTTGTGTAAATAAAAATTTAAAATAAAGTCTGTTAAGGGATCTGTGTGTTTGAGAGAAACCTCATCCAAGTCTTTCGTTGGATTCGAGACCAATTTTATTCAACAGTTCGGACACTGTGTTTGAGAAACCGAGTCTCTGATGTATCTATAGAGGCCTTATAAAAATTTATTGTTCATCACACTTTTTAGTTTATAGAATTCCATCTTAAAATTCTTGATAGAAGTAGCCTTTAATAATGTGTGTATGAATAATTTATTATTTAAAACCCATACAGAGATATATACAAATAAATCTATGTATAATGGCAAACAATAGTCAAAACAGTAAGTACTTAAAACAACATTTAACAATTTTTTTTTAATTAAGAAATTCCTCGATAGAGAACATGGATTCTTTATTAGAAAATCCTTCACTGTAGTGCAGAACGAGTTCATCTCTAACTCTTTGGTTTCTTTTTCTAATCAGTTGAAGAATTTGATGTCCAACACATTGCTCGTGATGAGATGGTATCACGAGGTCGTCTTTATTCCTGGTTTCGTATTCATGTTGCTGGTTGTTTTTCATTATATTTTCTTTATTAAGCTTTATAAACTTAAAAAGAAGTATATAAGTTGTGAAAAGTAAGTATCTTAAGTTTTTTTGATTTAATATAAGTTACAAATTTTATGTTGTTTTAATAATTTTACCAACATTGTGGCCATCTTTAGAACAATAACTTATTTTACATAAAACTATCACAGACTACTTTAAAACAGTAATAAGCACTTAAAAAGGGTTAACTTGTAGAAAAAAATGCATCTTGGTTAAGTAATAAAATTAGTAAGATACAATATTTCAGTTAATAAAATTAATACCTCATCAGTTTTAATTCTTGATTGCCATGCAGTTTTTTTTAAGATAATTTGTGCCTTTTTTATATACTTCTTTAATGTTTTAATGTATGGGGTTACTCTGTGATAGTTTTATATAAAGTTAATGATTGTTCTTAAGATGGACACAAGGTTGGCTGAATGATTTTAGTATAAAATAAATTTTATGAAAAATAGATTTAAAGCCTACTTTTATCAAGTATAATTTAAGAGATATTATATATGACTTCAACTCGAGAATATGATGCAAGTTAGCATCTGGTTTTGTGGCTGTTATGTCTAATAATACCAACCTGAATTTTCTTGTATTGTTGCTATTATGTCTGAAAACTTAATAATTTTTAACAAAAATTTGTCATTCTTAACAAAAATTTATCAATTTTTCCAAAAAAAATGTAATACTTAATAAATATTAGTTGACCCAGGCCATCTTGCTCCAGAGGGAGAAACTGACTTTTATTTTGCAATTCACATGATGCATAATTTTTCATCAATGCTAGAGTATTATTGTATGATATTGTTTTGAATAGAGTGGGCTTATTCTTTAGGACCTGTTGTTTAGTTTACATGGTCCTTTCCCATCTCTGTTGTTTACATGGTCCTCTCCCATCTCTGTTGTTTACATGGTCCTCTCCCATCTCTGTTGTTTACATGGTCCTCTTCCATCTCTGTTGTTTACATGGTCCCCTTCCATCCCTATTGTTTACATGGTCCCCTTCAAGCCCCGTTGTTTGTCTCGTCTCCGTGGAGTTTTGACATTACTTGCCGCAACATCTGGTTACACATGGCAGCATACGGGTTCATCTGCACCAGCTAGAAAACAGAACCATTATATCACTTGACTCACCATGGAGAGGACAACTAACCATAGAGACCTTTATGGTAAACAATATTAGCACTGATGATATTTGTGGTCTTAGTCAGGGAAAATAGCAGAATTTTGTGTGATAAAATAGTGGCATCAAAATCTTCTAGGTAAGCATAATCAAATGAAAACAAGAAAAGATAACGACATGGTCCATTAATACAGAAAATATATTCAAAGTACGTGCAATATAAAAAATTGTGTGTGGGGTTTATATGTCATCCAGCCTTGACCTGTCACACTGGCTCCGGTCATCCTTACCACCTGGCTTTTGATGCGAGTGTTCCATGTCTCTGACTGTGACACTGCACCATTTGGTAAAAATACAAACCAAAGTTGGAAAAGTAGGAGTGTTGCTATACCTGTTGTTTGGCGAAAGTGCTTCCTATGGCGGCAGCAGCAGTGAAGTCTTCCCTTGCCTCTTGGTCTCGAGCCAAGGACCTGAACAGTACACCTCGCTGAGAGAGGAGCAAGCACCGGGTCCTGGGGTGAGACGAACATCGTGCCAGTCCTCGCTCCAGATCTGCCAGTGCCTCTGTACAAACACACCAAACCATGCAACAGGGCCCTGCAGCCACTGGACCAGTCAGCAACAGGTGATGATTGTCATGTCAAGTCATCACCTGTTGATCACTTTCCATTTGCCCCGTGCCTCAGACTATTTATAGGAGCCTGTGCACTCAGTGTAGAGTAATGACATAAAATTAATAGTAATTATAATTCTTTTTTTGGTGAGGGAGGTTGAATTTAAAAGAGTCCTTGATTGTAGACCATTAAAATAAAAAAGCATAATGTGATAAAACAAAAAGTTAAGAGTTGTTTTTAAGGTACTAAATCAAAAGAAACTGGCCAAGACCATCTCTGCTTTTGAAGTACTACAGTATAACATATGGTTAAAATCAGTTGACAACGTGGGAAAATAATGGGAGGGAAGCAATAGGTTTACTCCTAAATGTTAAACCACACCCACAATTTCATAGCAGGCTAACCTCATTGGTTCCTCGACACTTTTTCCCATGCTGTCAACTGTTTTAACCAAAAAGGCCTGAGTTGGAATTTCTGTAGCTCTGATGATGTAGTATCATTTTGTTTATATTAGTTGTCTTACTACTAAATAGTTTTAGCACTGGTTTCCGATCAGACATTGGAATTTGCTCACAATGCATGCTGTCTTGCATGATTGTTCCAGTTCATGTTGTAAAGAGGGATTAGTGTACAGCAACACGCTGTGTCATTTATTTGAAAATTTCACATTTCTTTAATTTTACCTTTACAATTTAATTTAATTAAATACATTTTGTGAATTTAAAAAAATGGGGGGGGGGGAGTTTTGCATTGCGGAGTAATTGTGTTTCCATGCGACTGGTTCCATGGTTGACAATCCATTTTGCTTCTGCTGAATAACTTGAGCTGAGCAGTGCTACTATTTCTTTGCAAATTTTTCAAAGAAAATTTTCGTAAGACTTCATTTTGTATTTTGAACATGTAAACAGTAGTTGGTATGTTCACAACCACACTTCTAAATCCGCGGATCGTATTCAGTACGATATCTCAATACGGTAAAATTAGCTATATGAACATGCAGAGGAAATCCAGACCCCTACGCTAGAAATAGGGAGATGGAATCTAAATGGATCCCACAATTTGCTGTATATACCTTTAGAGGCGATAATATTTAACGGATAACCTTCTCGTCCAACTTTTATTTCACTTAAAAATTACCGTTTTTCATCTAACAAAACTCAACTCAAAAAATCCTTTATTGCCACAAATGAAATAAATAAAATTTACAATCAATAATTATACATATTATAAAAAGAATATATAATATATAATATATATATATATATATATATATATATATATATATAATAATCTATAAAAATAAATAATAACTTACAGGAGGTGAAGCGAAGAGATTTAGAGGGGTTTTGAGAATTTTCGACATATGTCTTCTTCGGTCAGGTAAGGTTGGGAAGTCCGAGTGACAGTCACTCGGGACTTCCCAACCTTACCTGTATGTATGTAAAAACCTTTAGTATTTTCCTTTTTTGTAATTATATATATATATATATATATATATATATATATATATATATATATATATATATGTATATATGTATTATAATATGTATATATATATATATATATATATATATATATATATATATATATATATATATATATATATATATATATATATATATATATATTATATATATATATATATTATATATATATATATATATATTATATATATATATATATATGTTATGTATAAATTTACAATTAAAATCGATACTGTCGTAAAAGGTTTGAAGGGCAATCCCACAAGTAAAAACTGTCTAATCTAACAACTTCTAAAATTTAATGATTTTCTGTAAAAATCTAATAACTTTTGGAGTATCATTTTTTCAGTGTAACATTATTATTATGCAAAGAAATCACAATTTAATTATAGTTGTTTACGTACCAAGGGAGGAAACAGAGTCATTACATCCCGGTTATTTGTTGAGTCCTAAAGCGTAAGCCGAGGGAACCAGCAAATTTACTTTCTAGGCGTAGCCGTGGGAGGATATTAAAGAGGAGTATAATGACTGTTTTTTCCCGTGGTACGTACAAGATTTTTCCTCTAGAAGGGAGAAAATTTTAACAAATAAAACTTTTATTTTATTTAAATATACAAGCTTTTGCATTATTTAAAATCTTTAATTAGACACAACAATAACTCTAATAAATACTCATAAGAACCACAAAATTGTTATTTACCCAACAACAAATGAGTAAGAAATAATAAAGAATCATAGATAAAAAAAAGATACAGCGGTTGGCTTGCTTAGTCATTCAAATCAAATAACAGGAACGCCAACTACTTAATTTTTTTTTGGTTGTTGAAAAAGAAAGTTTAAGTCAAAGAATAACTACACACTGTCAAACATAAATTATTTTTTGACCAAAACGAATAATATAAAGAAACTATTTGATACAAATAGTAATAATTTTAGAATTATTACAATATTTGGTGTTATGGTTGTTTTAATTTTCTTTAATTGCAATTTAATTTTTGATTTTTGTTTTTTTTTTTCAACTTAATTTTACACTAAAATTATTAATATTTTAATATTACATTTATATTTTACACTTCAAAATTTAACCAAAGATTGTAATCAAAGTTAGTAAACAAAGTTGGTTCCTCATAAACTCAAGTTATTAATAAACAGTTAGAAAATAAAAGTTAGTTTTTATTATTCTACATTTCATATTTAACTTTATTCTGCTTACAACATATAATATTATTACCATCAAAAACCTTAATCTACACATCTTTTATTTGTAACTTATTTTCATGCTTAACCTTATCTGTTTAAATATAATTATTATTATCTTTAAAAACGTTTACCTACACCTTTTAAATTGTAAGATAATGTAATTGAATACATATTGGGGTTTTTTGTCTTTTTAATGTATTCGGTGTAATTTAAAAAAAAAAGAAGAGGTCCAAAAATATAACTAATAAAGATAGTCAAAAACCGTTAGTATTGTCTGTCATATTAATTTATAAGACAAAAAAGTGAAAGAAGAAGAAGAACTATTTGATTGTTTTACGAGTTTTTTTCGGTAACTTTTTGAATTAAGAAAGTTAAACTAACTTTAAAGGTGTGTTTGTCTTTACTTCGCCATAATAACTATAATAGCTGATCTAGTTACTACGTTGTTTACCTCAAATTCGCAACAGATAAGGTTAGAAAAGTACCGACGCCATTTTTATTTCTGCCTTATTTAAGTAAAATGATGCGTTCTTTCTTGTTTAGACGTTGCAACATTATCAAAACAGCAGCAAATATCATAAAAATGAATGCATGTGTTGATAAAACGTAGTAAAACGATAAAATACTTGGTATCCGGACTGGATTCAAACAACGAGCCTTAAGATTTCCTAGCAAATGTCTAACCGATTGCGCCAAACAGTAAGGCGAAAAATGATTTTCTTTCCGCCCTGATTTTTGTTCCCTCCCTTATTTTCATAAACAGGCCGTAATACGGGTTTTCCTCCCTGAAAATAAGGGCGGAAAGTTAATTTTTTCTCCCCCGAGGAAATAGTATATTATACAACTAGGCAGCAAAATGGAATTTAGCAGACGAGTTTTATATTAGCCCTCGAGCCGAAGGCGAGGAGAGGCTATTGAAATTACCTGCCGAGGCTGGTAATTAACCCATTTAACTGACGAGGCGAAGCCGAGTCAGGCAAATGGCGATTTGCCTACAGAGGTGGAGCCGATGCAGACAAATGCAAGAACGAGTCAGCAATGTTTTCTTTGCTGCATTGTAGCATATATTATTTTATCTACTTACGGCAGAAAAAAAAATTACAAGAGTTAAATATTCTTCAAAATATAACCTTTAATTTGGCAGTAAAGACTGTTTTAAAGTTGATGCAATACTTAAAATATCAGGTGGCGTGTGGTCCAATAATTCATCAATTTTTCTATGTTCATTCTCCTTATTATCTATCTGATTCATTATGATTATTAGCTACTTTTCGTTTGTTTATAAAAGTTATCGTTTGTATACGTTTTATATTACCTACTGCCTTTATTTAAACAAAGTCAATGAACAAAAAATAAAAAAATCGATGACACAAATTTGACAACTCATGGTAAAAAATTAAAATAAGCTGTAGCTATCAGGGTTGCCAACTTTATTTTTTTAAATTATATTATAATGTTTTTTGTAAAAACAATAATACTTGTAATATTGTATAATAATTTACCGTAATATATTTTGATATTAAAAAAATATAAAAAACAAGCTCAAAGAATTATTACTGACAAAGTGAAAAACACTAAAAATTTACTTAATAACCTGCAACATAATAACCTCAAATAATTTCATTTCTCCTCCTAGAGAGTTTTTACACTCTTACCATTATATTTAAATGTACCATAACTCCCTAGGAGGTTTTGTATTACCAAGCAATTTACCGGTACTGTTTTTAAATATTTTGTTGGCAGCGTAGGCAGCATGACATTTTGCAGCTTAAAAACAGTTCGGTAATGAGCAATTTTGCAGCCGTAAGTAGATAAAATATATTTTTGTTTTAACCTTCCTTATAACCAAAAGTGAACCTTCACCATTAAAGACACGAATTTATTATTTGATTATTTTACTCAAGTAAAATAATCAAATCAAGTCATTTGATATAAATAGAACTAATGCTGATAATAAGATGAACCTTGGCACACATTTCAGTCTTATACATGGTTACATGCGTGTCAAATCTCAATCCAATCGCAAAACGTTATCGCGTTTTTATAATTTTTTAAAATTTTTGCTGCCATTATTGCAGCAGTCTAAATAAAGATCCCTGGGAACATAATTTTTGTTATTGTAACAAAACCAATTGTGGGCAGGGGTTGCTCTGACGGTACAGATTCTGCAGAGGAACCCGATGCCAGAAACAGTAACTACGTTTATATGGGTAAACTGCAAGACAATGCCGGCTGGAGTGCTGAGTAGGCTGTAAAGCTAGATTTTACTGACTCAGCTCCCAGCCCGACACGTGACTATACAGTCCAACTGCAAGATACTCCCGCATCCACTGTTAGTTAAGTTGACATACCTAATACAATACCTTTTAATACTCATTTGAAATTATCAAGAAGTTTTTTTTGTAATCACAACTTTTGTTGTAATAATTTTGGAAACTTATTATACTGATATCGAAATTTTAGGCAATGGGACATTTGAAGAAATTAAAGATGAGAAAAAGTTTAGCTAAGGGCAAAAAAAACCTATTTAAAGTACGTTTTTAATAAACAATCAAACAAAAGTAAGTTTATTACTTATTGTTTATAAGTAATAAACAATATTACTTTATTTTTATCTAAAAACATGGGGATCTCTAATTCATAGCTATTCTAGAAGTTTGAAAACATGGGGTTCTCTAATCCATAGATATTCTAGGATTCTGAAAACGTGGGGTTCTCTAATCCATAGATATTCTAGGATTCTGAAAACGTGGGGTTCTCTAATCCATAGATATTCTAGGATTCTGAAAACGCGGGGTTCTCTAATCCATAGATATTCTAGGATTCTGAAAACATGGGTTCTCTAATCCATAGATATTCTAGATTCTGAAAACGTGGGGTTCTCTAATCCATAGATATTCTAGGATTCTGAAAACGCGGGTTCTCTAATCCATAGATATTTCTAGGATTCTGAAAACGGGGGTTCTCTAATCCATAGATATTGGATTCTGAAAACGGGGGTTCTCTATCCATAGATATTCTAGAGTCTGAAAACATGGGGTTCTCTAACCATAGATATTCTAGGATTCTGAAAACCGTGGGGTTCTCTAATCCATAGATAATTCTAGAGTCCTAAAAACATGGGGTTCTTCTAATCCATAGATATTCTAGGATTCTGAAAACGTGGGGTTCTCTAATCCATAGATATTCTAGGAGTCTAAAAACATGGGGTTCTCTAATCCATAGATATTCTAGGATTCTGAAAACGTGGGGTTCTCTAATCCACTAGGATTCTGAAAACGTGGGTTCTCTAATCCATAGATATTCTAGGATTCTGAAAGTGGGGTTCTCTAATCCATAGATATTCTAGATTCTGAAAACGTGGGTTCTCTAATCCATAGATTTCCTAGGATCTAAAAACATGGGGTTCTCTAATCCATAGATATTCTAGGATTCTGAAACGTGGGTTCTCTAATCCATAGATATTCTAGAGTCTAAAAACATGGGGTTCTCTAATCCATAGATATTCTAGGATTCTGAAAACGTGGGGTTCTCTAATCCATAGATATTCTAGGAGTCTGAAAACATGGTTCGATATCTAGGAGTCTATAAAACATGGGGTCTCTAATCCATAGATATTTTAGGATTTCTGAAAACGCTAGGTTTTCTCTAGATTGATATTCTAGGGGTAGGTGTATTTAAAAGTTTGAAAACATGGGGTTCCAGAATATCTATATATTCTAGGTGTCTAGAATATATAGATATGGGTTCGTTCTCTAATCCTAGGTGTCTGAAACATGGGGTTCTCTAATCCATAGATATTCTAGGAGTTATTTATTATTTAGTTTTTAGAGAGTTATCTATTGCTCAGATAGTAGGGAGTTATCCATTATCTAGATAGTAGAAAGTTATCCATTATCTAAATAGTAGAAAGTTATCCATTATCTAGATAGTAGAAAGTTATCCATTATCTAGATAGTAGGGAGTTATTAATACTTAAATAGTAATGAGTTATCTATTATCTAGTTTTTAGAGAGGTATCTATTACCTAGATAGTAGGGAGTTATCTATTATCTAGTTATTAGAGAATTATCTATTATCTAGTTATTATTTAGATAGCATATTACTCTGGTAGGTCAATGGAAGGAAAGGAAAACAACAAACACAATAAGTATGTAATAGATTTTTTGTAAAAAAAAAGTTTAATTATTAAAAAAACGATACAATCAAGGAAACATTTATATTTAGTCCTAGCTCTGGTTTACTAAAACCAACGTCAGAGTTTAAAAATAATTCTAAAACATATTTTAATCAAATAAAGTACATTCAGTTGACTTGGGGAACATTGGTGTGTCGGAGCGGCAGACTAGTGTTGGAGCGACTGGCTAACGTGTCGGAGCGAAAGACTAGCCAGTCGAAGCGGCAGACTAGTGTGTCGGTGCGACAGACTAGCGTGTCGGAGCGACAAATTAGCGTGTCGAAGCGACATACTAGTGTGTCGGAGCGGCATACTAGTGTGTCGGAGCGGCAGAATAGCGTGACGGAGCATATTTAGGCTGGGATACCGAATACAACACCGTATCCGGTGTCCCACCGTAGACGTGGACACCAAATACGGTAATGCCTCAAGATCTACCAGGGCCGCTATGTAGTGGCGTAGAGACTATAATCTGTCGCTACCGGACCTTACAAACTATAAATAAAGAGTGTCACCCTCTCGAGCAGCAGGCACTGTTTCGGCTTACACCGACCAAGTCACATTAAACCAAAACAAGTTTATTTATTGACATAAACATAATTAAATAAACTAAAAACCATAAATACATGACTAAAACGTTCAGAAATTTTATTTTATGATTCGAACAATTGGATTTGTGTTTGAAATTTCGACGTTTTGAGCTGCTCTAGAGGGTCACCCAGACTACACTAGAAGAATCACTTAATCCTAACAGCAGTCCATGATAAACATTAGTGGCTCTAATTAGTATAATTTGTACAAAGCGAGCTGTCTGATCTGTTCAGACTGACTAAAGTCACTGATCAAGTTGACTTGAGTCCTGATCAAGCTGACTCGAGACTTATCAGGCTGACTCAAGTCACTGATCAAGCTGACATGAGTCACTTAGCAGGTAATATACATCTTAATATTTAATAATACTCAATCATTTAATTTTATAAAAATATCTAATGATATTAAGCTTTTAGCAAGGTAAAAAATACATTTAATAATACTACTAAGAATAAGCTTTGGCTGCTCAACTAAAGCAAGTCTGCTCGGCAAAGAGCAAGTGTTTGCTTGAGGCAGAGCAAGTCTCTGCTCATGACATGGAGTAAAATCTAATATAGAATATACAAATTATTATTTCTACACTAATATTGTTAAGACGAAATATTTACAACACATAAATAACAACAACAACCGGATAGTGGAGAGTATAATAGGTATTATACCCAACAGATAACAAGTATTATATTTGTAACAATATAAATAAAAACAAAGAATTCATTACGAGATAAAGTAGGAGGGCTACATCTTAATCAACTATAACCTCTATAAAAACATTATTTATAACCTTTGTCAACACATAACAACTCGAAATCTTGTATTTCATCAAAACGAAATTGAATTTAAAAAATATTTTGGAAACGAAAATAGCTAAACATGGTTCTGGTTGAATAAGAACCCGATGCAAGTTTTGTCGAGCCGAGTCGATACGAACAATACAGTACCTATAGCAACAGAGTACGGAAACTGGATACTCAAAAGCCATTGGTGCTGTTTGTAACAGTTTTTTAAAAAGATGCAGATGATCTTATTTTTCTTCTTAGATAACGCAATCAAGGTTTGTTTTGGTAAAGGGCTATCCTTTTAGTATTAGTTTGTTATATTTTTTATTTCTAATTGTTCTTAATACTTCTTAATGTATAACAAAAAAAATTAATTAATAACAAATAATATGAAACACAATAAAGAAAATAACACACATGTTTACCAACTCAGTATACGTTTAAATAAAGATCCCTAATTCTTCACCAAAAAAAATATGGGAGTTTTCAAATTGGTCTCCTGTCTTTACTCTATTTACGTAACACAGTCGGTTCCCGCAGGGGTTATCCCTGATGAGCCGCAAGGCTCTAAACGGGCATTATTATTATTATTATATTACATAACACAGAGGCCAAGCACCGACCCACGACCACCAGGCATGGCAACCGAGCACCGCCTCTAGGCCACAAGGGAAGTGTTACCTTCGTGAAGGAAGCAACTGTTGTAGGGAAATAATGGAACAAGACAACTCGGGGTTACCATGATCTTCTACCTGATGAGGTTGACCTGAATATTCAAACTGTTTCTTTGTCAAACATAAACACGAAGTTTGAACAAAGTAAGCAGATGCTTCTCTCAGACAATGCTTTGGTAAAGTAGGTTCATACAACTCATTCAGATGCAAAATTAAAGTTTCCAACTTAACGATTTTGAAAAGGGAACGCGATGCATTTTAGTTGGGTTTTAAAAAGGTTTCTCCCCGAGCTTTGGCGGTAAAGGTTTTACTTAGCCTTTTATAAAACCACCCATTATACTGCGTTCATACGAATAAAATATAAAGCTGGGTGCGGCAAGCATTATCTTCAGCACTATGACGAGGCGTGTATCAAACTCGATACAAATATGGCAGCTACTCAAAAAGATGTAAACGGATAAGCAAATAACAACTCTGCACCTTTTCTAATATTTAAGCAAACGGCTGACATACATAGCTCGCGATTGCTTTATGTATAAATGATTGTGAGTGTTTTTGTAAGGGGTCCTAGACGTATAGTAAGTGAGGGTTAGAGCTATAATAGGCTGTTTTATGTGTGTGTGTGTGTGAGTGTGTGTGTGTGTGAGCAGGTTTGTATCTCACTATACCTGATGGTGTAACAAGTACAATGGAAAGGGCGCGAAGGTATAAACTTGGCAAGTACTTGTAACAACAAGTATGGAATGTTATGAAACTTAGCTCCTACTTAGTATAATCCTAAGCAGAGTATTGTAAAGACATGCCCTCCAAAACTCTTACGTCAAGGTACTTTTACTACTGAAAGAGACCAAAGGTGAAAAAGATATCGAATTAAAGGGACTGTATTAAGAAATAAAGAGCGACTGCATGGTCAGGGTTAAAGTAATATATAAACCAAGTGGGGAATCTCCTATACTGACACATGTAAAAAAAATCAGACCTGTCCGATCAGCTGATAGCTGGCTCCTTAAAATAATACTATTTATAGAAGGAGCACAGGACCATAAACACAATGTAATTCCGCTGATAACACGAAAGCCGGTTGACTGGTGCAACTAAGTAATGCTGCCAACCTGACAACAAAACATTATTTTAAATATTTGTCATAAATATCTATTAATGAAGAAAAATCGTAAAGAACAAATATAATAACTTAAAACACCTGCTGAGTATTTAATAAAACCGGTCTTAGGTGTCAAAAGGGTGGCGGAATACAAGAATCTACATTTAGTTGACGAGGACTACTTTTAATATAATTTTAATAAATACGTTAAACTACAATTTAAAATGCTTAAAATATTGTAATGCACCGATATTTTTATTATTATTATATGAAAAATCAATTATTAATTAATAATAGATCATAATAATTCAGCAACCGGAAGTATTGCCAACTTTTTTTTAGAAAATTGTATATTGTTAGGGTGGCAGCATTAATCAGTTGCACCAGTCAACCCGCTTTCGTGTTATCAGTAGTGCTCCTTCTATATATAGTATTATTCTAAGGCTGGCTCAAAAATATAAAATAGTTAAAATTAAAATAACTGCGCATGCGCCTTTTCGGATTTAGGTATTTTTATTTAATTTTATTGGCAACCCTGATAACATTAGGTGAGTTTTACATTTTATCGTGTTTTTGTTCTTTAATATGTACGTGATAATTTAATGATTTTGTATTAAATCCTGTTAAATAATTGTTGTAATAATTTAGTTAAAGAAAAAGAGAAACTATAGTAAAGGTAAATCACATGTTTTTATTAAGATTTTGAAGAAAATGCAGACGACAGTGTAGTGCCTTAAAATTACGATTGCTTTTATTACATTAAAAAAATAGGTTATAAGTTTGTTAAATTACTAATTACAATTAATATTTGAAAAAACAAAAATGTACATTTGCAAAAATGTACTAAGTTAAGTAGTGCCACGAAAAAAAGTTTAATTAGTCACTCGTTTTAAGTAATTTAAACAAACCTTGTATTTAAAGATTCGGACTTCAACCACTACTGGATGTGGCAAAATGTATTTCTTGCCACACAAATTATTAACATTTTAAACTAAACTGTTCAAATAAATGCAATAAAAACAAAAATTTTGAGTACCGTAAATAGTTTGTTTACATTTACTAGGGTAAAACAAAATGGCCACAATCATAGTAAAATTTGAGGCAACTCCCTGGTAGACAAAATGTGAACTACTTACCAGGTCTGACAGAAATCGCGTTTGTTTCCCCACTTGGTTTATATATTACTTTAGTTAGGGTATAGACCACACATCCTCGAACTGATTGGTCCGCAACAATATCTTACCTAAACGGCGTCAGGGCGCGCAAACAAGGTTTGTTTTGATAACGAACTTCTTGATCTTATAAGTAAGTATTCGAGTGGAACTTAATGGATTATTTGTTAACAAAATCCATTCGATACTGTTAGCTGCTTGCAACAATAAAATAATATCAATAAAACAAGATGAACGAGTCGGCGACAGTCTAGTTCTGCTGGTGAGTCGGTAATGCTACATTTATAATATCATGTATGAACTACTTAAAGAGTTAAAGAAATGAGTACGAGATGACTGCCGGAAGATAACAGAGGAGCTAATTGTAACGACTCGGGTCGGCTTATCTCGTTACGACCGGAATCTGTGAGATCAATTTATATTGCTCAGTGTTATAATGAGACAGGAGCTAACCCGCTGTTATCAATACACAGTGCTACATCTGTTTTAGTTTGTTTATATTATACAGTCTCACAGTCAGACATCCTGTTATTGTTGTCAACACACATACATACATATATATACAGGGTGTTTCATATAAAGTGTCCACCAGAAAAGGAGGTGATAGTACTCCTCAAAAGGAACAAAAAATGTCCTATAATATAAACCCTGATCTCCAACTGTTTTCCCACAAGGTCAAATTTAATATTTCAAAAAAATATTTGACCTCAAATCATAAATTGTTAATAGGGATTTAACTATTCAAGCTAGAAAGGCGAAATTGGTATCATTAGAAAGCTGAGTAAATTTCCTAAAGGACAAACTACTAACCATGTCAAATATTTTGGAACTGCTGCCCAAAATTTTGCATGAAACATGATTTTTTTAAAAAAATGAATTTTATGGAATTTTTGTAGTAGGGCATTAGAGAAGTAAGAGATGAGCAAAAGTTCAGCCAAGAACGGAAAAAACTTCTCTTATGACTGACCTTTAGAAAATGTAAATATTTTATACATTCAATAGTCAAAATGTAAGCTATTGTTGCTAGAAGTTGCAAAAACTGATCATTTTTGTCGTATAAAAGTGAAAATAATGTGTTATTTTTAATAAAATATTTTATTTCGAAATAATTTAATAATACGATTTTTAGACTCTAGAAGGTAAAAATAAACCTATTTTTTATTCTTACACATTTTTCTCTAAAACCACTCTTTTCCCTTGCTTTTGAGATTTTTAATTATTTTATGTACCATGTAATTAACATTGTAGAGATATGCAAAAATGCCAAAAAAATATCAGTTTTTGCAACTTCTAGGAAGAATGGCTTAAAATTTGACTATTGAATGTATAAAAATTATTTAATTTTTCTTAAAGGGCAATCATAAGAGAAGTTTTTTCCGTTCTTGGGCGAACTTTTGCTCATCTCTTACTTCCTCTAATGCCCTACTACAAAAATTTCATAAAATTCATCATGTTTCATGCAAAATTTTGGGCAGTAGTTCCAAAATATTTGACATAGTTAGTGGCTTGTCCTTTAGGAAATTTACTCAGCTTTCTAATGATACTGATTTCGCCTTTCTAGCTTGAATAGTTAAATCCCTATTAACAATTTATGATGTGAGGTCAAATATTTTTTTGAAAATATTAAATTTGACCTTGTGGGAAAACGGTTGGAGATTGGGGTTTAATTATAGGACATTTTTTGTTCATTTTGAGGAGTACTATCACCTCCTTTTCTGGTGGACACTTTATATGAAACACCCTGTATATACAGGGTGGTCCAGCTAAGAGTGACAAGACCTTTTTCTCGGAAACTATAACAGCTAGAAGGATGCGGATATATATATATATATATATATATTATATATATATATATATATATATATATAATTATATATATATAATATATATATATATATATATAATATAAATATAATATATCTATATATATATATATAATATATATATAATATATATATATTATATATATATATATATATATATAATATATATATATATATATATAGCACAGGATGGAGACCAAAATTCTCTCTACTTTTTTGCATTAAAAATACACAGGCCCTGCGACGACGAACTTTAAATTTTAAAATGTGACCATGCATTTTTATTGCACATTTTTGGTTCAATATAATATATTAATATTTTGCTCTTCCATTTTGTTTTCTATGAAGCCTAAAAAGGGCGCCAAAATATAATTTTTATTATTGTCGTTATTTGCGTTTTTAGGTAAAATAAATTGTTTTATACTTGGACAATTTTCTTTATCGTAGTTGATTCTTCGATAGGTAAATAATGATTGCATTGAACGTAAAATCGAAATATGCAATAAATAAATAGGAACCAATAAGAAATAGAAATATTAAAGTTAGGTGTAGTAGAGAGCACATGGGGGCATGTTAAATGACAAATATCACAGGCCTAACGTAGTTTTCTATGAGTTTCCAGCTATTTCACAACAATCTAGCAATTATAAGACAACATTTAGCTTGAAGATTTATTTAATTTAAGAGGGTCTTGCCCCAACTAAGGAGTTTTTAATTGTAGATCTTTGTGAAGAACTTAATGCAACTCAACAACATTGTTACCTTTTTTGTTTTTAACGGAATTATTTGTCTGTAACTCTAGTTGTTGTGCAAACATCTATTTGTTAGCAACCATGTAACTGTTTTTTTGTTATTATTTATTATGTTAAGCCTTGAAAAAGATAAAATTATATCGAAAGCTCGGCAAAATTAGTTTTTTTATTAATTTGGACCTATTCCTCCTCAAAAGCTTAAATAATTCAAGCAATTCTTATTTATTTATTCAAAAGATTTTTTAAAAGTTCTTAATAATTGTCGAGTTGAAGTTGTATTGACGTCTTGGATAGATCAAGGACTTATCACGAGTAAAGCCACTCTAGTAAGACTCGACACTGTGGCGTAGAAACACTCACACCATTACTTGCCAGCTCCACACACTAGATATGTTAATTACACATCTCTACATATTCTAATTTCATATTTACAGCGAATACATAGATTTAATCTGCTTTTGAATTAAATGAGAATCCAGAGTTAAATGATATGGGTCACGTCGCGTGACCATGTAGAGCTTTCCAAGGATTTCGTGTCCGCTATTCAAATTGAAAAAGTTAATTTCAAGTAAATATATTTGTGAATAAAATGTTTGAAACTACTGCATCACCACCTAAAGACGAGAGCGAACATTATCCCTAGACCTTTGCATATCTTATCGCCCCTATTTACTTTATGATTAATCTTTAGGCTCTGGGGCTTGCCGACCCTAAGCAAGGGGATGCCTCTGTTACTATAGCCTCGGACCCAACTTCATGTATATCATTCGCGTCGCGTCAACAATATTATTTTCCTATTTTTTCGGCTGAATCTACAACTTTACTCAGGTAAATAGAAACTTAACATCGCAATAATAATAAAAGCTGACATAGTAAATTTGGTGGCCAAAATGCAAGAAACTAAACTACAGAGCATCGGCAAACTGTTCTCTCAGAGCCTTCCATAAAAATGTTCTACCTGACAGGACCGTTGTCGTGGCATGCGTCAGTCAGCAATTGCGGCAATTGCTGACAATAAATATCTGGCAAATATCCGCGGCGGACGCGATAGATATTTTTTTAAATTACTTGTTAGCGAATTTCCTTTGGGAATAAAATTCGCTAATGGGTTTTTAACCTCTGAAACAAATCCGGTTCAGAGGTCTCTAATGACAAAAATACGTTTCGCTAATCTTTACACACACAACACACAAACACACATATATATATATAATATATATACAAATATATATATAATATATATATTTGAGTGTGTGGTTTGTGTGTGGTGTGTGTGTGTGTGTATGATTGTATTTCTGGACACTATCTGGTAAATAATCTTTCGAACGGATTAAAATCTTTAATCAAACTTGGAAAAAAAATTGAAAACCAGGTTTATGTCATTAACCCAGCTTGCCGAGTCAGCAAAATTTTCACCAAAATCGGCTAAATTCAGGGTTATTTTTTTTGCCGCGAAAAAGGTCAATAATAATGTTTTTGAGATGCTGAATCAAATGAAACCGGTCCAAAGTCGATACGACCATTTTAAGTGACCAAAATGTCGAAAGAAACACAAAAAATACCGAAAACCAAAATTACGGTCGAAAAAAATAAAATTTCATGACTTCATTATACCCATTTCTTGCTTAAGGTTCCGAGTCATGCTTTAGAACCTAAGCAGTTACTCAATTGTCAAATGGGTTGTTAAGCACGGAAACACGCATCCAAAGGAAATTCGCCCGACATGCGGACCACCGCGCCAGAATTTGTTATTTTTGCCAAGAAAGAACTTAATTAATAAAAGTACGTAAAAATGCTAATTTTACATACGTGTAAGGCGGGACAGACGTTATAATGACTAACTTGTAGGTTCGAGATCCAGCATTAAATACGAACCGTAGCCAGAATTCGACACAAAAACCGAAAAGTTATCGTCAGCGTACAGGCAGAACTTGGAATTGCTTAATTCTGCAGTTAGTATTTATTATAATACGACGCACGGTTAAAATCAGTTGACAGCGTGGGAAAAAAAACGCGAGGGAGCCAATGAGGTTAGTCCTGGATGTTAAACCACGCCCTCAGTTTCAAATCAGGCCAACCTCATTGGTTCCTCAACACTATTTTCCCATGCTGTCAACTGATTCCAGCCATGTGTTATACTATAAAAGCCCCTTGAACTGGCCTGAGTTGGAATTTCCGTAGCTCTGATGATTTAATATCATTTTGTTTACATTAGTTTTCTAACTATAATAACTTTGAAATTAAATTAATATTACATAGACTCAAAATAAAACGCACCCAGCACAAAGAACGTAGTCAAAAACTTCATAATCAAGTTTCTTAAAGCAGTCATCTATAAATTGCTATTGCTTCTCGCCGAAAACAATATGTCCGACAATGGTCGTATTGTATTGTGGCAGTGTGCAAGTAGTGCGTAAATGGCGAGTCAAAGTCGTATGGGAGCAGTGCCATAGCAAGTCATCTGTATGACTCGGTCTATATATTAGGACTGACTCACTCATTGTTCTGGAGTTTATCAATGACTTGAGCTTTTTATCAAGGATTTAGACTTGTTACTAACTAAACTAGATATCAGATATCTCGTGTCTATCCCAGGGCACAATGCCGAGAATTGAAACTCTTCTAATTACACATCAAGTCAGTCACTGAACCATAAACCCCCTGACTGCCAGTTTCACTATTTTGTACCCGGAAATTGTCTAAAGAACAACAATTGTACGCGGGGACTCGCAAACCTGGTTCAATTTCCTTTCGCGGTCAGTTTAATGTTTGAATTCCGCCTATACAGGCAAAGTACGCCGTAGCTAAATTAAACACAGAGCTACACGATATCGATATGGCAACAAAATCCTAAACAGAGATCTAAAAATACAGACGAGAAGGACCGACCCACTCGCGTTTACACTTGGATCTTTTTTATCACTCAACGTCTTAATTTAGCTACTCGGGCAGATGTTTTCTATCCCGCCAAAATATTATTGGAAAAATGAATTTAAAGATTTATTTTGATTAGTTAATGGGTTTGGAGCCTGCCTCACAGTGAACCATGTTAGCTCATAGACTAATTATAGACTGTATAGAAATAGATCAGACGCATAAGCACTGGACTTACAAGAACACTAACTTACTCATTTTCCAAGGAGTAAAAAAAATTGAATCCGAATCTAACACGTTTCCGCGTGACTTGCATCAGGTTTGAGTTCACCAATTACAGCATAAAACATAATACGTTGGTTTTTCTGTGGCCTTAAAATAGACTCGATATCTACAAAACCTGATACTTTATCTCGTCTTAATTACATTAAAATAAATTCACTAAGTACTTAACTAATAATAACAATGAATTAACAAAATTCATATTGTTTAAAAGCATGATTCATTTTTGGTTTATTGCGTCAAATCTGTGGTACCTACAAACTGTACCTGTAACCAGCCACGTCCATCTACCCAAATACCAAACATGCCTTCCAACCATAATCACGGTGTGTGAACCAAGCAGCCAAAACAATGGCGGTATTAAACATTTAATAATAATAATTCGCTAAAAATGAATCGATTTCTATGCAAGATAGCTGTATATTTTACAGGAGGCGCTAGTTATAGAGCTTGGGTATAAACATGGATTACTAATAATAAATAAACTAAACCCGGCGACAGAGATATTTGCCGCTTGAGTGCACTGTCTCCCTACCTCTTCAATTTTTTACCATAAACCAAATTTAAGTGGTGCATTTAAGGAGTACTTGGGGCGGCCACTACGCGGTTTGCTAAGCTAAGAAAAATCTATCCAAAAAAACTTAAAATTCACTTTATAGCTTTACAAGACATTCGCAATAAGCTATTTCCTTCGCATTATTTTTTCAAAACCCATTTTTTCACAATTGTCGAAACCAATATATAGACCTAGCATCTCAAGGAGAGCGTAATGTTTTTTGCTTGGCAATCAAGCTAAGAAAGACATATTTGTAAAATTAATATATATATATATATATATATATATATATATATATATATATATATATATATATATATATTATATATATATAATACATAATATATATAATATATATATTATATATATATATAATATAATATATATATATTATATATATGTATATACATATATATAAATGTGAGTGTGTGTGTATGTATGTATGTACAAGATTTTTGTTCCTAGACATTTCTATAGGACAGGAAAAATCTTCTCTTGTCTCTTATGATTGGCCCTATTTCTATAGGACACGGTAACTTTCCAACGCTTTCTCGGGTCGAAATGAAAAAATCTACCTTGTTAAAGTACACCCTATTGTTTACATGTGTGACGTCATTAACATACAAAAAATTCCCCCTCAAACATTTCAAAATATCACACATGTTCATATAGTGTTTAGATTGAAATGTTTTAAACATATACTTCTTCGTTAGGTTCACATAAATATGAAGTTTTACTATCAGTATTTGTTCTAGTTTTATTGATTGTTGTGTTGTAAAATAATAATAAATAAACCTTTTTTATTTATTTATTGACATATATAAGTCAAACAAAACATAATGTCATTTATTGACACAATGTAAACAAATTACGTTTTTTGACTATTCATGACAAAATAATACCAAGTAAAGTACATTTAAAAATAATATAACACTAAAAAGTTTCTTTTTGTGGACTTTTAAAAAAATATAAAATAAAAACAGATTAATTACACAAAAGTCCTTTATTTTTTAATATATAATAATAACTAAGCTTTCGACTAAAAATTAGTCAATCATCAGAGTTTAACAATATAAAATGAAAATATTGCACTTTAGTATTATAACCATACCTAGGTGCAATATGAAGTAGTCTGTAAAATCGTATTTTTATTTTATATTTGTTAAACTCTGATGATGACTAATTTTTAGTCGAAAGCTTAGTTATTATTATATATTAAAAAATAATGGACTTTTGTGTAATTAATCTGTTTTTATTTCATAATATAACACTCCGTATCTTGACTGGAGGTGTTTATAACATACATATATATATATATATATATATATATATATATATATATATTAATAAAAACTTTCGTATCTTGACTGAAGATGTTTTCTCTTAAATCTGTTTCAATTTCTGATATTTTTTTTTAAATGGAAAACTAAGATAAATGTGAACTAAAACAATATCGAAGTGCCAAACAGTACTTAGTGGTTTGATTGTCAAGCTAAAACAATACGCTCCTCTTTAGAATAACTCGGTCAATATTTTAGATGCAATGCAAAGCCTAATGCTGACTCTCTAACTAATGATAATTGTTCTTGCATTATGTTTCAAACTAAATCTCCTCTACATATATCCGACATAATTTAGTACAAACATATTCCGCATATCCAGCTTTTGGTAATTTTGCAGACGTCTTAACTTTACTTGGAGTTATCCGATTTTCCTCAACAAAAGAGTCGTATTTTTGATACTATGAAAATTATAACCAACAGGACCTACTTATTTAAAGAAAACTTTAATTAGTAAAAGTTTATAAAGTTTAGAGTGACTAAGTGCATGACGTGCTCCACGCTTTGCCATTTGAAGTATATTTTCAGAAAAATGGTTGCTTCACAAAAAGATTTAAGTTTCTATGATATAATACACTTACTGGCAATTTATACGAAAAGGCGAAGTTAATTTTGCTCCCCCTGACGCCTAATACCGTAAAAATTGAGGTAGAGCTACCACAATAACTATCACGCGATACTTAAACTTAAAATCTATACAGTCACCCAACATATTACAACTTAAGTATTTACATCAGTTCAATCAGATGAGTAGAGCTATCTCTGCCATCAGCACAACGGTAACATAACAATATGACAGGCTCCGTGCGAGTATCGAACCTATCATAGGACGACAAGTACTTCATTAGATGGTCATACTTGAGTTCTAGGCTTCATTTACGTGACTCTTTAGAGTTTAATCTTTATCTTATATTGTCGTCTATAGAGAGAGTAAACTAAGTCCCATAGAAACGGGAACGTGTTAAACAATGTCCAGACATCAAGGCAAGTAACCATCTAAAGAAGTTTTTACTTTTGTCGCCATAAGAAACAAATAAAAAATAGTTGCACTGATGCGTTGTATAGTTTAGAATTGACAACCTGTAAGTTCACCTTTGTGGAGCGGCGAGGTAAGCACTGTCGAGCTGCTAAGTGCGGGATGGTCGAGTTCAGCAAAGAGTGTCGTTGGCAGTTTTAGTGGTGGTGGTAGTGTTCTGATCAGATCCTATGGACGGCAAGGCGTGAGAAGAGCTGGATCGAGGAGGAGAGTCCCGAAGACACCAGAGTCTCTTGACCGCGGACCACACCTGGGGTTGGCAGCCCACCACGGCGAAGATGAGGACACCCTGGATGGCATTGATAAAGTCCGTGAAGAACCAGACGTAGTTGGGACCACCGACCCACCAGGAGACCACGTCGGCCGTCCATGTGACACCCATGACGACGACCAACTTGAGACAGACGCGACCCAGCGCCGCTCTCTCAGTATTGGACTTGACGACCTCCGTTTTCCAGAGTCCGCACGTTAGTTCTCTAGCAGTCATAGCGAACAGTGTCAAATTAATCAACAGCAACATCCCAACAGGACCGAAGAAGTAGTAAAGCATCTCGGAGTCGCCATAAAACCAGCATCTCTTCTCACCAAATTTGGGTCTTATTAGAGAACTTTCAGGCAAATTGTCTAATAGAGCCGCCAAACCAGCTATGAACAAAGGACACCCCCAGGCGTATAGCTCGTAGAGTCTGAGCCGCAGGTTTTCTTGGTTTTTGTCTAAACTGGCAGGTCTCAGGTCTCGGAACGTCCACCAGATATTAAAACACATTGTGTTCAGCCAGAAAAATGCGGCCAGGAATATGAAATGCATGGAAATGGCTATTCCTACGCAGGCGGGACCTTGCAGAGAATCTCCGGATAACTGGATAATAGCTAATAGTAGATCTCCTATTAGCAAGCAAGCGACGTGATTGCTCTGGCACCTCCAGTGGAGTAAGTGATAAGTTGAGGGTAGTAAACACGTAGCTATCAGAGTCACTGATAAGAAGAAAACGGATAAGAACAAGCCTACAGGGTAGAGAGTGAACCTGATGTCCGAATGAGATTTTGATTTAGACGGACATGTGAAGACGTGGACTGAATCTGACGGCAATTCCGCTAAACGCTCCAAACAGTACTGACTGGAAGTCAGGATTCTGTTAGAACCGACTAGTTTGCCGTCGGTTTCCAGGTAATACGTAGTGTTTAATTTTCCACCAATGGCGTAATTACCGTCCTCGGTGCAAACAGGAAACCCACTCAGTGTCTTCCATCCTTCGAAGATAGGATCGTCGACTTCGGCCGAAATACAAGACTCGCTTTTTTCACTGTAGAGGGCGGACGGACCGCAGCACTTGCGAACAGCGGGACGCGAAGTCGAGTCATCATCGCTGAGGCAAACTAACGCTCCCGACGAATCGACGCAGAACGCACCCGGCTGCATAAAAGCTACACTTTCTAACATCATTGATCCGTTGGTAAATAAAACGTAGCTCGGAGGAAACGCGTCTGCGGGGTAGAAATGCTTATTATCACAAACCTGCGGTTGCGATACTAAAAACTGCCAGTCATTAGGTGTTGTACCTGGAGGCAGGAACTGCCCCTCTTCCGGACTGTAGATAACAGGGGCTAAAAATTCACCACTGCTACTCTTGACGCATTTACTGTCAGAATTTAAAATTTCTCCTTCCGCACAACACCTAAACACGATGATTGTGCCCCACGCGCATGCGCAAAAAGCACTTAACAATAACACCAACACTAACGTCCTCATATTTACTTGTATAGAACTTGGTAATACGTCGATAAACTTGGTCAAACTTGGTAAAGCATGTTTGCCTCGGTCAAACCGCGGTTCGAACTTTATCACACATGTTTATTTGAGTTAAAACTTCACATCACCGAATCTTAAACATTAATAAATAAACTAAAATATTTTTAAGTTAAAGTTATAAAAATTCTAAACCTCTAAACAGCAGCAAACCACCTAGCGGGCTCGGTGGTACCTCGGAATATCTGTCACAACACTTTTGCACGCAACATTTGATTCAACTATAAAGTTATACGTAAACAATTTTAATCTCAATAAAAATTAGTTGCATGGACTTGATTTTTTAGGGAGGCCAATGCTATAAAATCGTTTCACATAAGTCACACAATCACTATAAAAAGCACTAATAATCCAACTCTGGATAATTATATATCGAAGAATGTTCAATTGTAGTTCGCTCGAAAATTGGTCCAATATCTTTTGTAGAAATCGAAATGATAATAAGTCGAGGAATCTGACACAGGGGTCGAAACAGATCACTGGAATAACAGTTCGTCTAGAAAGGACATGTAAAGAAAAAAATTAAAAACCGTTAAGTTACAACGACTTTACCACTAATTAAAGTCAGTTTTTTAATTTCTTAAGTTAAGATTTAGAAATTCGTCAAATTAATAAAGAAAATACGTTTTCGCAGGATCGCGCAGTGATTTTTTGCCGTTAAAAGGCAGGTGGCCAGGTGCGAAGTGAAAGCTGAGATTGCTGACTAAGACTGAGCGCGACACAAACCCGAGGAATGCGAGGGAACGACTAACTGAACAAAAGACTCGCTTGTTGCTTCATAATCCCTCCCTCTCGGGTTTCTAACGACACCCAATGTACCTTGTCTCAGGGAGGTATGCTATCACGTGACCTAGTGACGTCATCAATGCTCTACAATCATATATAAAATTGGCAGGTTCCTGTCTTATGTAAATACTAAACTAGTCCACCCGGATGTCAGATAAATTTTACACCGGATAAAATGTACGCCGATTAAAACGAACTCTGTATAAAATGTCCCGGGATAAATTGTACCCTTTCTACACATTTCTTGCGTTTTAGGATACAACTGTTTTTGCGACGTCACAAGGTATTCAGGAACCACCCGAAGTGGAATCTATAAGCTGGCCGAGAAAATATTCTAACGTTTGACTAAAAGGATAAAAATACAAGCCCTTTGAGGTCCGTACTACCAATCAGGTATGCGGGAACCACAAAAGTGGAATTTGTTTGCACTGATAAATTGTTTTTTACCTTACTAAACACTAATAATACGTATCCATTTAACAAAATCTTGACAATTAAAACCCTGTTGAGATTTGCCCTCCGAATTTGTGTGCAGGGACTACCTGAACTATTTTTTATTTGCACTTACTAATATGATGTAACTTACAACTTTTAACTATTAGAATCTTGGTTATAACTATTCTACTTATAACTATTAATGCATATATAGGTATATAAAAGTTGCAAAGTTAAAAAAAGCATTTAAAAGATTTCAAAATCAATATTTTCTAATGGCGACCTCTCGAATACATCAAATATTATATAATAAATAAATGATAATATAAATTAATAATAATATGAGATTGTAAATAAAAATTAAGTAGCACAATACATATATAAACACTTCAATGAAGATATTATTATGTATTTGAATTTTATTTATCAGATCATTGCCCTTAAAGTAAGTTTGTACCCGAAAATAATTAATTTAATACTTGAAGTTCATTTTCCTCTTTATAACACGAATAAATATTAAATAATTTAAAATTATTAATTATGTAAGAGCTAAATTAATAAAAAATAAGAATGCATATCATATTTATAATGGGCTCAGCGCATAAAGGCTGATTGTCGCACTTAGGCTCATGCCGCTGTACAAACGTCAACCTTATATTATAGTAAACAATTTGTTTTTAAATTTGTAAATTTGTTGGACTCTGGTTTGGTAATTTTGGTACCAAATTTACCAAAATGGTAAATTTGGTAAAGACAACTTCAGACAGTTGTCTTTACTCTGGTTTGCTTAGGTTCTTCAATAGTAGAGAGTAGTAGAGAAGTGTGCTACACAATTAACAGCCTTACTGTAATACCCATTCCTTTCTATCCTTCTGTTTGTCGATCATATAATTTGCAAAAGGTGAAGACAACTGACAGCCCAGAGCAGTATTCCCCGGAAGGGTTGAGGGGGGAGGATGGTCTCTAAACTCTCCATCCTCGGGCAGCAGATCTAACGACAACTACGTCGTGACGCAATGGAGATGCGCCAAGACATCGGTGGACATATAGAGCCCCGGGTTACTTCCACTCTCGACATCAGGTCTTAACGGTAATATTTCTTGAATAAAATTATCTCGATTCTCGGATTCTTTTATACTATCATATCTATCGATACATTGGCACTAGAATCGATACTATTAATTCTAAAACAAATTCGCAATATTGTTCTTATTTAACAGAATTGGCAAGTGACTGAATTGTTTAAGCAAATTTTGTAAGAAAACGCCGTCTTTGCTTATAAAAGGGAGAACGAGAAACTCCTGCTCGGAGAGCTACCAGTGCTAATATCAGCAGCAGGAAAAGCATGAGGATCTTGAATGAAGGAATGACATGCTAAGTTTGCATTTAAATGCAACCTTACCTTCTAAT